>OU896708.1:34451905-34789908 GCA_918026855.4 Phaedon cochleariae
CCAATCTTCATGACGTTCTATGTAACACCTAATAGCAGTACCAACAGTCTTGTTGATGCGCTCCACAAAATTACATTGAGGATGATAACGAGCATTAAACCATATTTTTTGAACTTCATACTGTTCTGACAACTTCTTGAAAACTGTACCCGCGAATTGAACTCCGTTGTCGACAATGATATACTGCGGAACACCGAAAACTAGAAAAACATTATTCTCCATGAATCTAGAAACATTTTGAGCCGTAGCCTTTCTCATTGGAAAGAGCAAGGTATATTTGGTAAGCCAATCTGCTACTACCAATAAATAGGAGTTACCTTTTTTAGAATGTGAGAATGGACCCATTAAATCTGCAGCTATGATCTGCCATGGAAAATTAGCAGTTTTCTCTGATCCCATTGAACCAATACGAGGTGTGGACGATAGTTTTTGTGACGCGCAAATAGTGCAAGATTTGATATACTTCATTACATCCGTACGCATTTTAGGCCAGTAATACTGCTTCTGAATGCGATTCAGAGTTTTATAAAAGCCAAAATGACTGCTCGTGGGCGGGTCATGTAATGATTTGATAATCTCCTGTCGTTTCGACTTAGGCACCGAAATTTTCCATTCTCTAAAGTTCGTTTTAACTGAAGCTCCACTCGGAATGAATTTGAATAACTGTCCTTCCTCGTGCTTCCACTGGGGATATAACTCGGGATTTCTCTGTATTTTATCTGATAAAGAAGTGTACCACTGGTCCAAATCATTTGGAACAAAATTTATAGACGCGACACCTGGTAGATCATCATGTGGCATGCGGGACAACGCATCAGGTACTATGTTAGAGGATCCGGGACGATGTTTGAGATCAAACGTGTATTGGCGAAGTTTTACAGCCCATCTCGCAAGTTTACCTGTGGGGTTTTTCATATTATTAAGCCACAAAAGGGGGTAATGGTCTGTTTCGACAATGAACTTAGTCCCTTCAACATAAGAACGGAATTTCTCAATACTAAAAATGACAGCTAACAATTCCCGTTGCGTGACCGTCCAATTTCGCTCTGCGCGTGAAAGTGATCTACTAGCATATGCGATTACTCTCTCTTCACCGTCAATCATCTGGGTTAATACACCACCAACGCCAGTGTCACTCGCATCACACTGTATAGTGAAACGTTGCGAAAAATCAGGGCTACAAAGTATAGGAGCAGATACTAAAGCTTGCTTAATTTTAATGAAGGCCTTTTCGGCTTCATCAGACCAAGAAATGGGTTGATTTTTCTTGCGACCTGTCAGAAGGGCGTTAATCGGGGCTACTACGGTGGAGAAGTTATTTATAAAGCGTCTATACCAACTACTCATTCCCAGAAAGCGTTTCATTTCTGTCGAAGTAGTCGGCCTAGGGTAATTTACCATTGCGGAAACCTTGTCTGGATCAGTTCGCAAGCCATTGAAGTCCACGATAAACCCAAGGTACTTCAATGATGGCTTCAGAAATTCACATTTGTTAATGTTAACAGACAAGTTAGCTTCTTCCAAGCGCTCACGAACAACTTTCAATAATGATAAATGTTCTTCTAAAGTTTCCGAGATGACTATGATATCGTCGAGATATGTGAAAATGTTTGGCTCGTATTTGGGACCAAAAATAGCATCAATTAATCTGCATAAAGTTTGCGCGGAGTTTCGAAGACCAAAAGGGACAACTCTGAAATGAAACAAACCTCTTCCCGAAACACTAAAAGCAGTCTTCTCACGCGATTCTAGATCAAGCGGAATTTGCCAAAGAGCCTTTCTCAGGTCTATGGATGAAATATACTTAGCATTACGTAACATACTCAATATCCTGTCTACACGCGGCAATGGATAACAATCGTGTTTGGTCAGTTCGTTCAACTTGCGCCCATCAAAACATAATCTCATTCCATCGTTTGATTTTTTAACCAACAGAACGGGAGAGCACCAATCACTCTGAGATGGTTCCACGACTCCTAATTTCAACATCTCGTCTAACTCTTTATTTAAGATCTGTAGCATGTACGGGGACATAGCGTACTGACGTTGACGTACAGGTCTAGCGTCACCGGTATCAATATTCATACTTATCTTATTAGTGAGGCCAATTTTATCATCTCCACTAATTCTTTGAAAAGAAGAAACTACTTCATCTACCTGAATTCTTTGTTCTCTAGAAAGGTTGCTCAATGTGCACAAATTTTTCGGTAATTCTAAGGCAAAAACACTATCCAAAACAGTCAGTTTAGTATTGCTCAAGCTACTCTCAACATTCCAACTGTTGTTCTTGAAATCCATTTTTAATGAAAATAATTTGGCGCAATCGATACCCAGAATAGAAGAATGTGTAATTGAAGGCACCACTAAAGCACTCACTACTTCGCAAACATCAGCTACGCATAAGGGCAAATCAACAAATCCAAGTACAGCATTTTTCGTCCCGTCTGCCGTAGTTATGTGTTTGACTTTATGGTTATGAGCGGTTATCTCTAACCCTAACTGCTTAATGAGACTTATTCCATCGCCACCAACTAAACACACTGTTGACCCTGAGTCTAAAAGAACTGTGATCGGATGATCAAATAATTTGACTGAAATATAAGGCCTATTATCGTCCTTCTTATTAACAAATAAGGGAGCCACTTGACCACCATTATTCAAAATGTTATAATTTTCAAGAAAATTTTTAATATACTCTAACCACAATTCCCACTTGTCATCCCTAGAATTGATTCTTTCTATCAAATCGGCCTGAAATCCTAGAGGGTTGGTACGACCGAAAATTCCACCCCTCTTGCTCAGTTTTCCTGACATTTACTGCAATCCTTTAACGTGACCCCTGGATTACCGCATTTAAAACAAAATTTAGTCCTTTTCATCATACAATTGTGGAAAGTATGGTTGGGAAATTTGCAGTTCCAACATACAAACTTACTTGAATTATTTGCACTAATATTGGTTGAAGGATTAACATCTGTAGAGGTACTAGGCTGAATTGATTTACTAGTAGAACTTTTAGTCTGAACATTCTTTGACTGAAAAAAACCTCTCTTAAAAGACCTGGCATCACTTCTAAAATTGCTGTTTCTAGAGTTATTACTTGGGAGTTTGTTAGAACAACTGGCTTCGACAGATGCTACCGTACTATCATGATGGCTACAAGAACACTCATTCAATTCAGCTACTTTTACTTTAGGAAAAGATTTGTTCTTGAGGTAAGCTGCTTCCTCTAATTTTTTGCAAAGTCTGATAAGGTCAGAAATTGAATCTATATCTGAAAGAGCTATATGTGAAACATATTCAGGCAACAAATTTTTTCTAATGGCCTTGACCTTTGTTGTCTCATGAGGTGGACGGGAAAGTCGCTTGAAAAGATTTTCCATAACAGCAGCGAAAATAACAATAGACTCATTTTTACCTTGCTTTCTACTTTTTATGTTCTCCCAAATATCATCTTCCGCATGAGGTGGTAAGAAATCAGCTTTCAACTGTGCTACTAATGAGTCCCAATCACTCAAGTGTGTTTTAGTTTGTGAAAACCATACAAAAACATCCCCAGTAAACAGTTCTGCAGCAGACTTAAATAACTCCGACTGATCCAGACCTCTGGCTTGAGCGTATTCAGTTACACGGTCTAGGAAAGAATAAAGTTCTCTCGGATCACCACCAAATTTGATTCCCCAATCAGAAATTGGTAAATGTCTCGTACTATAAGTTACAACAGGCGCCGGTACGTTTATGATTGGTTGGCCATAATTATTAAACAAATTTGAAACATTTGGTTCTGAGGCATCAGCAGTTTGCACTTTTTCATGCAAGTCTGCATCTAGTAATACGCAAGTCGCTAGTGATTCATTTTCAAAAGGTGAAGCTTCAGCTTCTCTCCCTACAGGAATTGGCATCCTTTGTACACGACCTGAAATATGAAATATCCGAGATTTTAACCGTTTGTATAAAGAGTCTGCTGTAGTACCCTCAAAATCTACCATGACATCTTTAATTGAACTCAAAGTTACCTCAATAGCTACTTTTTCATTATTATAATTGAAATCATACAAAGCCATATTGATGGTTGATCCAGGATTGTTCCTCTCTTTATCTAACAAACGTGCAAGAATTTTTCTCCTTTCATCTTGAGGCTTGTTAGTTTTAATACCCCTAATGGCAAGTTCATAGTTCAGTTCTTTAAATAGTAAATGAATCGGCTTGAATGCTTCCTCCATTTCAAAAAATTACTTCCTTACTAAGTAAATGGTCAGAGAGTTCCAAGGTCGAAAATCAGTTGCAAAAATACCCAAAGATGGCACCAGTCCAGTAACACTTACCGTATTGTCCTTCAGAATCCAGCAGAAAAATAAATTCAAGAAAAATTTTCAAATTTCCAAAAAATGCGAAATTTCACCATACTATCATTTCTCAAAGAATACCCATTGAAGGTTGAATCGATTTCCTAACGATTGGACTTCAGAACATTTTCATGTCAGGTTTTTATAATCACCCTGTATGCATTTCTCAGTCACCCTCCTGGACTATTTTCAAAAATAACAAATTCAAAAAATACATCACAATTCGGGCTCCACACGTTGGCTGCACCACTTGTAACCTTTTTACTTACCTGTATGAATGGTTACTGCTCTGACAGCTTTTATAGTCTTGGAGAGCTGGGTCGTAGATAAGGACTGTGTTGTATATGAGGAATAAGTTTACTTTTATCAAATTTTTGGGCACCACTTGACTTTAGGGTTAAGAAAAGAGAATGAGTTTCATTAAACAGTCAATAAAAATAAACTTTTGACTGAATGACAAAATTCAACATTAATTATGACAAAGGGTTGATAAAGTCTACTTATTATAATAGTCCAACAGGTTTAGGTGTGTGAGAAATACAAACAAATGGATTTTTGTAATTTTTTTAATACTAATCTATTCAGAAGTACCGATTTGTACAGCCCATAATATCGCTTCATAAGCTATAGGTATCACAAGTGAGGTACCTAGTTTTTGAAAGATGTAGTTTTCATTAGGTATTAGATTTAAGTATAGAGGTCAGATAATTTATACGACGCTATAAAAGCAGATGATATTTTATCATTGCTCATGTAAGATGGAAGTAGAGGCCATGGCACCATATCATGAGCATATTTTTATATTGAAACTATCATTGGGCACCAAAGATGTGTATACGACGCTATGAAAGTTCAGAGAACTGGAGATTTTTTCCACAAACTACGTACTTAGCCCACTCGACTGTCTTGGTTTTTCCACACAAACTACGTACCTAGCCCACTCGACTGCCAATAGGGACTGAAAAAACAAAAACGAAAGAAAGTTAAAACTTTGCCAACATATTTCTTCTTTGTGGGAAATTAAGACAGTCGAGTGAGCTAGGTACGTAGTTTATGGGCAAAAAATTTAGACAGTCGAGTGAGCTAGGTACCTAGTTTATTGGCGAAAATTAAAGACAGTCGAGTGAGCTAGGTAAGTAGTTTATGGGAAAAAAATCAAGACAGTCGATTGTGCTTTTTTTACTTCCTTTTGTTTTTTGTTTCGTTTTCTATTGGCAAGTGATTATCTGGGAACTTGTAAATTTTTTAGTTTTTTCATCGTATCTCCCGAACTATTGAATTCAGAGAAAAATGTTATTCGGATTTTTTGTAGATTCTATCAAAAGGAATAATTTTGGATCAATAACATTTTCAGATATTTTCAGTTGTTTTCGAGATATTTGTAATTATCTGAGAATGAAATTTTCAACACTTGTGTTCCATCTTCCAATCAACAAAATGAAAGAATATTTCATGGTTCAGTGGAAGTCGATGAGCTTCATCTATTGATAATCTTTGTTTTTCGATATATCCTCATAGTACCCTATGGGTCGTTAACATTTTTTTGTTCATATTTTTCACTTTATTTCCTGTACTATTGGGTTTACAGAAAAAATTATGGAGAATAATTTGTAGGAAATGTTCCAGTGAATAACTTTGCAGGTCTGATAATTCTCGATTCTTCCATTTGTTTTCGATATATATTGAATTGAAAGGATTTCAAATTTTGATGTTTTGATTTTCATTTGTTTTTCCATTTTCCGATGGATGCACAAAAAAATAGTTCTGTAATAATTTGTTGCGTCATCAAAGAGGCATACGGTGCATTTTTCAAATTTGAATTTAGTCTATTGGTTCTGAAGATATGTCGTTTTAAAGCGAACCGTGTTTTTCGGAAAATCTCCTTGAAAAACCCACTTGGAATTTTCCGACCCTGCTCAATTTCAATAGGCTTCGTCTCTTTCTGATAGAGTTGTTCTTCACAAAAAATGAAATCGATCGGACCACTTTTGCGATTTGTAGATTGGTTACAAGGAACTTCCGGTGAAAAATCGAAAAAACCCGGAAAAACCACCTTAGAGTTTTCCGATTTCCTTCATATTTTAATGACATAATATTGTTTTGAGTACAATAAGATGGCAAAATTTCAAGTCGATATGTCGAAGGGTTCCGGAGATATATCGATTTATGATTAACACAGAGTACAGACAGACAGACAGACAGACCACACACAAAAACCAAAGTTGCTCAAAATTCGATGGGGATCATTTTCTCCAAAGCAACTTTACCTCTATCTCGCTTAGTTTCCGAGATAGCATTTTTGGCACGGCCGTAGTATACTCCACTATGTATAGCGTCGTATAAAAAGCAAACAATTAAGAAGTGAGGAAATTCTGAGTGAAACAACATCCAAACATTATAAAGGAAGAGAAATTATAAGTATGAACCTATGAATTCTAGATTATCACCAATTCTCATCACCAAAAGAGGCAATATTACATGTAAATGAAAACTTCGTTCTCAAGGCTCTGGGCCTCACCCAGTTTACTGTGTGTTGCGCAGGGTAGAGATATAATCTCATCCAAAGTGTGAAGAAATATGTGATAATAAATTAATGGACTTAAATTGGTGGAACCATTGATGATATGAAAAATTGTCACTAGCAAAATGTATTTTAATTAAATGAAGGCTCATCTGTGATTCCGGAACTGTCCAAGGTCCAAAGGGTAGCTTCTGAGCTCAGGTAGAAGTAATCATCCTGACAGGTAGGACATCAGATGATTGTCTGCAGCCCCTGCAGATGAATGCAGAAAATCGGCGATATCCCGAAACTCCAGGGCATCAGGAGTCAAAAAAAAAAAAATTGATGGGGCTTCCCCCACGAAATCAACCGAAAATTACAGCGTAGGCTGCCTCATCATAAAAAAAACATGCCTAACTTAGGCACAACCAAAATATGCCTAAAATAGACCTTGCCAAACAACCCTGAAAATAAACATCATTAATTTCCCCTCGTAGATGAAACAGGACATGAAAACTTACCTAACCCTGGAGGGTTGTCTCAACTAAAGAAAATGGCTTCTGCCGACATGCCAAATCACTAGTGTAGTGATTGGACGGCCCTTTACAGGATTCATAATTCCGAAAAACATATACCCCTGAAAGTTCAACAATCCCTAGGTTCTTGCAAGAAATTAATCTGAACTTACTTACATCTCGATCCAGATAGGAGCGAGCTCAAACTAATGAAAATACCAGAAACGGCGTGCATGCCGATACCCTGGACGGCTTCTGCATTAGCCCTGACACAACTGCCCTGATGGTTATCTCGATCCCTACAAAGAAACCCGGCACATACTCAACTGACGTTTTTCACAAATCCTGGCGATACACCAGCTCAAACGGCCATGAAATCTTGGATCACCAGTCACCTCAGGAGTCGATACAAACGATCATCGCCATTTCTTTCCGTCTCCACCTTGATAAACCCCCCCTGACCCCTCGAGTCCACTTCGTAGGTAATGCAGGATACAGGAATGGAAACTACAACGTGCCATGCAGCGCCCTCTAGGAACCAAGATTATCTACCACGAAGATAGGAAAACACTCGAAGGCTGCCTAGCGGAACAGGAGAACTATGGACTCGACCATCCTGGACGAAATGAAGTGAAACAACATGTAAGTGAAAATCATCCCCAATCCAACATGAAACAACTGATTTTCAAGCTTTTCTCTCAATGATTTTCTTTTCAGGTTTCATCCCTTTATGCAAGGATAATGGAAATAGCATTCGTTCAAATTGACGTATAGGCAATAATAAAATGGTAATATGTAAACGTTGTTTTATTTAAGAATTCCTGCTAATTGATGCAGATTCACACTAAGCGCTATCTATTAGCGAAAAAACGCAACCGCGGAAACTAGTGCCCATACAATTTGAAAATTACAGAACCAGTTGATCGCACTACTAGGAACCAAGAATTATATCTAGGCGACTGTATTACACGTTTCTAGAACCCCGCTCACAGGTTGCGCACCCGTCTTTACAGGTTGTATACCGGATGGAATTCTGAAACGCTACAATATATCTAGTACAATAGGCAGATGAAGATACATGGGCTTCATCGGTGTGCACACTCCATATCTCTATCCTATCAACTCACATGAATACTTTTGAAGCAGACGAGTTCCCGATGCCCATATGAGACGACTTCCAATGAAGTTACATCGACTTCATCGGTGTGCACACTTTATGTCTATCCTATCATCTCACATGAATACTATTGAAGCAAACGAGTTCCCAATGCCCATATGAGACGACTTCTGAGCGAGTATAACGCACACAACTTGCAGAACAAGCAACTTCGACTACGACTATGTTTACACATGAACTCTGCAGTCTAGCTTCTGACATGCATACAGTTAAAGCAGATATGATCGCAGTGACCATATGAGACGACTTTGGAGGGTATATAGCAAGTACAATAGGCAGATGAAGATACATCGACTTCATCGGTGTGCACTTTCTATCTCTCTATCCTATCATGTCACATGGATACTATTGAAGCAGACGAGTTCGCAATGCCCATATGAGACGACTTCTGAGCGGGTATAACGCACACAACTTGCAGAACAAGAAACTTCGACTTCGACTATCTTCACACTGTAACTCTGCAGTCTAGCATCTGACATGCATACAGTTGATGCAGGAACGATTTCAGTGACCGTATATGACGATTTTGAAGGGATACTAATAATAGGTACAATAGGCAAATAATGGGGATACATCGACCTTATCGTCTTACACACTATATATCTCTATCCTATCATCTCACATGGACACAATTGGAGCAGACAAGCTCGCAATGACCATACAAGACGACTTCCAAGCAGGTATAACGCACACAGCTTGCAGAACAAGGAACTTCGACTTCGACCATGTTTATACTGTAACTCTGCAGTATAGTATCTGACATGTAAACAGTTGACGCAGATACGATCGCAATGACCATATAAGACGACTTTGAGGGCAATATAGCGAGTACAACAGGCAAATAGGGATACATCGACTTCATCGTAGTACACACTTTATCTCTCTATCCTATCATCTCACATGGATACTATTGAAGCAGCCAAGTTCGCAATGCCCATATGAGACGACTTCCAAGCGGATATAACGCACACAACTTGCACAACTAGAAACTTCGACTTCGACTTTGCTTACACTGTAACTCTGCCGTCTAGCATCTAACATGCAAACAGTTGGAGCAGATACGATTGCAGTGACCGTATAAGACGACTTTGAAGGGTATATAACGAGTACAATAGGCAAACGGAGATACATAGACTTCATCGTTTTGCAACCTATAGTATCTTTATCCTATCATCTCACATTGACACTATTGAAGCAAACAAGTTTGCATTGACCATATAAGACGACTCCCAAGCGAGTATAACGCACACAACTTGCACAACAAAAAACTTCGACTTCGACTTTGTTTACACTGTTACTCTGCCGTCTAGCATCTAACATGCAAACAGTTGAAACAGATACGATTGCAGTAACCATATAAGACGAGTTCTGAGCATGTATAACGCACACAGCTCGCAGAACAAGAAACTCCGACTTAGACTATTTTCACACTGTAACTCTGCAGTCTAGAATCTGACATGCATACAGTTGAAGCAGATACGATGGCAATAACCGTATAAGACGACTTTGAAGGGTATATCACGAGAAAAATAGGCGAATGAAGATACATCGACTTCATCGTCGTGCATACTATATCTCTCTTTCCTATCATCTCACATGGACACTATTAAAGCAGATTAGTTCGCAATGCCCATATGAGAAGACTTCAAAGCGGGTTTTACGCATACAGTTTGCAGAACAAGAAACTTCGACTTCGACTATGTTTACACTGTAACTCTGCAGTCTAGCATCTGACATGCATACAGTTGAAGCAGATACGATTGCAGTGACCGTAAACGATGACTCTGAATAGTATATAACGAGTTCAATAGGCAAATGAAGATACATCGACTTCATCGTTGTGCACACTATATATCTTTATCCTATCATCTCACATGGACATTGTTGAAGCAGACAAGTTCGCAATGACTATACGAGACGACTTCCTAGCAGGTATAACGCACACAGCTTGCACAACAAGAAACTTCGACTTTGACTTTGTTTACACTGTAACTCTACCGTCGAGCAACTAACATGCATACTGTTGAAGCAGATACGATTGCGGTGACCATATGAGACGAGTTCTAAGCGGGTATATCGCACACAGCTTGCAGAACAAGAAACTTCGACTTCGACTATGTTCACACTGTAATTCTGCAGTCTAGCATCTGACATGCATACAGTAGAAGCAGATACCATTGCAGTGACCGTATGAGACGACTTTGAAGGGTATATAACGAGTACAATAGGCAAACGAAGATACGTTGACTTCATCGTTTTGCGCACTATATCTCTCTATCCTATCATTTAACATTGACACTATTGAAGCAGACGAGTTTGCAGTGACCATACGAGACGACTTCCAAGCAGGTAAGTAGTTAAGATTGGCAGGTTCTGGCTCTCCGCCCTAGGTCACTGTCCTCCGACCTTGGGCGGAGTGACCTTGGGTGAGCGTGACCTTGGGTGGGAGTGACCTTGGACAGGAGTGACCTTGAACGGGTCTGACCTTGGGCGGGAGTAACCTCGTATAGTGAAATGTCGACAGCGCGCCCTTGAACGTGGAGGTGACCTTGAGGGCGAGATGAAGTGACCTTGAAGGAAGAATGTACGAGTAACCTTCGCATATGTGGCCTTGGGAACGAGTGACCTTGAGTTGTAGAGAGAGAGAGAGACCCCGACATTGAAGAGGGAGGTGAAAGCGTGTGCGACCTTGAAAATGGGTGTAGGCTGGTCGAGGTCGTTTTGGTAGAAGTGGGGTGCTGTGTTACGTCACATATCTCAGTTTCTATGAATACATCATTGTATCGTCTGCGAGAGCATAGTTCTCCTAGTAATAAGGAAGATACGCACCATCAACTCGCACATAAAAAATATACCCGCTCAAATAGATTGGGAATATAAAGTGTTTGCAATAAAAGTGTACGTGAACTGTTATATGTGAGTAAAAATTATTTATATACTTTTTACACCTCTTTTCACTCAACAAAGAAGAATTTATAATGGCAGCTCCTAAAATTGATTTGTTAGCGATAAATAATCGAATTAACGAAGACAATGATATTATCAAGCAAACTGTTATCTCATCACTACTCTTGAATGAAAGCTATGTGGTCAAGAAAATATCACTATGTGGAACCAGGTTTGGTAGGAGCGGTTTTGTT
The DNA here is from genome assembly GCA_918026855.4 of Phaedon cochleariae. NCBI lineage: Eukaryota > Metazoa > Arthropoda > Insecta > Coleoptera > Chrysomelidae > Phaedon > Phaedon cochleariae. The sequence continues at coordinate 34,463,584 of OU896708.1, forward strand.
ATATTGTACGATGAAGAAACTGAGGCTAGTGTGAAATGTTGGTTGCCTAAGAGAGTTGTAGAGTTGCTGACTGAAAGCGACATTGATGAGATGAATTCTTCAAATGGTCTTTATCTTCTAGCACATTTGGGCCAGAGTGAGTCATTATATGTAGGTGCAAAAACGAGGGCTCTCATCAAGTTTGACTTCAAGCAAAATTAATTCAGGATTATTCTACTTAAGGCGGGCCTTCCGCGACAGCTTTCCGACCGAATATAGCCTAAATATATATACTAGTTCAACAACTATTTCTAGGTGTCAGTGTGATGTCGAAATCGGAATAAAATAATTAAATTACAGCTTTCACAGCTATTGTAGAGTTCTTCGATTTCGTCTGTTACAGCAGGTCACCAATAGGTGGCACACAATTGAATGCAATCGTAGGTAATTGTATTATGTACGTGCGGTGTTGCCAGAGCTACTGCTCCACGGGCCTGCTCAACATGATTCCACTTTTCACTCCATTCAAGTCAAGCAAATACCTATATCTCGCTACAATGAAAATTTATGTCATGAGTCATTTTTAAAACTGTCTTCACAAGTAGTCTTTCGAATATTTCTTTTCCTTTTTAATTTCATTTCCTACTAATATAACTTATCATTATTGATTGGCGTCGCCAGAAAAACTCCCAAGCAAGAAGATCGAAATCATTGTTCAGGGCAAAATAGTCTGTGTAATTCAGAAATAATGTGTGCAAGATTTTTTATCAAGTTCAGATGGCTATAAATAGAAATTTCGTGTTTTCTGTATAGGGTATATACGTAGACGATTGCCTAGTTTCAAATATCTTCATTCTTACGAATTCACACTGCTATTACTGATATAAGGGTTATATTGATATATACAGAGTGTGTAGAATGAAAGAAATCCTTGATTCAAATTTCATGTTCTCTAATTCAGACCTGCTTGCTGAAATACAAATTTCGATCATAATTGCACTTATGAAAAAAACAATTTTTTCGAAGTGAGAACTTCTAGGCGCGTTGAGCACATTTTTGGGTGGATAAAAACATTGGATTTTGCGTCATCGTCACGACCCGTCCCGTGTCCCGTTATCGCGAGGTCAATGAATAGCAATAAATTTGAAGGGTGCAGTATCGCATCTCATCTCATATTATGTAGTATTTTGTAATTATGATTAGATTCAATTCTAAATTGGTATATGGAGGTTTTCGGGGTCGGAGATTATGATTCTTTCGTGAAAATTAGGATATTGAAGATGGCTGACGAGTTTTATAATAATTATGATCCCATTCTATTCAAAATTGGTGTCTGGGGGTTCTTGGCGTCGGAGATTATGATTTTTTCATCATGGCTCCACCAATATGGCGCACGAGTTTCGTAATTATGATTCTATGCCATTTGAAATTTGAATCTGGGGTTTTTTGGGGTCGGAGATTATGAATCCCGAAATGTAAAAATTAAAGATGACGGATTCAATATGGCGGACGAGTTATGTGATAATGATACTATCCTATTCAAAATTTATATATATATAAGGGTGTTTGATTCTATCGTCAAAATTGGGAAATTCAGGATTGCAGATCCAATATACCGGACAAGTTTTCTTATTTTATTATCCGATTCTATTCAAAATTTTTACTGGTGTTTCAGGGGTCGGAGATTTCGAATCATTTGTCAAAATTCGGAGATTCAAGCGAACACCATCTCAAAAGTTTTTGTTAGTCTATCTTAAGACAGCGAATGTTTTTAGGTAATAAAGTTTGTCGAGTTGATGAAAATTCTGTTTGATAGTGATAAAACAGTGTATAGTGTGAGTGTGATTATATCGTTCCAAAGTTTCCAGGATTCCCTGGTTTCGGTCTTCGACATAACGGTGAGAAATTGATTTGCCATCATATGCTTTCTATATCTCACAAAACATTTTGTTTTAATGGTCAACTTTTTTTAAATCATTTAAAAATCGAATTATAATGAAAAAAATATAAGAAAATTATGTTCATGCTGATATAAAACTCACAAAGTTATTGTATGAGGAATTTTAAAATGAAATATTTTTCTTGAACAACCTGTTTCTCCAAAACTAACAACATTTTCTATGAGAGATGTGAGGCTGCATCTTGATATTCTGATGTTTACTATTTCTAGCTCACACATTGACCATTTTCATGCTGATTTAAAACTTACAAAGTTATTGTATGAGGAATTTCAAAATAAAATATTTTCCTTGTACACCCTGTTTCTCCAAAACTAACAGCATTTTCTATATGTGAGATGTGAGATGTGAGGCTGAATCTTGATATTCTGATGTTCACTATTTCTAGCTCACACATTGACCATTTTGAATGAATAACCCTGTATATATTTCAAAAAAAAAATTAATATCACGGAATTCATTGAATTTCAAAAATCTTCCCCAAAGTGGAATATGAAGTATCTACCTACGATAATTCTCTAAAACATGAACTGGATGTTCGATAACGTCTCCAAATGTCTCGAAAAAAAAGCGGCTGCTATATTTTCAAATATTCCGTATGTGGCTGACTTTTCCGTTGCCTCGCTTATCTGCCCATTAATTCTTATGAATTTTTGCGACATATCATTTGCAGCAGCTTGCAACACTGGCTTTTCAATTATTGATTATATGCCGGTTAGTTTGAAGTTCATCTGAAGTTCATGCAATTCAAAGTGGCACGTGGCGGACTGCGGAAAGACGGGGAATCACCGCGCGACTAATGAATATCCCCCCGGTTCGCCGCGGGAGGGAGAGAGACATATAACGATTTCTCGCTCAGTTTTGTTTTGTTGCCGTGGCGGTATTATCCTTTGTGAATATCGCCATATCAATGGATCCAAAATCTGATAACTGTACTCTGAGACGAATGTTTTTGCATTAGTTTTAGAGTGAAATAACCTGAACTTTTGACACAGATTAACGAAGCTTTTTGAAGTTTGTTCCACAACTGTGCCATTCCTATTATTTCCATCTATATGCTGACATAATTATCGATCTCATGAATAGAATTGAAGAAATTCTGCTGAATTTGTATGTTTGAATTTTCAGGTCTACTTATATAATTATAATTCAGTGACAAATTCTAGGCCGTTTCAAACTACTCTATTTATTTTCTAGTTCTTTTTAGTTCGGTTCTCTATACCTCTTCATTTTTTCAAACTACTCTTTATTTTCTACTCACTTCTTCTTAGTATGGCTATCTATAAAAAGGTGTTTCATTAGTTTTTCAAACTAATATTTATTACAATAGCTGATACCCGCGGCAAACGTTGTTCTGCTATATACAATTATTTCCAGAAAATATTTTTTTAGTTAAATATTTATCAACATATAGGTACTTTTATTCATTTGTTTTCTAATTCTTCTCCGACCCCGAAAACACCCAGATACAAATTTTGAATAGAATCGGATCATAATTACAAAACTCAGTTGCCATCCTCCATCTTCAATTTCCTTATTTTGATGAACAATCATAATCTCCCATCCCAAAATCCCCCATATACAAATTTGGAATGGAATCGGATTAAGTTACAAAACTCGTCAGCCATATTGAATCTGCCATCTTGGATTTCCAAATTTTGATAAAAGGATCATTATTTTCGACTCCAAAAACTCCCCGATACCAATTTTACATAGAATCTGATCATAATAATTGAAAAACTCTTCCACCATATTGGATCCACCATTTTGAATTTCCCCATTTTGACAAATGATTCATAATTATCTACGACCTCTGAAACCTCCATATACCAATTTTGAATAAAATCTGACCATAATTACAAAACTCGTCCGCCATTTATTGGATCCGCCATTTCGAATTTCCTAATTTTGATAAAAAATCATAATCCCTGACCTCGAAAACCCCCAGATACCAATTCTGAATCATATCTGACCAATCTGTTCTGTTCAGCACCAAAACATACGCTGATGCTCTCAGATTCCATCCAGAGAAGAGCCATTCGCCTGGTGGGTGACGCCACACTCACTTACTCTTTGACATCATTGGAACACCGTAGAAAGGTCGGCGACCTTTCACTTTTCTATCGATACTTCCACGGGAAATGGCTATCATCCCTCCACTAGCAATACCAGTCAGACGAAGTAGACAAGCCCAGTCAGCACATCCTTTCGTTGTCAACCTCGAAAGATGTCGAACAGCACTTTATCAAAACTCCTTCATCCATAGAACGGCTAGGCTCTGGAATTCAGTGCCCGAGGAAGTATTCCCAACAACATATAATCTCCAGAAGTTCGAAAAGAAACTCCAATACCTACCTCCTGTCCCTATCCTCCCTAGGAACGCACGATGTTCTTTGAACATTATAGGGATTTCCCTTCGTGCGCTCCAAGCGATAAAAAAAATAATTACAAAACTCGTTCGCCATAATTGATCAACCAATTTGAATTTCCTTATTTAGATGAAGAAATCATAATCTCCGAACTCGAAAACCCCCAGATACCAATTTTGGATGGAATCTGACCATAATTACAAAGCTCGTCCGCTATATTGGATCCGCCATCTTGAATTTCCAAAATTTGACGAAATATTCATAATCTCCGACCCCGAAAACCCCTGAGTACCAATTTTGAATGAAATCGGATAACTATACTCGGTCGCCATATTGGATCCGCCATTTTGTATTTTCTATTCAAAAAATATATTACGACCGATTCTCATACCTACCGAATACGCACAAAAAATTTCATACGAATCGGTCAAGCCGTTTCGGAGGAGTTCGACCACTATGACCATGACCGTGACAGGAGAATTTCATATATTAGATTTGTTCGTCTTACAAACACTCGGAGAACCTCCCCTTGAAATATGCCCAGATAATTGAATAATACCCTCTGTATTATCACGTCGCCTAGATTTCATAATATGTCCGAGTAATATGTATAACATTGGCAACGGTGTAAACGGGTTTGAATTCATCATCTCTCCTAAGCGCCATCTGCTTGCAATACAATGCACCATTCCTCTCTGCCGCAGTCTGTCATTCCGAACACTGCCATCTATCAGGTAGTGCCTGAACTACCACATCCTAGTTTCCTGCATTATATTCTTTCAAGAAATGGAGTTTACCGAGATCAGCTGGGATGAATGGATATTTTGTTGACAGAATAATCGTTTTTGTTGCTTCCTGTCCGAATGGAAACATTTCAAGAGCTGATATTTCAGTGACACCTCGCCGAATTTCCACCAATTGTACTGAGATCGAAAATATTTCAATTTGAGACAAAAAAATTTCAATGTTTACGTTTTTCAAGAATCTGTATCTTCTATTAATAAATGAGTTTCGACTCCGTATGATAACTAGGCCCTAGTCCCAACCTTCTTCTTTACGATGATTTGATCAGTTTTTCAATCGAATCATTCATAAGCCCAAATAGCAACAACTAGTGCAGGCCTGCATGTCGATTTGGTTGAAACTCTCCTCTTAATTATTTCTGATAGGTTTTTTTTAGTATAGTTCAGTGAAAAGGGTTTGAAAATTATATGATAATCATTATTACATTAACACAAGTTACTGACGCAGATCGTACCGTTTGCGGTAAGTAATAAATTAGGTTCCAAATAGAATTCAATGAAAGACAAATCTCCTAAATAATCTCATAATTACCAAATTTTTTTTTATCATTTAAAGACTCCTGTTCCCCAACATGTGGATGCATTATTCTAGTCAATTCTGGCCGGCAGCGGAAGACATCAAATCAGCAGTGAGCAGGTTGAAATGTCAGTTTTCTGATTTCTCACGTGATGCAATGCATAGTCAAAGTCGAAGTTTTTTGTTCTGCAAGCTGTGTTCGTTATAGTCGCTTGGGAGTCGTTTTATATGGTCGATGCGAACCTTTCTGCTTCATTAGTGTCCATGTGGGATGATAGAATAGGGATATAGAGGATGCACTCCGATGAAGTCGATGTATCTCTATCTGCCTATTGTACTTTCTATATACCCTCCAAAGTCGTCTTATATGGTCACTGCGATTATATCTGCTTCAACTGTAAGCATTTCAGAAGCTCGATTGCAGAGTTCAAGTGTAAACATAGTCGTAGTCGGAGTTTCTTGTTCTGCAAGTTGTGTTCGTTATACCCGCTTAGAAGATGATGGGATAGAGAGATATAGTGTGCAAAACGATGAAGTCGATGTATCTTCGTTTGCCTATTGAACTCGATATATACTCTTCAAAGTCGTCCTATACAGTCAATGCAATGGTATCTGCTTCTACTGTATGCATGTCAGATGCTAGACTGCAGAATTACAGAGTGAACATAGTCGAAGTCGAAGTTTCTTGTTCTGCAAGCTGTGAGCGATATACCCGCTTAGAACTTGTCTTATATGGTCACTGCAATCGTATCTGCTCCAACAGTATGCATTTTAGTTGCTCGACGGCAGAGTAACAGTGTAAACAAAGTCGAAGTCGAAGTTGCTTGTTGTGCAAGCTGTGTGCGTTATACCTGCTCGGAAGTCGTCTCGTATAGTCATTGCGAACTTGTCTGCTTCGATAGTTTCCATGTGAGATGATAGGATAGAGATAAATAGTGTGCACAACGATGAAGTCGATGTATCTTCATTTGCCTATTGAACTCGTTATATACTCTTCAAAGTCATCTTTTACGATCACTGCAATCGTATCTGCTTCAACGTTATGCATGTCAGATGCTAGACTGCAGAGTTACAGTGTAAACATAGTCGATGTCGAAGTTTCTTGTTCTGCGAATTGAACCCGCTTGGAAGTCGTCTCATATGGGCATTGCGAACAAGTCTGCTTCAATATTGTCCATGTGAGATGATAGGAGAGAGAGATATAGTATGCACGACGATGAAGTCGATGTATCTTCATTCGCCTATTGTTCTCGAAATATACCCTTCAAAGTCGTCTTATACGATCACTGCCATCGTACGGTCAATGCAAACTTGTCTGCTTCAATTGTGTCAATGTGAGAAGATCGGATAGAGAGATATAGTGTGCAAAACGATGACGTCGATGTATCTTCGTTTGCCTATTGTACTCGTTATATACCCTTCAAAGTCGTCTCATACATCACTGCAATGGTATCTGCCTCAATTGTATGCATGTCAGATGCTAGACTGCTGAGTTACAGTGTAAACAAAGTCGAAGTCGGAGTTTCTTGTTCTGCAAGCTGTGTGCGATATACCTGCTTGGAAGTCGTCTTATATGGTCAATGCGAGCTTGTCTGCTTCAATAGTGTCCATGTGAGATGAAAGGAAAGAGAGATATAGTATGCACACCAATGAAGTCGATGTATCTTTCATCTGCCTATCGTACTCGATATATACCCTTCAAAGACGTCTCATATTGTCACTACCATCATATATACTGCAACTGTATGCATGTCAGATGCTAGACTGTAGAGTGACAGTGGAAACATAGTCGACGTCGAAGTTTCTTGTTCTGCAAGCTGTGTGCGTTATACCCGCTCAGAACTCATCTTATATGGTTACTGCAATCGTATCTGTTTCAACTGTTTGCATATTAGATGCTAGACAACAGAGTAAGAGTGTAAACAAAGTCGAAGTCGAAGTTTCTTGTTGTGCAAGTTGTGTGCGTTGTGTCGTCTCATATGGGCATTGCAAACTAATCTGCTTCAAAAGTATCCATGTGAGATGATAGAATAGGGAGATAGAGTGTGCACACCGATGAAGTCGATGTATCTTCATCTGCCTATTGTACTTGCTATATACCCAATAAAGTCGTCTCATATGGTCACTGCGATCATATTCGCTTGAACTGTATGCATGTCAGATGCTAGACTGCAGAGTTACAATGTAAACATAGTCGAAGTCGATGTTTCTTGTTCCGCAAGCTGTGTGCGTTATACCCGCTTGTAAGTCGTCTTATATGGTCAATGCGAACCTGTCTGCTTCAATAGTGTCCATTTGAGATGGAAGGATAGAGAGATATAGTTTGTACGACGATTAAGTCCATGTATCCCCATTTGCCTGATGTTTTCGCTATATACCCTCCAGAGTCGTATTATATGGTCACTGCAATCGTATCTGCATCAACTGTATGCATGTCAGATTCGAGACTGCAGAGTTACAGTGTGGACATAGTCAAAGTCGAAGTTTTTCGTTCTGCAAGCTGTATGCGTTATACCCGCTTGAGAGTCGTCTTATATGGTCAATGCGAACCTTTCTGCTCCGATAGTGTCCATGTGAGATGATAGGATAGGGAGATAGAGTGTGCACTCCGATGAAGTCGATGTATCTCAATATGCCTATCGTACTTTCTATATACCCTCCAAAGTCGTCTTATATGGTCACTACGATCATATCTGCTGCAACTGTATGCATGTCAGATGCTGGACTGCGGAGTGACAGTGGAAACATAGTCGACGTCGAAGTTTCTTGTTCTGCAAGCTGTGTGCGTTATAGTTGCTTGAAAGTCGTCTCGTATGGTCATTGCGAACTTTTCTGCTTCGATAGTGTCCATGTGAGATGATAGGATAGAGAGATATATTGTGCACAACGATGAAGTCGATGTTTCTTCATCTGCCTATTGTACTAGATATATACTCTTCAAAGTCGTCTAATATGGTCACTACGACCATATCTGCTTCAACTGTATGCATGTCAGATGCTAGACTGCAGAGTGACAGTGTAAACATAGTCGACGTCGAAGTTCCCTGTTCTGCAAGCTGTGTGCCTTATACCTGCTTGAAAGTCCTCTCGTATGGTCATTGTGAACTTTTCTGCTTCGAAAGTGTCCATGTGAGATGATAGGATAGAGAGACATATTGTGCACAACGATGAAGTCGATGTATCTTTACTTGTTATATACCCTCCAAAGTCATCTCATACGGTCACTGCAATCGTATCTGCTTCAACTGTTTGTTTGTCAGATGCTAGACTGCATAGTTACAGTGTAAACATAGTCGAAGTCGAAGTTTCTTGTTCTGCAAACTGTATGCGTTATACCCGCTTGGAAGTCGTCTTATATGGTCAATGCAAACTCGTCTGCTTCAATAGAGTCAATATAAAATGATAGGATAGAGAGATATAGTGTGCAAAACGATGAAGTCGATGTATCTTCGTTTGCCTATTGTACTCGTTATATACCCTTCAAAGTCGTCTCATACGGTCACTGCAATGGTATCTGCTTCTACTGTATGCATGTCAGATGCTAGACTGCAGAATTACAGTGTAAACATAGTCGAAGTCGAAGTTTCTTGTTCTGCAAGCTGTGTGCGATATACCCGCTTAGAACTCGTCTTATATGGTCACTGCAATCGTATCTGCTTCAACTGTATGCATGTCAGATGCTAGACTGCAGAGTTACAGTGTAAACATAGTCGAAGTCGAAGTTTCTTGTTCTGCAATCTGTATGCGTAAAACCCGCTCAGAAGTCGTCTCATATGGGCATTGCGAACTAGTCTGTTTCAATAGTGTCCATGTGAGATGATAGGAAAGAGAGATATAGTATGCACGACGATAAAGTCGATGTATCTTCATTCGCCTATTGTTCTCAAGATATACCCTTCAGAGTCGTCTTATACGGTCATTGCCATCGTATCTTTTTCAACTGTATGCATGTCAGATTCTAGACTGCAGAGTTACAGTGTAAACATAGTCGAAGTCAGAGTTTCTTGCTCTGCAAGCTGTGTGCGTTATACCCGCTCAGAACTCGTCTTATATGGTTACTGCAATCGTATCTGTTTCAACTGTTTGCATGTCAGATGCTAGACGGCAGAGTAACAGTGTAAACAAAGTCGAAGTCGAAGTTTCTTGTTGTGCAAGTTGTGTGCGTTATACTCGCTTGGAAGTCGTCTTATATGGTCAATGCGAACTTGTTTGCTTCAATAGTGTCAATGTGAGATGATAGGATAGAGATATTATAGTGTGCGAAGCGATGAAGTCTATGTATCTCCGTTTGCCTATTGTACTCGTTATATACCCTTCAAAGTCGTCTTATGCGGTCACTGCAATCGTATCTGCTCCTACTGTTTGCATATTAGATGCTAGACGGCAGAGTTACAGTGTAAACAAAGTCGAAGTCGAAGTTTCTTATTCTGCAAGCTGTGTGCATTATACCTGCTTGGAAGTCGTCTTTTATGGTCATTGCGAGCTTGTCTGCTCCAATTGTGTCCATGTGAGATGATAGGATAATATATAATAATAATAATACGCTTTTATTCACACAGATAAAAATATATAAATAAAAATATGGAAGATGTAGAGATACTGAATACAATATTACAGAATACGAATAGAAGATACAAATTTTCACAAAATACAAAAATACATCTATCAGATTAATTGTGAAACAAAGCAACATCCGATAAGTGTATACACACTTGTTTCGGTATGACAAATTGTGAATAAGGAATATTTTAATAACAAAATGTATAAAATGAGTAAAAATTATCAATAGGTATATAAATAATATAGAGAGTATTTTCAAAAATCTAGGTTTAGATTTAAACATAGCGACGTGAAATTCTTTCTTTTTTCAATTAGGTATCGAAATATTGATGCACAGATCTGCCTATTTCAAGTAGGTGATTCCTCAGCTAAAATTTGAATTTATTTATATTGATCAGTGATTTCAAGTTGTCCGGAATACTGTTATATAACTTTGGGGCAAGGTAAGAGTAAGACCTTTGAGTAGCTGTTTTGCACATGAATGGAATGATATAGTGTTGTTTTTTTCGAGTATTGTGTTCGTGTTCCGGTATTCGGGAAAATTGCTTGTGTAAGTGATGTCGCACGCAGGAGCAGTGGTAATACAATTGTCTGATATCGAATATTTTCGTTTCAGTATATAATTCATTCGTCGGATAACGGGAGTTCTTCGAAAAAATTAATTTCAAAAATCTTCTCTGCATGACATCTAAGGTATGGAGATAAGTTTTTGGAGCTGAGCCCCAAACAAGTATCCCATAACGAAGGTGGCTTTCAACTAGGGAATAATATAATGCTTTAAGGTAGTTTTCAGGTAAGATTTCTCTGAGTTTCCTGAATTTATACAATATAGATCTCAATTTATTCAAAATATATGCTATGTGTAAGTCCCATTTCATGTGAGTATCGATAATTATGCCTAAGTATTTAATTTTTGTTTCAGGATATATGGTGAAAGTCTCCAGATGAGATCTCACATTAAGTTGGTTGAAGGTCGGTTTATTAGAGGAGTTACAAGTGAAGTATAGGTAGGTAGTTTTTTCTTTGTTAACGGTTAGTAATTTGGAATCCAGCCATTGTTTAATTCGTGAGAACCCAGCTTCCGCAGTGACTCTCAATTCATTCCAGGTGTCCGCTCTATAGAAGATAGCTGTGTCGTCGGCAAACCCAATGATGTTATCATTATTTTCCAGGGAGAATAGTCCATTAATATAAATATTGAAGAGAGTAGGACCAAGGACACTCCCTTGCGGAACTCCATATTCAATAAGCATCTCATTGCTGAGAGTATCCTCAATCCTCACAACTTGATGTCTGTTTGTGAGATAGCTTTCAAAAAACAGCAATTCTTTATTGCGTATTCCGATATCTTCTAAGCAGTTTGAGAGTAGTTGGTGGCTCACTGTATCGAAGGCTTTCGATAAATCGATGAATAAACATAAACACGGACTGCTGTCATTGAGGCTTTGGTTTATTTTTGTTGTTAAGGCAATTACAGCATCCTGTGTTGATGTTTTTTCTCTGAACCCATACTGCTGTTGGGATAATATTCTGAACTTATTTAGAAAACTAACGAGGCGTTGTTTCATAAGTTTTTCGAAAACCTCTGATATATGAGTGATGAGGGATATGGGTCGATAATTAGTAATCTTCTTTTCATTGTCTTCTTTGAATATAGGAGTAACGATAGAACTTTTGAAGGCCGTTGGGTAAACTCCATGTTCTATAGAATTACTGAATAAATGGGTCAAGGGATGCATGATGTATAGACTTATTAGTTTTAAGGTTTCAGCTTTGATATTATCTATTCCGGCTGCTTTACCGTTTTTTAGTTCAAAAATAGTTCTGTGTACTTCATCTGCCGTGATAGGTGCAAACACAAAAGAGTTAACTGTAGTTTTCCTTTCTATTCTGTAGTTTTCATCTCTCACAATCTCATCAGCTAATGTTTTACCAATTTCGCTAAAACCGTTATTAAATGCGTTGGCGATATCAATTTTTTCTACTAGTAATTCTCCTGTATCCGCACTTTCAATGTTTTCAATATTACCCTTGTGTTTTTTCGTCTTACTTATTTGCTGGATTATGCCCCATAATTTTTTTGAACTGTTCTTATTTCCATCAATTTGTTTTTTGTAATAGTTAAATTTAGCTTTGTTCATAAGCGAGGTTAACTTGTTTCTGTACTTCTTGAATTCTTGTCTTAGATTGAAATCATGTGGGTTCTTCTGAGTTTCTTTATACATTTCATTCTTTTTGTTTATTGATTTCAGGACGGCATTCGTCAACCAAGGTGCAATTTTATTAAATTTTCTCAGAACAGGTTTTTTCTCTGTACATAAGTTTATTTTTTCTGTTAGAATTTCAATGAAGACTCTTGTTGCAATTTGTGGATCAACCTCGTTGTACACCGGATCCCAGCAGATATGTTGAAATGTATGAATTATTTTTTTGGTGTCTATATGGTTTGTAAATCTAAAGCTATCTGTAACTTTTTTTTCCTTATTTTCATTTAGAACGATTTGTAGGATGGTGGTATAGTGATCAGTGATGGTTGATTTTAGCACTATTGGGATAGTATTTTCGAGATTGTCATTATTAGTCTTGAGGAATATGTGATCTAAACACGTACTGCAATCACCCTGTACCCTGATTGGTTCATTTATGGTAGAGATAAAGCCAAATTCATTGAGTATATTCTGGTATTCTGCTGTTTGGTTCACATTCGGTTTCAGTTAATCAATATTTATGTCTCCTAGAAATAAATTGTAGTCGCACTCATTTTTTTTGTTTATCAAGGAATTCTTCTAGACCAACATTAAAATCTTGAACGTCGGTGTTTGGTGATCTATATAAGGTGGAAACTCGTACTACACTTTTATTTTTTGTAGTTATATCTATGTTGAAAACTTTCATATTGTTCTTGATGGTTGTTATTTCATATTCATATTTCAGATAAGATTTTATATAAGCAACAACACCGTCGTTCTGATTCAACTTGCTTCCATTGTAAATAATATCATATCCTTCAATGCCATAGATACTCAAATCAAGTATTTCTCTAGTCTCACTCAAAATTACACAATCTATAGTAAAATTCAAATTTTGCATCATAATCAAAAACTCATCAATATTTCTATTTATGCTACGGATATTCATTTGTAAGATGTTGAATGTATTAAGGTTTTCATTTATTTTGAGGATATGTGAACATTCTTCGTTGGTATCTATGGTGTATGTTGGTATCGTATTTATTTCAAAATCGCGAATATATTGATCCATCATATAATAACAAAAATATATCAGTATAGCCTAACCTAATAGTACATTCAGGATAAATTGGGAATGGGCGAGCATTCCATTACGCATAAAAGCGCTATTGCATGAAAGCTTATTTTCCAGTGACGCTGCGGGTTCTTATTTTCTGTTTGTCGCCTACCTCTTTAGTGATCTTGCCAGCAAGTTGGTTTGGGGTGGTTGTTTTCTGCTGATGGTTTTTAGCAGGTGGTTCAGGGAATTTGGTGATCTGTTGCTGGGGTTCTTTGGTTGCTCTCTGTGTCGGTGTTCCAGGGGCACTGTGGGGTCTTTCTGGATTGACGTTTTCAATATCTTCTTGATTTTCTAAATCCTCTGGTTTGTATATGCTGCCATTCACGTGTAGGCGGTTTCCTTTTATATAACAGTCTTCTTCCTTGTTTCCTTTAGCAAGGTTCAAATGTTTCCGCAGAATATTATATTCTTGTCGTTGTTTGAGCGTTAGGTCACGTGCTATTGAAATTCTCGACCCTTTCAAATTTTTCGCGTTTTTCAGCACCTCTACTTTCTTCAGGTAAGATGTGAATTCTATTTTTATTGGAGGATTGTTTGATTTTCCGAGTGGGTAGAAGTTGTTCAGCTCAGTTTCTGATAAAGATATATAGTGTGTAAGATGATGAGGTCGATGTATCCCCATTATTTGCCTATTGTACCTATTTTAATCCCTTCAAAGTCGTCATATACGGTCACTGCAATCGTTCCTGCATCAACTGTATGCATGTCAGATGCTAGACTGCAGAGTTACAGTGTGATCATAGTCGAAGTCGAAGTTTCTTGTTCTGCAAGTTGTGTGCGTTATACCCGCTTAGAAGTCGTCTCATATGGGCATTGCAAAGTACTTGCTATATACCCTCCAAAGTCGTCTTATATGGTCACTGCGATCATATCTGCTTCAACTGTATGCATGTCAGAAGCTGGACTGCAGAGTTCATGTGTAAACATAGTCTTAGTCGAAGTTTCTTGTTCTGCAAGTTGTGTGCGTTATACCCGCTTAGAAGTCGTCTCATATGGGCTTTGCAAACTCGTTTGCTTCGATAGTATTCATGTGAGATGATAGGATAGAGATGAAGTGTGCACACCGATGAAGTCGATGTAACTTCATTGGCAGTCGTCTCATATGGGCATCGGGAACTCGTCTGCTTCAAGAGTATCCATGTGAGTTGATAGGATAAAGATATAGAGTGTGCACACCGATGAAGTCGATGTATCTTCATCTGCCTATTGTACCAGATATATACCCTTCAAAGTCGTCTGATATGGTCACTACGATCATATCTGCTTCAACTGTATGCATGTCAGATGCTAGACTGCAGAGTGACAGTGTAAACATGGTCGACGTCGAAGTTTCCTGTTCTGCAAGCTGTGTGCGTAATACCTGCTTGAAAGTCGTCTCGTATGGTCATTGCGAACTTTTCTGCTTCGATAGTGTCCATGTGAGATGATAGGATAGATAGATATATTGTGCACAACGATGAAGTCGATGTATCTTTATTTGCCTATTGAACTTGTTATATACCCTCCAAAGTCATCTCATACGGTCACCGCGATCGAATCTGCTTTAACTGTATGCATGTCAGATACTAGACTGCAGAGTTACAGTGTAAACATAGTCAAAGTCGTAGTTTCTTGTTCTGCAAACTGTATGCGTTATACCCGCTTGGAAGTCGTCTTATATGGTCAATGCAATTTTGTCTGCTTCAATTGTTTCAATGTGAGATGATCGGATAGAAACTCTTCTTCCACGGTCACTGCAATCGTATCTGCTTCAACTGTATGCATGTCAGATGCTTGACGGCAGAGTTACAGTGTAAACAAAGTCGTAGTCGGAGTTTCATGTTGTGCAAGTTGTGTGCGTTTTACATGCTTGAAAGTTGTCTCATATGGTCATCAAGAACTCGTCTGCTTCGATAGTATCAATGTGAGTTGATAGGATGGAGATATAGAGTGTGCACATCGATGAAGTCGATGTATCTTCATCTGCCTATCGTACTTGATATATACCCTTCAAAGACGTCTCATATTGTCACTACCATCATCTCTACTGCAACTGTATGCATGTCAGATGCTAGACTGCATAGTTACAGTGTGACCATAGTCGAAGTCGAAGTTTCTTGTTCTGCAAACTGTATGCGTTATACCCGCTAGGAAATCGTCTTATATGGTCAATGCAAACTCGTCTGCTTCAATATAGTCAATGTAAGATGATAGGATAGAGAGATATAGTGTGCAAAACGATGAAGTCGATGTATGTTCGTTTGCCTATTGTACTCGTTATATACCCTTCAAAGTCGTCTCATACGGTCACTGCAATGGTATCTGCTGTATTGTACCAGATATATACCCTTCAAAGTCGTCTGATATGGTCACTACGATCATATCTGCTTCAACTGTATGCATGTCAGATGCTAGACTGCAGAATTACAGTGTAAACAAAGTCGAAGTCGAAGTTTCTTGTTCTGCAAGCTGTGTGCGTTATACCTGCTTGGAAGTCGTCTTTTATGGTCATTGCGAGCTTGTCTGCTCCAATTGTGTCCATGTGAGATGATAGGATAAAGATATATAGTGTGTAAGACGATGAGGTCGATGTATCCCCATTATTTGCCTATTGTACCTATTATAATCCCTTCAAAGTCGTCATATACGGTCACTGCAATAGTTCCTGCATCAACTGTATGCATGTCAGATGCTAGACTGCAGAGTTACAGTGTGAACATAGTCGAAGTCGAAGTTTCTTGTTCTGCAAGTTGTGTGCGTTATACCCGCTTAGAAAACGTCTCATATGGGCTTTGCAAACTCGTTTGCTTCAATAGTATTCATGTGAGATGATAGGATAGAGATGAAGTGTGCACACCGATGAAGTCGATTTAACTTCATTGGAAGTCGTCTCATATGGGCATCGGAAACTCGTCTGCTTCAATAGTATCCATGTCAGTTGATAGGATAGAGATATAGAGTGTGTAATGAAGTGTTTTGTAGGACTTCATTACTAAGCAACGGTTTCTATCTAAATTCCTGTCTTATCGTATCGATTTCCATTCCGAGCTAATATTCCAGTGAAATCAGTTATCACCCAAGATACAGGGGCCCCATTATTGCTTATAATTCAGATACTAACCTTCTATTCGACATCTAGCTGATATTGAAAATATGCAGTTCGTTACACACCTTCTCATGGAATACCTGTTCTGAGAGATATCAAGCTCGTATATCAACTACTAGGGATGTCTTTCGTGTCTTTATAGCCCTGTCCTAGCTCCAGAAATTGACTCTTTGATATACAAGTACGGAAAGTTCTTTGGTAGCCTCTATTATGTTTGGAAAGCAATCCTGATAAATAGAGTAAAATGTAAGCCTGTCTTGGATATGCGAGAGGACTTCCTGCAACTTTTGAAAGCCCCTGATTGTAAGATTTCCTGAAAATTCATAATTTCCACATGTTCGGCCTGGACCTTGAAGATGCAAATATTTACCTAGCAATAACTTGAATATCTCTGCTTGAAGGATATAAAAATTGATTCAGTAGCTTCCGCAGAGGAATTTGATCAGGTGCCTAGGCCCTTTTGGCCAAGGAAATATTATTTCCGCATTTTTCTTTTTCCAAGGACAACTTCGGATTTCACGGTCGTTACCGGCAATCTCACAAGGTCAGTCGAAGCTAGCCAATCAGGAGCAAGGATAGCTGTTGGCCTTGCTCAAGTTGCGTCAAGGTCTAGGCAGGACATAAATACTCGGTCCATCAGAGCGAGCAGAGAGTTCGCAGTCAGTCCAGCGTGAGTTAGTCCGACAGTCAGTTAGTTCTTTGATTTGATTCTCCGGTATTACTTTCCAGTCGGTTTACCAGTGTTCCTGTGCTTGCGCTATTTTTCCAGTTCACAATTCCTGATAGTTTTCCAGTTATTTTTCCGGGTAGTTACTCTAGTTTGCTTCACATTCCAGTTCATATTCCAGTCCGTTTTCACATTTCCAGTCAGTTCAATTCCAGCATATTTTTCAGTTTTCCGGTTCATGCCTTTTGCTACAATTTAAGAAATCATAACCTTACACCTGTCACCTGTATTATTTTCCGAAAAATCCATCGAGTGTGTAGATTTGCATCTCCCGGGCCGATATCCGAATCTCCGCGGTCGCGCCAGTTGCAGTGTCGAGTGTTTCGCAGCCAGCAGTACTCCTGTTTCATCCAAGTAAGCTATTTCAAATTGGTTTGCGTACGCTTATTGTATTGCTTATAGTTTATCACCCTGTACTAAGTGAGCTTTGTATCGAGTAAAATATCGCCTGAGTAGATTGAAACCTTGTCTGGTGAAGAATACTCCACGTTCAGACGTTCAGAGTTAATAAGTAACGTAGCTGTTGTATCGAAAATAGTAGTGTCTCCTAAGTTTTGCTCTGCGGCTCAACCTTTGGGTGGATCTCGCCACGAGCTTAGGGACACCCTACTCCGATTGTTTCGAGATTGGAAGCCCGCCTGTGTGGATCCAGGGCCCGTCTCCTTTTGTTTGGGAAAAGTAGGATTCGCAAGTCAACCTGCAGACGGCTTCCGAATACTGCTATGAGCCAGAGTTAGAGCTACACCCTGAAGGAGTACTGTTCACCAGTCTATTCCGCGTTAATGATTTAACTAAACTATTTCATCCCTGTATTCCTGTCGATACCAAACTCACTTTCCTGAATAAACCCTCGCTTGCAACTTTTCCGGTCGTATTTGGTGGTTCATTGTCCCTGCTTTGCTTGCACCTGCACTTGCACCTTTGCTTACACCTAACGTACTAGACACGCTTGGTTATTGTACTCGAATGTCATAATTTTCAGTGTGAAGGTCAATTTGATAACTGTAATAACATCATAACCTCAACTTGTTTGTATAATAGATTTTGCTTTCTTTAATTAATGCCTGTAACCTGATGAACGAAAAAAGTTGAATAAACCTATACTTGATCTGTTTATGTGATTCTGATTTCCCTATCCTGACAACAAAGGTATAGAACAAAGTCAAATTCCAGAAAACTACCGGTAGTAAGAGTTGTAGTACTCAAGTCACAAGAAGTGACGACTCAAACACCTATTCAGAGCAACCAGTATTCCAGGAATCTCCAAGAGTGTATAATCAAAGCCTATGCTCTCTTGGCCCCCTGCACCCAGGTCAATTCAATAGCTTTGACCCCTGGTTTACTGCAGACATCCAGTGGATGTCTTTCTTCACTGTTGCTACCTTGGGTCTCCTTTCCGACTCAGTTGGGAGGAGCAGGTGAAGTAAATCACCTCTATCAAAATTCTGGCGCTCGAGAAACCCCGACAGGTCCCAGGAGCCTGTTCGACAAGTGTCAAAGTAAGGGCCCCAGAATAAAGACCCTTACAAATGACGCCCTAGAGCAGGGACTCGGCATATTGAATTGAACACAATAAACAGACCTGAGTACCTGTAAACCGTAAGCACAATCCAGTCCAGAAACCTTTGTTGTCAGTGAAATCAGAAAAGCTTTCATACACCAGTAAATCAGTAGTAGTCCAGTAAAATTCATAACTTGCCTGATGAAATTGGTCCTGAATGTTCCTGTGTAGATACTGAACAGATATTGAAAACCCAGACTCGAATATCCTGAAATTTACATTGATATTTGAACAACCTATAATTGCTGAAACGGAAAGGCTGATACACTACTAGTCCTGATAGCTAACGCAGTAAATAGTTATCAATTACTAGGTATAGATTATGCTAGTATGCTCCTGGAATTGTATATGAACTATGAACTGAACATCAAGACTCACCTGCACCCAAAGTAATACTTTAGCTCTACTGACATCAAACAATTTCAGTTTTGGTGTTTAATCCTGTAGATTTATACTTATAGTTATCATTACCTGCCTGAGTACCAGATAATATTTAGTTTGTTCTCATCCTGGTTTGAGTTTTTTTTTCAAAATTTGATTTGACCTCCAGAAAACCTGTTGGAATAAATTCCTGAACTTTGAATAACAGCACAGAGAAAAAATAAGTTACCAGCATTGGAGTATAGTCTTTCCGATTAACAGTTATCCCTGAGTAGATAGTAAAGTGATAACAACTCCAGAAACCAGTTAGTTCATAAATTTGATTTATTTTCACACATGTACACACCTGAGAGATAGGGATCAGTTTCCAGATTTTTTGTTTTTTTCTGGTTTTACATAAGCCAGGTCCTGACAGCGAATCAAGTGAGTTCCAGCCTCATGCAGAAGCAAGATTCCCGTAAAAGATTATTAATTACCTAGTGGCTACATTGAATTTGACCAACCAGAGACAGGAAGGGTATTTTCCTGAAATACTTGACTCATTCCACCCTGACAGAGACTTAGAATTTCCTGAAATCAATATCATACCCTGCAGGGGACTTGTAAAATATCCAGTCCAGAATAATTTTTTTTCTGCATTCTTGATTTTTTTTTTGAATATCTACCAGGTAGATACCAAATAGTTGGATAAGTGGTCCAGTTGGAAGATTTGGTGTCATACTTCCAGAGTTTTGTTTTGTTTTTGATTTTTTTTTCTCCTGGTATTTACTTTTGATGTTCCTGGTAATAAAACCTATCCTGCGAATAAACTAGGGACTTCATAGAAATAAAACCAGACCAGTTCCAGGGTTTGTGGTTCCTGAAACTTTTTTTTTTCAATTTGATTTTTGGGTTTACATTTTTTCTGAAGTTAAGTGTTAGGTTTAACTACAGTTAGTATTGAGTTGGATTTTTTCCCTCTCCTTGAGAAAACTACATCATGCCTGATTCTCCGAGCCTGGCCCCTTCACCTTCCCCCAGTGCATTGAATGACATGGATATTCTGGATGCCCCACCTGAACCTACCAGGAATAGTAGGCCCCACTCTCCAGACCCTGATCGGGAAGAACTAGTTGATGAATATTTTACCAACCTGGAGCCCCGAGTCAGCTGGATCTACAGGTTGAAAAAGCCAGAGCTTGTAGATGAGATGAAACAATATGGCCTCGACGTGGAGGGGATAGTTCTTGAACTACGTCGTCGATTGATATGGTTCCTGAGCGAAGAACTTCCCAAAATGATCGGTATGAAGTCCCCAACTGTTTAGGGAGACACCGATAACCTGTTACCCCCCGATCCAGTGCCAAGCCCCTCAATGGGGCCCAAAACATTGTCTAACCTGACAATACCGACAGCTGTCCCACCTATGTCAATGCCACACCTGTCAGTCCCGTCCTTCCACCCAGGACCACAGAACACCCGAACACAGAATCCGGTTGCACAGAACACCGTTCCGCAGAATGTCGGAACGCAGCAGCCGGCAATGCAGCCAGCACCGCAGCCGCGATCCTGTCACACCCAAATCCCTGCGCCATCGAACTTGGGACCCGGTACCAGGGCTCAGAGATTTACTTACCCTCCAGCACCTGTTTCTCCAGGTCAAAATATTATTGCCCTCTATCGTCCTGCCTTGGAAGCCCATCGGTGGAACTTGCATTTTGACGGTACTACCGATCCTGTAGCATTCCTGGAAAGACTGGAAGAAATCGGAGATGCCGAGAAGGCCGACCCTGAACAACTCCTGGACACCCTTCCCACATTATTCCAGGGCAGAGTACTACTGTGGTACCGCTGCAATAAAGTGTACTGGAATTCCTGGCAGTCCTTTAAGAAAGTTTTCAGAACTTCTTATTTCCCCATTCGATATCAAGAAGATATTGAAATGGAAATCAGCCGCCGGCTTCAAAAGGACAACGAACCGGCCATGGATTACGTCGTGGACATGCAGACCCTCATCAGACGTCATGGAAATTTGACATCTACCCAGGAAGTAGCCTGGCTATATAGGAACATGTTGCCAGACTATCGTCAGTATATCAAGAGATCCGATTTCCATGATGTTCCGTCTCTGATTACCATGATCCTGGAATTCCAGAGCTTACGTGGCGAGATACGCCGAATGTATTCCCGCGGTCCTAGTTACCAAAACAGGCCGACGTACTCTGAACCAGTTCGGGCTATGAGAGCAACCCAGCCCAATCCAGTCCAGATAACCCCCGTCCAGACCAATCAACCTTTGAATAGGCCTGCACCTGGAATACCCTCCCCTGCTCCCAGAAGTACTCCGGCAAGGGCGATAATGCCCAGTCCAGGTGCTCATGATAGAGGAGCAATCTGCTGGAGATGTGGCCAGCCTGGACATCGAAGAGACGAGTGTCGAAATGCCCCGAAGACATTTTGTTCGCGCTGTGGACGCGACGGAGTCCTGTCCAGAGACTGCACCTGCACCCGGTCGGAAAACTAGCGAGGAGCCCGATTGAATCGGGGACAGTCCGGCTCCAGCCAGTAAGCACCGAATACACCCAGCAGCCCCCTTCCCAGAAGGACAACCGTCCTCATATTCCAGTAATCATAGGAGATACCCAGTTCACAGCCTTGATAGATACTGGCGCTACCCGGTCGTTTGCCAGCAAGGCAGTGGCCGAATGCTGCGAACGTTTCGGCGCACTGAAACGCCCACTCACAGTGGCCCAGTCCTGTCAAGCCGATGGATCCCTTGCCCAGATTACAGGAAGTTATAAACCCTGGATGACGATAGGCACAGAGTGCCTATCCATAGAACTTTTGGTTCTTCCGAGTTTGTCTGCCGATATGGTGTTGGGCATGGACGTTCTTCGCACCCAGGGCTTCAGTATAGACCTGTCAAATGCCACTGTGTACCGGAATCAGAAGAACGTGTCAGTTCTTGGTTCCAAGGAAAGTCCGATACCAGTACCAGCACCCAAAAATCCTGTAGTAACTCAAACCCCAGCACCATCCAGAAATCCAGCCAGGCCCCACCCCTCCTGTAATCCTGATTCCCGACGAATTCCAGAAACATCCAGTATTCCCAAAACATCCAGAAGTCCAGCCACCATTCCCCGAGCAACATCCAGTAAGTCTAGAATCTATAGAAATCCAGACAAATCACAAACATCCAGAAGCCCAGACAAAAGATCAACTCCACATACCTCCAGCAATCTAGTACACATAAACCGGAATCCAGTACATCCTGTCCTGTCTACGAATGCACTCCCTCCAGAAACTCTCGCCAGTCCAGAACCATCTAGCTCAGAGCAGACAAACCTGAAACCTGAACAACGACACACCCTGGAAATGTTTCTAGATCACCAACTACCCGCATTCCAACAGATAAAAGGACCGACACCTTTGGTAAAGCATCGCTTTCGCCTGAAAACGACAGAGCCGATCAAACAAAGGTACCGCCCTCAAAATCCGAAAATGCAGGAAGAGATCAACGAAGAGGTCGATAGAATGCTGGACGAAGGCATTATCGAACCTTCTGACAGTCCATGGAGTTCGCTGGTAGTCATTGTTAAAAAGAAGGATGGAAAACATCGGTTCTGCATTGATTTCCAGGAAGTGAACGATGTTACCGAAAAGGATGCTTACCCGTTACCGTTTATCAATTCCATATTAGATGAACTCCGGGAAGCCAAATACATCTCCAGTCTGGACTTAAGACAAGGATATTGGCAGATACCGCTGACCAATGATAGCAAACCCGTCACTGCTTTCACCGTTCCTGGACGAGGATTATTCCAGTTCCGAGTCATGC
This sequence comes from Phaedon cochleariae, assembly GCA_918026855.4. NCBI lineage: Eukaryota > Metazoa > Arthropoda > Insecta > Coleoptera > Chrysomelidae > Phaedon > Phaedon cochleariae. The sequence continues at coordinate 34,486,650 of OU896708.1, forward strand.
CGTTTGGACTCCATTCCGCTCCAGCAACATTTCAGAGGTTGATGGATCAAATCATTGGACCAGAGATGGAACCATTTGCTTTTGCATACTCAGATGATATCATAGTACTGAGCAAAACATTCGATGAACACCTGAGAAATCTCCAGCAAGTTTTCAACCGTTTATGGCAAGCAAACCTCCAGTTAAATCCAGAAAAATGCCGGTTTTGCTTGAGTTCACTCAAGTACTTAGGACATGTAGTAACTCCTGAAGGAATCCAGACGGATCCAGACAAGATAGAGTCTATTGTCCAGTGGCCCGCCCCAAACACCCTAAGAAAACTCAGACAGTTTCTAGGGATGGCTTCCTGGTATAGGAGATTTATTCCTAACTTTTCCGGGATAGTGGCACCACTGACCAAGTTGCTGAAGAAAGGTAACCGTTGGAAATGGACAGGAGCTCAGGATACCGCCTTTGAGTTTCTGAAAGCCCGACTTACCGAGGCACCAGCATTGACTTGTCCGGATTTTACTCAGCCTTTCATTCTGCAGACTGATGCCTCCGATTGTGGTTTGGGAGCAGCGCTTACCCAGACCATAGAGGGTCAGGAATAAGTAGTGGCGTATGCGAGTCGCATGTTGACCGCACCTGAACGTAACTACTCCGTCACCGAGAAAGAATGTTTGGCCATCGTCTGGAGTATAGAGAAATTGAGACCATACCTGGAAGGTTATCATTTCACTGTCCTGACTGATCATTTGTCCCCGAAATGGCTGCAGTCCATCAAGAGTCCGTCCGGTCGCATAGCTCGATGGGCTATGTTCCTACAACAATTTGATTTCGAAGTCAAATACCGCCGTGGAGTCCTGAATAAAGTTGCTGACGCTTTATCCCGCCAACCATCACCTGGATCCAGTCCCGATGAATCTGAGATAGAGGTTATGTGTTGTGTGACAGAGGCTGAAATGGAAGCCGGAGAACAATGTTCCTGGTATAGAAGTATCCAGACTACTGTGTCAAGGAAAATCGCCTGTTCCGACATTTTTGGGATGCCCACAACCTATGTGAGATAGAGATGAGCGATCCTTGGAAGCTCTGTGTTCCTAAACCCCTCCGCCAACAAGTATTAGACGAAAATCATAATGCTGTCACCGCGGGTCACATGGGGATAGCGAAGACAATCGCCAGGATCAGTCATCGCTATTACTGGCCAGGAATGTTCCGTGAAATCTCCCGATACGTCCGGAGTTGTAAAGTGTGTCAGGAATATAAAGTATCCCAGCAACAGCCTCCAGGAAAAATGAATCCTTCCCAGAACAACAAGCCATGGGATACTATTTCTACCGATCTAGTCGGTCCGCTACCCCGCTCCAGTAAAGGAAATTGCTACCTGGCTGTCTATCAGGACCGATTCACAAAATGGGTTCAAGTCCGTCCTCTCCGGAAGGCTACCTCCCGAGCTGTTGCTCAGGCCTTCTATGAGGATATCGTCCTGAGATTTGGACGTCCAGGCACTGTCATCAGCGACAATGGTGCTCAGTACACCGGAAAAGTCTTCGAAGATCTCCTGATGGAACTCGACATAAAGCACAGACTGACACCTCCGTATACACCGCAAGCTAACCCAGTCGAGAGAACAAACAAAACCGTTAAGACCATGATCTCCCAGTATTGCGAGAATGACCACCGGAAATGGGATCAACATCTTCCTGAACTCCAGTTTGCAATAAACACTGCCCGACATGACTCCACTGGGTTCACTCCTGCTTTCCTCATGTTTGGACGAGAGTTAGAGCCTCCGAAGGCCTTGCTCCGAGCCCCGGTTCCAGAGGAAGATCCCGATGCCCCTGTTCCAGAAGAAAATCGCGAGAATACTCTGACCTTCTGGGTAGCGCATATGGCCAAATTGAAAGAAGTTCATGAGTTGGTCCGCGTGAACTTGGCCAGAGCTTTCAATAACCAGAGTCATTACTACAATCTCCGCCGCCGAGATTGGAGATGTCACCTCAGGGACAAAGTAATGAAGCGAGAGCACAATCTCTCTTCCGGGATCCGCGGTCACGCCGCCAAACTGGCCCCGAAATATTCCGGACCATTCACTGTGACCCAAGTCCTGTCACCAGTTGTCTACAACCTGAGAAGTGCAACCGGGAAACGTTGCAACCGAGTTAACATAAAGGATTTGAAGCCCTTTCACCCCGAGACGTAGCTATGGGATTTCTGTCCGTAGGTATGACGTTACCGGCACTCCAGGATGTCGAAGAGCCCAGAATCCGGGTCCTTCAGAATGTGGTAGTGATCCCTGCCCCCGCTCTGGACCACATCCAAATGGAGGACCTGGAGTTCCTAGACGCCCTCCCGACGCCCCCCAGACCGGTTCCAGGAGGAGGTGGTTCCCCCAGATCCCCGCGAGTGGATGCGATATTCGCATTATCAACTCCCCGGCTGGAAGAACTAGAGGCCGAATTTCACGTGCAATCTCCGCTGTACTTCAATCCCCCTGACCTCGCCCGCATCCTCGCCGGTAACATCACTCCTGAACCCAGTCCGAACTTCTCCCCCACCCCGCCGGCGTACGCGCCCGTTCAGCCCCCGCCTGCACCCCGAGCCGCCGTATGTGCTCGGGAAATATCCCCGCCCAGTCCTCGATCCTGGAGGGCGACTGAGTACCCGATACTACATCATCGGCTTACCCACCAGTCGCCTCCATTTTCCCTGCTCCATCTAGCACTGACCCGCACTCCCCCTGCCTCCCACTCCCCAACACTGGAGCCCAGAGAGGAACGCCTGCCGTTGCCGCGCTCGCCTGCGGGAACTTTACCCCTCTCCGCCCGACGGTGGGCAGCAGCGGAGATTGAGCGACACCAGTCTCGAGCCCATTGGTCACCACTGCTGGAGTCGATCGTCCAGGAGTTGCGACCAGCCGGCCGACGGACTGACCGGCGATGTAGAATGCGAGTACGCACGGGGCCTGGGAAAGCGGTGTGGATAACCATTCCACCCAAAGTAAAGCCGAAAAACCAGAGTCCTGAGAGTAAGGAAAAATTAATGTTATGTTCTGTTCACAGCCATGAACGAGTTCCTGGAGATTCGAACCTCACCCCTGCCCTCGCCCCTGCCGATCTACGACACCGCCGGATGGAAAAGCGACCCCGAGACGCCAAATGTTGTCGGGCTTGGCGTACTCAGCCTGAACCCTCTCGACACCGGCATCATCATCGCGGATGCCACCAGTCTCGGCGAATCCAGCATGACTACCATCAACTCCGGCATCATCGTCGCGGATGCCACCAGTCCCGGCGAACCCAGCCTGACTACCCCCCGTCCAGGCGAATCCAGCATGACTACCAGCAGTCCAGGCAAACCCAGCCTGACTACCCCCCGTCCAGGCGAATCCAGCATGACTACCAGCAGTCCAGGCGAACCCAGCCTGACTACCATCAGCTCCGGCAGTATCATCGCGGATGCCACCAGTCCAGGCGAACCCAGCCTGACTACCCCCCGTCCAGGCGAACCCAGCCTGACTACTACCAGCCCAGACACCACCGCGGCTTCGACGCGGTCCGCGGAGCCATTCGTCCCGAACTCCTACTTCAAGGCCACCATAGGCGTAGGAGAGTTCCAGCTGACCTATCTTCCGGTGGCGCAGCAACTTTGTTGGCGTTGCGGAAGACCGGGACACCGGCGAGAAGGGTGTACTCGACCGTTAAGGTGGTTCTGCTCGCGCTGTGGACTGGATGGCGTGCGGTCATGCGACTGCCAGTGTCCCAGACCCTCGAGAAGATACCCGGAGCACCTCCCAGTGCTCATATCGGCTCAACCCACCACCACCAGCCGGACCACCAGGCCACCAGCCCCGACGCGGGTCAACCGACGGACCCAGACGTCCACCCCAACCGTCGCCGATCGAGGCGTCCAGTGCTCGCGCTGCCCGTGTGAGAGAGTGCGCCCCGGATACCGGTATTAGCCGGCAGAATAACTTCACAGCAGGCATCTCGCCCTGCTCTCCAGATCCAGTCATCAGAATAACTTCCCGGCAGGCATCTCGCCTTGCTCACCAGAACCAGCTACCAGAAACACGTCACAGCAGGCATGTCGCCTTGCTCACCAGAACCAGTTACCAGACGAGGATACCTAAGTTAATTGAGTCAATAGGTATATGTATAAAAAAAATTGCAGCTGAAGCTTCAATTTTTTTTTCCGTAAGAAGGAGGGGTGTGTAATGAAGTGTTTTGTAGGACTTCATCACTAAGCAACGGTTTCTATCTAAATTCCTGTCTTATCGTATAGATTTCCATTCCGAGCTAATATTCCAGTAAAATCAGTTATCACCCAAGATACAGGGGCCCCATAATTGCTCATAATTCAGATACTAACCTTCTATTCGACATCTAGCTGATATTGAAAATATGCAGTTCGTTACACACCTCCTCATGGAATACCTGTTCTGAGAGATATCAAGCTCGTATATCAACTACTAGGGATGTCTTTCGTGTCTTTATAGCCCTGTCCTAGCTCCAGAAATTGACTCTTTGATATACAAGTACGGGAAGTTCTTTGGTAGCCTCTATTATGTTTGGAAAGCAATCCTGATAAATAGAGTAAAATTTAAGCCTGTCTTGGAGATGCGAGAGGACTTCCTGCAACTTTTGAAAGCCCCTGATTGTAAGATTTCCTGAAAATTCATAATTTTCACATGTTCGGCCTGGACCTTGAAGATGCAAATATTCACCTAGCAATAACTTGAATATCTCTGCTTGTAGGATATAAAAATTAATTCAGTAGCTTCCGCAGAAAAAGTTGATCAGGTGCCTAGGCCCTTTTGGCCAAGGAAATATTATTTCCGCATTTTTCTTTTCCCAAGGACAACTTCGGATTTCACGGTTGTTACCGGCATTCTCACGAGGTCAGTCGAAGCTAGCCAATCAGGAGCAAGGATAGCTGTTGGCCTTGCTCAAGTTGCGTCAAGGTCTAGGCAGGACATAAATACTCGGTCCATCAGAGCGAGCAGAGAGTTCGCAGTCAGTCCAGCGTGAGTTAGTCCGACAGTCAGTTAATTCTTTGAGTTCGATTCTCCGGTATCACTTTCCAGTCGGTTCACCAGTGTTCCTGTGCTTGCGCTATTTTTCCAGTTCACAATTCCTGATAGTTTTCCAGTTATTTTCCCGGGTAGTTACTCCAGTTTGCTTCACATTCCAGTTCATATTCCAGTCCCTTTTCACATTTCCAGTCAGTTCAATTCCAGCATATTTTTCAGTTTTCTGGTTCATGCCTTTTGCTACAATTCAAGAAATCATAACCTCACACCTGTCACCTGTATTATTTTCCGAAAAATCCATCGAGTGTGTAGATTTGCGTCTCCCGGGCCGATATCCGAACCTTCGCGGTCGCGCCAGTTGCAGTGTCGAGTGTCGTGTTCCTGTTTCATCCAAGTAAGCTATTTCAAATTGGTTTGCGTACGCTCATTGTATTGCTTATAGTTCATCACCCTGTACTAAGTGAGCTTTGTATCGAGTAAAATATCGCCTGAGTAGATTGAAACCTTGTCTGTTGAAGAATACTCCACGTTCAGACGTTCAGAGTTAATAAGTAACGTAGCTGTTGTATCGAAAATAGTAGTGTCTCCTAAGTTCTGCTCTGCGGCTCAACCTTTGGGTGGATCTCGCCACGAGCTTAGGGACACCCTACTCCGATTGTTTCGAGATTGGAAGCCCGCCTGTGTGGATCCAGGGCCCGTCTCCTTTTGTTTGAAAAAAGTAGGATTCGCGAGTCAACCTGCAGACGGCTTCCGAATACTGCTATGAGCCAGAGTTAGAGCTACACCCTGAAGGAGTACTTTTCACCAGTCTATTCCGCGTTTATGATTCAACTAAACTATTTCATCCCTGTATTCCTGTCGATACCAAACTCACTTTCCTGAATAAACCCTCGCTTGCAACTTTTCCGGTCGTATTCGGTGGTTCATTGTCCCTGCTTTGCTTGCACCTGCACTTGCACCTTTGCTTACACCTAACGTACTAGACACGCTTGGTTATTGTACTCGAATGTCATAATTTTCAGTGTGAAGGTCAATTTAATAACTGTAATTACATCATAACCTCAACTTGTTTGTATAATAGATTTTGCTTTCTTTAATTAATGCCTGTAACCTGATGAACAAAAAAAATTGAATGAACCTATACTTGATCTGTTTATGTGATTCTGATTTCCCTATCCTGACAACAAAGGTATAGAACAAAGTCAAATTCCAGAAAACTACCGGTAGTAAGAGTTGTAGTACTCAAGTCACAAGAAGTGACGACTCAAACTCCTATTCAGAGCAACCAGTATTCCAGGAATCTCCAAGAGTGTATAATTAAAGCCTATGCTCTCTTGGCCCCCTGCACCCAGGTCAATTCAATAGCTTTGACCCCTGGTTTACTGCAGACATCCAGTGGATGTCTTTCTTCACTGTTGCTACCTTGGGTCTTCTTTCCGACTCAGTTGGGAGGAGCAGGTGAAGTAAATCACCTCTATCAAAAATCTGGCGCTCGAGAAACCCCGACAGGTCCCAGGAGCCTGTTCGACAAGTGTCAAAGTAAGGGCCCCAGAATAAAGACCCTTACAAGTGTGCACACCGATGAAGTCGATGTATCTTCATCTGCCTATCGTACTAGATATGTACCCTTCAAAGTCGTCTAATATGGTCACTACGATCATATCTGCTTCCACTGTATGCATGTCAGATGCTAAACTGCAGAGTGACAGTGGAAACATAGTCGACGTCGAAGTTTCCTGTTCTGCAAGCTGTGTGCGTTATACCTGCTTGAAAGTCGTCTCGTATGGTCATTGCGAAATTTTCTGCTTCGATAGTGTCCTTGTGAGATGATAGGATAGAGAGATATATTGTGCACAACGATGAAGTCGATGTATCTTTATTTGCCTATTGAACTTGTTATATACCCTCCAAAGTCATCTCAAACGGTTACTGCGATCGAATCTGCTTCAACTGTATGCATGTCAGATGCTAGACAGCAGAGTTACAGTGTAAACATAGTCGAAGTCGAAGTTTCTTGTTCTGCGAACTGTATGCGTTAGACCCGCTTGAAAGTCGTCTCATATGGGCATAGCGAACTAGTCTGCTTCAATAGTGTCCATGTGAGATGATAGGAAAGAGAGATATAGTATGCACGACGATGAAGTCGATGTATCTTCAATCGCCTATTGTCAGAAATCGTCTTATATGGTTACTGCACTCGTATCTGTTTCAACTGTTTGCATGTTAGATGCTCGACGGCAGAGCAACATTGTGAACAAAGTCGAAGTCGGAGTTTCTTGTTGTGCAAGTTGTGTGCGTTATACCCGCTTGAAAGTCGTCTGTAACCTTGAAATTAACCCGAGGGTCCAAGGTCTTCGGCTAGCGTTTCAGTGGAGATGGGAGGGTTCGATAAATGGGCGCCAGGTAATTCAATTACCTCCACTAACACCCAATGTGCACGTTACAGACTACCACAAATTACCAAGTGGTAGTCTATCAAATCTAAGGTTGTATGGGCCAACAAATGAAAATAAATGCAAGACAGTTCCTTAAGAATTCCCCATTTAATGAAACTCACAAATAAAAACCCTATACAGAGGGGATGCGGTCACCCTTATGACCTTCAACCCTAATAAACGATCGATGGCTAAGTTAGTTTGAAGTTACTGAACCATTCCACGAAGCGTTCAGGAGAAAAGAAAAATTCAAGTAGGGTGCGGGGTAAATGCGTCGCTTGAGCTCAGGCGCATGCGCAGATATTCATAAACCCTAATGGTAGCTTATCGTTTCGCAGAACAGGTACAAATCATTCAAATATCATAAACATAATAATCAAATGTCACGGTTGAGCAAATTCATAAGGGAGAGGTCATTAGAATTGGGGAGAGCACAAAGAAATTCAACAACACTTCAACATAAAGTCAACATCACCAAAAATCCCTCGGCGACTGCAGAATCAGGACCACCCTGTATAGCCCTAGTCCGGGCCACCCTGTATAGGCTCTAACTGGTTCACTCTCTATAGAGTCCACGTGATCCACCTGGTAGGGGCTTCACATGGGACACCTTATGTAGACTACGATTGGGCCACCCTGTATATAGTCCTCACCGAGTACTTGGGGTTGACGAACCCGAGGAAATCTTGGTCCCAGAACCAAACCCGCAACTAAAACCCTGGGGAAGAAAGATGTCAGTACCTTGACACAATTCCCTATTTTCAAAATCCCCCAGGAAAAGTAAAAAAAAAGAAAACCAAGAAACAGCCCCTTGCCCCTGAACTAAGATTCCATCACCCACCCCAGTGACTAGGCAGTCATCCAATAAGACACTTTTTGATCATTTGCATCCTGATTTTTACCTGCATTATCAAAGGTTAGTTGGCTCCCAAAATCAGACTTGATCTCTAATTCAAAAGTAGAACTCACTACACTTTCATGGAATTAGATTCGAATACAGAAGTTAAGTTACATTACTTCCTAGTATAATATAGTGTACCATTGCATTCGAAGTACTAGACCATGGTTGCTTGACAACATGCAAAATATTCTAGGAGTATCTGATATACTGATACACTAAACTGACCAGGTAGGAAGGTATTTTTACATTATGATGCCACAGAAAGAGTTGTCAAGTTCCATCACACTGGAATTCAAGAGGAGACCACGAACAGAGGAACCAACTAACTTTGAGATGAACAGATCGACTGATAGAATGTCTCATGAATTAGTTTGATCAATTAACTTAGCTGAAATTTATCTGGGACTCATATTCAAAGATCAATTAGACAGCCTGTTGTGATTTTAGTTACTTCAATCAGCTACCCATATGATTTAATTCTCTGAACCACTTCGTAGGGCACAATTTTCCAGATACACGGTTTAATCAATATTGTAACAGTTGATGCCTACAATAGATAGTGACTTCTATAATCAAATTGAATCAACCTACGCTTAAAATCGGGGTTTCTTTCTATCAGGCACCAGAGTTTTTCCAGGTTTTCCAAAGTGACCAACCTAGCCTCTAGGCAGTGTCCAATCTAGCTTCTAGAGTTTCAGACAGTCCTATTTGACGGATGATCGGAAATCTAGCCAGTCCCTAAGGCGCTGTTGACACAAACGAAATTCCATTACTAACCCCACAATATACACAGCCCAAAATTCTTGAAGTGTTAGAAATCCTTTCTCATGATAACAAAAAAAAACATAACTAATCAACCCACCTGCAATCAGGACTTCTCCATCTCGTCAATTACTTCACGATGTCCAGTGAGGTCATGGAATGTTGCGGCGACAATATATCCTCACAAGAGAAAGATTTGGGTCATCGATCAAAAATTTCAACACACGTTGAATCACACAAATTATCACTACCCAAATCACTAAATGGCGGCCTCAGAACATAATCCTAATTAAAGATGATTATGAAAATCAAATATAATTCTGAAGACGCCAGTCAAACGCAATCAAGCCACTTTTCAGAGAGAGAGAGAGAGAGAGAGAGAGAAAGCTAACGAAAGACAGAACACCCACTCAAAGTCATCCACTGGTCATCGATTCAAAATTACCTGGGACGATCCCTTTAGGGACAGAATGCAAGGAGAGAGGGCGCAGCAGATAAAGGTATGTCCACGCCTGCACGAATCAATTTCACAGTATCAGCAAAGTACTGTTGGAAGCATTTCCGAATGCATAAAAAGATTGTACAGCCTCATTTGATAAATGCGACTGAATGACCCAAATAAATATTTCAATTACTGTCGTGTTACGTGCCTTCAATTTGATGAACTTCCATCAATGGTGGGACCAGAAATAAAGAAATTATATATGTCAACAAAACCCTTATCTCCAGTATATTTTGGTCGCCTGAGTATTAACGTCGAATTCTGTTGGGAACAAGCACGAACACACCTTAATTCGCGTCATTTCTGCGTCATACCGCACCTTGCACTACTCCACAATTTCTACACTTCGTGCAGGAGGTACTGTTCCCTGACTGACAGTTAGCACGAGGGCGTGCGAGAACGCACGAGAACCGATGATCACCTAAAGGAAGAACAGCTCCGAGACCGCTTCCAGCTAACTTTACTTGAGTAATATAACCCGAAAATTCCAAACAAAGTAAACAATAATACAGTGCCCACGGCCCCACTTTTATACCAACAATTCAATCAGTGCAGGACGTAGCGATCGTTCATTAGATGTTTATCACAATAGAAGTCAGATGGACTGAAAGGTATGCTAAGCATTGTCTTGTTGCTCCCAGGGGATATTGAATCGGCCAACTGATTACTAAGTTGCTAAGAAATCAAATGATGTCTCTTCACAGTGGATGACCAGGTAGTTGATGGAGGTAGGTTACTTATCAATGTGTTTAATTGAGGATATATACCTAACGTAGAAAATGAACATTACAATGGGCATCAGAAACTTGTCTGCTTCAATAGTATCAATGTGACTTGATAGGATAGAGATATAGAGTGTGCACACCGATGAAGTCGATGTATCTTCATCTGCCTATTGTACTTGCTATATACCCTCCAAAGTCGTCTTATATGGTCACTGCGATCATATCTGCTTCAACTGTACGCATGTCAGATGCTAGACTGCAGAGTTACAATGTAAACATAGTCGAAGTCGATGTTTCTCGTTCTGCAAGCTGTGTGCGTTATACCCGCTTGATAATCGTCTTATACGGTCAATGCGAACTTGTCTGCTCCAATAGTGTCCATGTGAGATGGAAGGATAGAGAGATATAGTGTGTACGACGATGAAGTCCATGTATCCCCATTTTCCTGATGTACTCGCTATTCATCATCATCATCATCATCATATTATATGGTCACTGCAATCGTATCTGCATCAACTTTATGCATGTCAGATTCGAGACTGCAGATTCACAGTGTGGACATAGTCAAAGTCGAAGTTTTTTGTTCTGCAAGCTGTGTTCGTTATAGCCGCTCAGGAGTCGTTTGATATGGTCGATGCGAACCTTTCTGCTTCATATGTGTCCCTGTGAGATGATAGGATAGGGATATAGAGGATGCACTTCGATGAAGTCGATGTATCTCTATCTGCCTATTGTACTTTCTATATACCCTCCAAAGTCGTCTTATATGGTCACTGCGATTATATCTGCTTCAACTGTAAGCATTTCAGAAGCTCGATTGCAGAGTTCAAGTGTTAACATAGTCGTAGTCGGAGTTTCTTGTTCTGCAAGTTGTGTTCGTTATACCCGCTTAGAAGTCGTCTCATATGGGCATTGCGAACTCGTTTGCTTCAATAGTATTCATGTGAGATGATAGGATAGAGATAGAGTGTGCACACCGATGGAGTCGATGTAACTTCGTTCGCCTAATGAACTCATTATATACCGTTCAGAGTCGTCTATACGGTCACTGCCATCGTATCTGCTTCAACTGTTTGCATGTCAGATGCTAGACTGCTGAGTTACAGTGTAAACAAAGTCGAAGTCGGAGTTTCTTGTTCTGCAAGCTGTGTGTGATATACCCGCTTGGAAGTCGTCTTATATGGTTGGTCAATGCGAACTTGTCTGCTCCAATAGTGTCCATGTGAGATGATAGGAAAGAGAGATATAGTATGCACGACGATGAAGTCGATGTATCTTCGTTTGCCTATTGTTCTCGTAATTTGCCCTACAAAGTCGTTTCATACGGTCACTGCCATCGTGTCTGCTTCAACTGTATGCATGTCCTAGTCTAGACTGCAGAGTTACAGTGTAAACATAGTCGAAGTCGAAGTTTCTTGTTCTTCAAGCTGTATGCGTTATACGCGCTCAGAACTCATCTCATATGGTTTCTGCAATCGTATCTGTTTCAAATGTTTGCATGTTAGATGCTAGACGGCAGAGTAACAGTGTAAACAAAGTCGAAGTCGGAGTTTCTTGTTGTGCAAGTTGTGTGCGTTATACCCGCTTGGAAATCGTCTTATATGGGCATTGCAAACTCATCTGCTTCGATAGTATCCATGTGAGATGATAGGATAGAGAGATAGAGTGTGCACACCGATGAAGTCGATGTATCTTCATCTGCCTATTGTACTTGCTATATACCCTCCAAAGTCGTCTTATATCGTCACTGCGATCATATCTGCTTCAAATGTATGCATGTCAGAAGCTAGACTGCAGAGTTCATGTGTAAACTTAGTCGTAGTCGAAGTTTCTTGTTCTGCAAGCTGTGTGCGTTATACCTGCTTGAAAGTCGTCTCGTATGGTCATTGCGAACTTGTCTGCTTCAATAGTGTCCATGTGAGATGATAGGATAGAGAGATTTAGTGTGCACAACGATGAAGTCGATGTATCTCCATTTGCCTATTGAACTCGTTATATACCCATCAAAGTCATCTTTCACTGTCACTGCAATCGTATCTGCTTCAACTGTATGCATGTCAGATGCTAGACTGCATAGTTACAGTGTAAACATAGTCGAAGTCGAAGTTTCTTGTTCTGCAAACTGTATGCGTTATACCCGCTTAGGAGTCGTCTCATATGGTCAATGCAAACGTCTGCTTCAATAGTGTCAATGTAAGATGATGGGATAGAGAGATATAGTGTGCAAAACGATGAAGTCGATGTATCTTCGTTTGCCTATTGTCCTCGATATATACCCTTCAAAGTCGTCTCATACAGTCAATGCAATGGTATCTGCTTATACTGTATGCATGTCAGATGCTAGACTGCAGAATTACAGAGTGAACATAGTCGAAGTCGAAGTTTTTTGTTCTGCAAGCTGTGAGTGATATACCCGCTTAGAACTCGTCTTATATGGTCACTGCAATCGTATCTGCTACAATAGTATGCATGTTAGTTGCTCGACGGCAGAGTAACAGTGTGAACAATGTCGAAGTCGAAGTTGCTTGTTGTGCAAGCTGTGTGCGTTATACCTGCTCAAAAGTCGTCTCGTATAGTCATTGCGAACTTGTCTGCTTCAATTGTTTCCATGTGAGATGATAGGATAGAGATATATAGTGTGCACAACGATGAAGTCGATGTATCTTCATTTGCCTATTGAACTCGTTATATACTCTTCGAAGTCATCTTCTACGATCACTGCAATCGTATCTGCTTCAACTGTATGCATGTCAGATGCTAGACTGCAGAGTTACAGTGTAAACATAGTCGAAGTCGAAGTTTCTTGTTCTGCAAATTGTATGCGTTGAACCCGCTTGGAAGTCGTCTCATATGGGCATTGCGAACAAGTCTGCTTCAATATTGTCCATGTGAGATGATAGGAGAGAGAGATATAGTATGCACGACGATGAAGTCGATGTATCTTCATTCGCCTATTGTTCTCGAAATATACCCTTCAAAGTCGTCTTATACGGTCACTGCCATCGTATGGTCAATGCAAACTTGTCTGCTTCAATTTTGTCAATGTGAGAAGATCAGATAGAGAGATATAGTGTGCAAAACGATGACGTCGATGTATCTTCGTTTGCCTATTGTACTCGTTATATACCCTTCAAAGTCGACTTATACATCACTGCAATGGTATCTGCCTCAACTTTATGCATGTCAGATGCTAGACTGCTGAGTTACAGTGTAAACAAAGTCGAAGTCGGAGTTTCTTGTTCTGCAAGCTGTGTGCGATATACCTGCTTGGAAGTCGTCTTATATGGTTGGTCAATGCGAACTTGTCTGCTCCAATAGTGTCCATGTGAGATGATAGGAAAGAGAGATATAGTATGCACGACGATGAAGTCGATGTATCTTCGTTTGCCTATTGTTCTCGTTATTTACCCTTCAAAGTCGTCTTATACATCACTGGAATAGTATCTGCTTCAACTGTATGCATGTCAGATGCTAGATTGCAGAGTTACAGTGTAAACATAGTCCAAGTCGAAGTTTCTTGTTCTGCAAACTGTATGCGTTATACTCGCTCGAAAGTCGTCTCATATGGTCAATACAAAATTGTCTGCTTCAATTGTGTCAATGTGAGATGATCGGATAGAGAGATATAGTATGCAAAACGATGACGTCGATGTATCGTCGTTTGCCTATTGTACTCGTTATATACCCTTCAAAGTCGTCTCATACATCACTGCAATGGTATCTGCCTCAACTGTATGCATGTCAGATGCTAGACTGCTGAGTTACAGTGTAAACAAAGTCGAAGTCGGAGTTTCTTGTTCTGCAAGCTGTGTGCGATATACCTGCTTGGAAGTCGTCTTATATGGTCAATGCGAACTTGTCTGCTTCAATAGTGTCCATGTGAGATGATAGGAAAGAGAGATATAGTATGCACGACGATGAAGTCGATGTATCTTCATTTGCCTATTGTTCTCGAAATATACCCTTCAAAGTCGTATTTTACGGTCACTGCCATCGTATCTGCTTCAACTGTATGCATGTCAGATTCTAGACTGCAGAGTTACAGTGTTAACATGGTCGAAGTCGGCGTTTCTTATTCTGCAAGCTGTGTGTGTTATACCCACTCAGAACTCATCTTATATGGTTACTGCAATCGTATATGTTCCAACTGTTTGCATGTTAGATGCTAGACAACAGAGTAACAGTGTGAACAAAGTCGAAGTCGAAGTTTCTTGTTGTGCAAGTTGTGTGCGTTATACCCGCTTGAAAGTCGTCTCATATGGGCATTGCAATCTCATCTGCTTCAATAGTATCCATGTGAGATGATAGAATAGAGATATAGAGTGTGCACACCGATGGAGTCGATGTATCTTCATCTGCCTATTGTACTTGATATATACCCTTCAAAGACGTCTTATGTGGTCACTACGATCATATCTCCTGCAACTGTATGCATGTCAGATGCAGAAACATAGTCGACGTCGAAGTTTCCTGTTCTGCAAGATGTGTGCGTTATACCCTCTTGGAAGTCGTCTTATATGGTCAATGCGAACTTATCTGCTCCAATTGTGTCAATGTGAGATGATAGGATAGAGGGATGAAGTGTGCAAAACGATGACGTCGATGTATCTTCGTTTGCCTATTGTTCTCGTTATATACCCTTTGAAGTAGTCTTATACATCACTGCAATGGTATCATCTCCAACTGTATGCATGTCAGATGCAAGACTGCTGAGTTACAGTGTAAACAAAGTCGAAGTCGGAGTTTCTTGTTCTGTAAGCTGTGTGCGATATACCCGCTTGGAAAATGTCTTATATGGTCAATGCAAACTTGTCTGCTTCGATAGTGTCCATGTGAGATGATAGGAAAGAGTGATATAGTATGTAAGACGATGAAGTCGATGAATCTTCATTCGCCTATTGTTCTCGTAATATACTCTACAAAGTCGTCTCATATGGTCACTGCCATCGTGTCTGCTTCAACTGTATGCATGTCCTATTCTAGACTGCAGAGTTTCAGTGTAAACATAGTCGAAGTCGAAGTTTTTTGTTCTTCAAGCTGTTTGCGTTATACGCGCTCAGAACTCATCTCATATGGTTACTGCAATCGTATCTGTTTCAAATGTTTGCATGAATTTTATTTTTGAACTAGCAAAGTCTCTTTTTAAAAAACAATTTATTTGTCAAAGTACAGAAGCAGAGCGAATTCTATGAGATGTTTATCGTACAAAGTTATAAGTCTGACTGAATGTTGGAATGAACAAATGCAACAAGATGATTTTGAAGAGTCAGCGAAATCTAAGAGGTCCCTGGGAACGTCGGTGCAGAATCTTCAGTTCTTAGGAAGCTTATGGGAACCGGTGATATAATTCCTCCCCTCGAAGTTTCAACTTATGCAGTGGAGCGAGGAAGTTGAACCTCTGCCAAATTTATCCCTTGGTTTTGGTCGTTGGAGTTCTTGATTCGTCGGATGATATTCAGATTTCTGATGATGAAATATGTAATACCAGTTGCTACGAGGATATACAGGATGATGGTCCAAATAGAGGGAAGATGAGATATGTTGGTATTCTGTAGATCTGGCTGGTTTTCGATGATTTTCTTCGTTATAAGGTGAAGATCGTCCAAATTTGTTTCTTCTAGGTGGATGGTCCAATTTTGTTTCCTCTCGAGGCTTTGATTCAGTTGTGGAAAGAGAATCAATTGACGTTGACTCATTGATTCCTCTTCATTGGCGATTTGTTCGGTGTTGGTTATAACTTGACATCCAACAGGAATTTCTACGAGGTATGAACCAAGTAATCGTAGGAATTCTTCTTGTTTTCGGCACTTCAGACTGACCATCTCTTCATGTGGAAATACGGCTATCCATTGTTTGGATTCCAGTTGTCTAATGATAGGCTTTGAAATTCTGACCGGGACTTGTTGACAGTTTGAAGGGTGTTTCTTATCGAGAAGTTGGATTTCGCATGGGCCATCTGGTTCGACTTCTGACAAGTCGATTTTCTTGCATATGAAGTAGTTAGGGACGATTTTGGTACAAAGATCACCAAAAAATGCGAAGTACAGATCACTCTTCAAGAGAAATCTATCGTTTGGTAAAATGGTCTTGAACTCATTCAGACTCGGTACAGGTATTGAATATAATTGATAATAATTGAATTTTTCTGAATATGTTATAGGCAAATGTAAAAGGTATGTAATTTTGTTATTTTTTATGTAGCATTCGATATCTATTATTTTTTCTATCAACAAAATATTGTCTGGAGTAATTTCGAACGGAAATTGATCTTTATTGATCGAGTTTTTGAGTTTTGAAAGCTCGTTGTAGAGATCTGAGATTCTTATAATGCTGGGGTGCATAGTGTTTAATTTGGAAAAAGTCATTGAATTCTCAATATCTTGCAAAAGGGAGTTGATTACTTCGTATACATTTATCATATGGTTCAAGAGGTCTTTGACTACCATACTGTGACTCAGGTTTTGACTAAGTCCTATGTATAGGGCAATTTGATAAATTTTAGATTCTAATTCCTTTTCGTTGTGGGTGATTTTTCGAATTGTGTCGTTGAATTTGTGTATAATATCGGTAGAAATAGTGTTTTGTTTGACAATGTTGCTTGCTAATCTGTTTTGATTTCCTTGAATATCTTTTATCATCTGTTCATAACGTTCGCCGTCGCTAGCGTCTAAATTCCCAGAAACTGCTTTGAAAAATGATCCAAGGCCGTTTATTAAACCTCTCTTGTTGCGTTTTGGCTGTGGAATTATTTCTTGTAATCTAATCTCGGCTCTTTCTTTCGTAAGAGTTAAAATTCTCAAATGCTCTGAAGCATCGTTTGAATAATTTTTATTGACACTGAGACTCTCCAGCAATTTTCCATATTGTTTATCGAGTTTTTCTATTTCGTCTACTATGGGGTTCAAGTCGAAAAAATGTATGAAGGTATGCATGTACTCTTGCACTTTGGCTGTTCCTAACTTAACAGGTAAAAGTCCAGGGTTGGTTTCCAAGTTTTTTATTCGGATCGTTTCCTGGTATCCCATCACGAGTGGGAATCTGAAATATTATTAACAACTACTTAATCAAAACTATATGTATTTCTTAAGGGACGTTTCAAATTATCCATATGGGCTTTAGCTTGCGACGTGGTCGCGACTGTTTTACGGTTGATATCTACTTTCTGAATTTGGGTAGGTTTATGAAATTTATTTGCGTCTTTCTGCCTGATGAACTTTTTCAAATATGTTTTATCAGCTTGTTTGAATAAATTTGGGTTATCACGGGTTTCGTTTAATTTTGAGATTATTTTTTCTTTATTATCCCTGAGGCTTTGATTGATTAGTGAATACATGATTTTCGTTTTCTCTTTATGATTATTGACGTAGTCATTAACTAAGATGCGGTCGATATTTATATCAAAAGGGTTTTCATTACTGATATGACCGTTTACGACGTCTATGGGTTTGAATTTAGTAGCCGAATGTATCGAGTGATTATAAGCCAAAATTGCGTATGTCATTTTCAAACTTATTGGAGATTTATCAAATCCTTGTGTATTCAACAACCTTATATGTTCAATTAACGTGGAATGTAGTCTCTCTATAACACCGTTAGACTGGGGGTGATTTGGTGAGCAAAAATGAAGTTTTATTTTATGGAGGGCCAAGAGCTCGGTTATTACGGTATTTTTAAATTCTGTCCCATTGTCTACAGTTATTTGTTTTGGTACACCGTGGTGTGAAAAGAAGGTAATGAGGTTATTGGTTATTTCAGTTGAACTCAAAGTTTGTAATTTATAGGCTTGGGCGTATTTTGAAAAAGTGTCTATGATTGTTAAAAATTTGGTTTTCTCTAAAGTAAAGGTATCTAAGTGGATTATTTCAAACGGTTCAGAAGCTGTTGGAGTAATATTCATTTGCATTTTGATTGGTTTCCTCTCGTATTTGCTTTCTTGGCAAATCTCGCAATCATTAATGTATGTTTGAATTGATTTTTTAAGATCTGGCCAGTAATATTTAGTTTTTATTCGATTTTCCGTTTCGTCTATGCCACGATGGTTCGTTTTACTCTCGTGGTAGTTTTTAATTATTTCTAAAACATCGTCCTTATTGGTGACATCTATTAATTTATTATTACAGCGTTTTAACTTTAGTGAAGGCCATATAAAATTTCGTCTGACAACTTCCGAGAATTTTTCATACATATTTGGTTCGTTAAAATACAGGTGGTACTGAACTTTTGGCACAACATAATTTTTCATGAAATTAACGACATCCTGTTCGAATTGATTTTCTGAAATTTGAACTTCAATCCTTTGTTTTTTCTCGAACAAAATGGTACGTTTTACCTTGGCTGGTGAATGTAATACAGAAAAGAATATTATTTGATTTTGACCATGGTTGACAGGGGATTCGGAAATAGGAATATCAACTATAGGATTTTGTTCGAAGTTTGTATGAACAGTGACGTCATCGTCATGGTTTTCTTCTAATATATTTTCGCTTATTTCTTCATCTGGTTGAACTTGCATGGATATATTATCGATTTCAGGGTTAGGATTTAGGTTATTATTAGAGGGTTCGCCGAAAATTTCATTCAAGCCTGGATCTGGAAGATTTTGTGCTTGCGTACTGATTAGGTTCTCGATTATATTACCAACATTCTCGGTTTCTTTTGTATGAATTTCAATCCTAGATAGAGCGTCTGCGTTAGAGTTTAGTTTGCCTTTCTTATAAGTAATACTATAATCAAATTCATCTAGTTTAATGCGCCATCTTAATAGTTTCGAATTAGGATCCTTTAGAGAAAAAAGCCACTGGAGTGGTTTGTGATCAGTGATGATATTAAAGTGTCTTCCGTACAGGTACGGCCTGAAGTATTTGGTCGCCCATACGATAGCTAACAGTTCTTTTTCTATCGTACTGTAATTTCGTTCAGAGTCGTTCAGGGTACGTGAGGCGTACGCCACTGGCTTATCGACTCCTGAATGTTCTTGAGAAAGAACTGCGCCTAGCGCGACATTACTGGCATCGGTGGTTAAGTTAAATTTCTTGGAAAAATCTGGGTATTGCAAGATTGGTTCATTTATTAGTAGATGTTTGCAAGTTTCAAAACATTCGGTGAATTCAGAATCATGTACGATTTGTGCACCTTTTTTAAGGCACTTCGTCAATGGTTTTGTGAGCTTCGCGAAGTTATTTATGAATCTTCGATAGTATCCTAGAAGGCCCAAAAATCCTTTGATTTGTTTTGTCGTCTTGGGAATAGGGAAGTTTTTTATTGCAATTATCTTGCTGGGGTTAGGTTTAACACCATCCGGGGTGACAACATGGCCAAGATACGCCACTTCTTTTCTTAGAAACCCGGACTTATCTAACTGTATTTTAAAATTAGAATCTCTCAATCTCTGAAACACGGTTTTTAAACGTTCGATATGCTCCTGTAATGACGTCGAAAATATTATTATGTCGTCAAGGTAGACGAGACATTTTTCATTTTGTATACCACGTAGAATGTTGTCCATGACACGCTGGAACGTGGCAGGGGCATTCTTGAGACCAAAGGGCATCCTGAGGTACTCGTAATGACCATTCTCCGTGTTAAAAGCAGTTTTTGCTATATCGGTTTCATCCATTTCAATTTGGTGGAAACCACTAGCCAAATCGAGAGTTGAAAAATATTGACACTTTCCTAACTTGTCCAAAAGATCCGTTATATTCGGTAATGGGTACTTATCATCTACCGTTTTTTCATTAAGTTTGCGGTAGTCCACAACAACACGCCACTTTTGTTTGCCGGAAGCATCTAGCTTCTTGGGAACCACCCATATAGGTGACGACCAAGGAGAGTTACTAGGCCTTATGATTTTTTGTTGCAGCATATTATTGATTTGCTTTTCGACTTCTTGCTTATGAATAAAAGGGTAGCGATAAGTTTTTGTGTAAACTGGGATCTCATCATTTGTACGAATTTTATGTTTAATTTGGTTGGTGAAACTTAAAGATGTGTCTTCATTATAAAAAATATCCGAATATTCTTTGCATAAATTCAGGATGTTTGATTTTTCTTCAATATTTAAGTGATCGGTTCTTAATTTGGAAATGTCTAATTTTTGTTTAGGGGTATCATCAAAATTGTTGAAATTAAATTCTTGAATATTACATCTATCAAATTTTTCAACGTCAAGTGGAGCAGAAAAATCTAACGTAATTAGTTTAGTCGTATTATTTAAAATGGAAGTTATGGCTTCGCCATTTTTCGCAATAGTAAGACACTCTGGTATCTCACAATTATGGATTTTTTGATGGGGTATTATAATTTCACCATTTTCTATCGATGTTTTGACTTTAATGATTTGTTCCGATCGTGGAGCAATTTTTATTAGGTTTAATTCGTTTCTCGTCTTATGATAAAATAACTTGATATTAGCATGAGGCGTAATCAAAATTGATTTGTCGAAATTCAAGTTCGCTTGCAATAACTTCAAATTATCTAAACCTATTAAACCATGAAAAGAATCGTGAAACTTGAATAAATAAAATTTCAGGGTTGTTGGCTTTGGCAGATTAAAAATTCTAGACGTAGGCAAATGAGCGCTATGTTTATGAGCTGATTTCTGGTAAACAGTTGACACTATGAATGGGTCATTTCGAATTAAATTTGGAAAATTGTTGAATGCGATTTCGGGGTCCATGAAAGATTTGGTTGATCCCGAATCTATTAATATTTTGAGGTTGTGTTCAGGAAATATTATATACGGTAGTTCACTAGAATCCGTACTATTGAAGGAAATTATCTGTTTATTTATGTCTGATTGTTTTTCGGGGGATCTACGTAAAAATTTTCATCATAAAAATATTCGTGTTCTTCATTAAATGGCTTTGAATGATTAGTTTCCTCAATTTGTTCATCACACTGTGATTGTGGTGTAGAATAATCGACTTCAGTATTAAAGAGTTCTTCTGAAGTGAAATTTCTTTGTGGTTGCCTAAATTGGGATGGTCCTGGTTGACTGTGATTGAGAGTTTGCCTAGTATTTACACTCATTGGTGTTTGATTAGATGTAGGTCTATAATTCGGATTCGGTTTGAAAACATTTGTATTTTGATTCGGTTGCTGCCTGAATACTTGAGAATTTCTGAAATATCTCTGAGGTTGATTTGGCCTGGGTTGTAAATGAATTGGTTGTGATGGAAAATGATTATTAGTTTGTTGTGATTGATTATATGATGGCCTGGAGTTGAAATTTGGTTGTTGATTGAAATTTGAATAATTTTGATTTCTCTGATAGCTGTTTTGTTGTTGCCTAAAATTTGGTCTGACCTGAAAATTAGGTCTAGTAATATTTCGATTGGTACTTTGAGAATTATTTTGTGAATCATTCTGGTAATAATGATTATTTTCTTCCTGAGTTATGAATTGAAGTGCTTCATTCAAGTCATTAGGACGCATACATCTAATCGTATTTCCAAGCGGTTCTCTCAATCCACTCAAGAAAGATTTTAAAGCTAGTTTATTATACAAATTTCTTTTCAATAAAACTGCGGGTCCTGGAGTTTCATGAACATCAATATATGAACACAATAAATTCAAAAGCTGAAGAACGCGATCGAAAAATTGCTGGGGCTTCTCATTCGGAGATTGCCTAACCATTACCAAATCTCTATTGAGACAAGCCTCATCTCTTTGATCTGCGAAATTACGATACAAGGTATTTTTCAATTCCTGCCAATTGCTAACATTTTGAATATTTACCATTAATCGGGCGTTGCCGGTCAATTTG
Organism: Phaedon cochleariae; assembly: GCA_918026855.4. Classification (NCBI taxonomy): domain Eukaryota; kingdom Metazoa; phylum Arthropoda; class Insecta; order Coleoptera; family Chrysomelidae; genus Phaedon; species Phaedon cochleariae. The sequence continues at coordinate 34,508,756 of OU896708.1, forward strand.
CCAATCAGTGAGTGAAGTAAAAAGGTATTCAAGAAGTTATTTGCATTAGTATTATCATAAAAATTATTGATTATACTCTCACAAGTAACAAGAAATCTGTTCAGTTCATTAGGGTTCCCGTCAAATTCAGGGACACATTTCAAATAATCGGGTTTGAAATCCTGAGGAGCCATATTTGGGTGATTGATTATTGATTGATTATCACTATCGCTATTACTAGTAGTGTGTGTATTTGGAAAACTATTATCTGGACCGTCTGAGTCAGAAGAAGACGTTGCCAAAGATAGATTCTCAAAAAGCTTTTCCAAGTTTAAAGACATGAACTGTACTCACAATATAAAGATGACTTTGCTCATCGTTCACCTAACTTATGAAGGAATTGCCGGTTCTGCTGCTGTGTCTTCACCTGGTCAATTGCCTCGCAGAGAAAGACGATTTGTGTTCTTTCCCTCTTCGGTTGGTTCTGGTTGATTTCCACTGGATAGGTCCTCGATGGACTGGGTTGCCTGAAGTTCAAGGAGCCACTCTGTCCGACGAAAATGTCCGAAAACCACTCGAAAGTTCTTTGAAATAGCCGGTTAATTGTAGAAACAAAACTAATGCACGATGCACTAATCCCGACTATCCTACCGACTGCGCCAATTTTATTTTTGAACTAGCAAAGTCTCTTTTTAAAAAACAATTTATTTGTCAAAGTACAGAAGCAGAGCGAATTCTATGAGATGTTTATCGTACAAAGTTATAAGTCTGACTGAATGTTGGAATGAACAAATGCAACAAGATGATTTTGAAGAGTCAGCGAAATCTAAGAGGTCCCTGGCAACGTCGGTGCAGAATCTTCAGTTCTTAGGAAGCTTATGGGAACCGGTGATATAATTCATGTCAGATGTTGGACTGCAGAGTTACAGTGTAAACAAAGACGAAGTCGAAGTTTCTTGTTGTGCAAGTTGTGTGCGTTATATCCGCTCGGAAATCGTCTTATATGGGCATTGCAAACTCATCGGCTTCGATAGTATCCATGTGAGATGATAGGATAGAGAGATAGAGTGTGCACACCGATGAAGTCGATGTATCTTCATCTGCCTATTGTACTTGCTATATACCCTCCAAAGTCGTCTTATATGGTCACTGCGATCATATCTGCTCCAACTGTATGCATGTCAGATGCTCAACTGCAGAGTTACAATGTAAATATAGTCGAGATCGATGTTTCTTGTTCTGCATGCTGTGTGCGTTATACCCGCTTGAGAGTCTCTTATATGGTCAATGCGAACCTTTCTGCTTCAATAGTAACCTTGTGAGATGATAGGATAGAGAGATAGAGTGTGCACACCGATGAAGTCGATGTATCTTCATCTGCCTATTGTACTTGCTATATACCCTCCAAAGTCGTCCTATATGGTCACTGCGATCATATCTGCTTCAACTGTATGCATGTCAGAAGCTTGACTGCAGAGTTCATGTGTGTACATAGTCGTAGTCAAAGTTCCTTGTTCTGCAAGTTGTGTTCGTTATACCCGCTCAGAAGTCGTCTCATATGGGCATTGCGAACTCGTTTGCTTCAATAGTATCCATGTGAGATGATAGGATAGAGATAAAGTGTGCACACTGATGGAGTCGATTTCACTTCATTCGCCTATTGAACTCATTAAATACCGTTCAGAGTCGTCTATACGGTCACTGCCATCGTATCTGCTTCAAATGTTTGCATGTCAGATGCTTGACGGCAGAGTTACAGTGTAAACATAGTCGAAGTCGGAGTTTCTTGTTGTGCACTGGTACTGGTACTGGTACTGGTGGGGGACGTTTCCACGTCAGCAACTAGTCCCCAATGGGACCTTTTTGCCAACCCCAAGTGTTTTCAATGACTGATGTGGTTCGCTCAAGAGAGCTGGCTAACATCCTTTTCAGGCACCGCCCATCAGCTCTCTTTTCAGAGTTTTTCAGCTGTGTTTTGTAGGCTAGTAATGTACTCACTACCATATGCGCAGTGGCAGGCCTGCTAACTATCATCGTTAACCCCCGAGACCGGGGTCTACTTAAGCAGCTGGCCCGCTCTCACGCTCAGCTGGTAGTTTTTCCACACCCACCTACATACACCGTCCTACTTCTTCTCTGATGCTCACAACCACATCATCATATCTTTCTGCGTGTTCTGTGTAGGCTTTGTTACTAACTCCATGCGCCACTTTAGGAGCAGCACTGTTAATTGGAACGCAACAGCGAATCGTGCAGGACTATCCCCAGCCGATGCTCCGAAACTTTACAATATTTAATTCGTAAATAAAATATTGAAAAAAGTTCCTTGCTCGTGCTGGAAATCGAACCCACGACCTTGCGGTCGTGAGACGGACGCTCTTCCACTGCGCCAATCCCGGCTTCTTGTTGTGCAAGTTGTGTGCGTTATACCCGCTTGGAAGTCGTCTCATATGGGCATCGGGAACTCGTCTGCTTCAATAGTATCAATGTGAGTTGATAGGATAGAGATATAGAGTGTGCACACCGATGGAGTCGATGTATCTTCATCTGCCTATTGAACTTGATATATACCCTTCAAAGACGTCTTATATGGTCACTACGATCATATCTCCTGCAACTGTGAGCATGTCAGATGCTGGACTGCAGAGTGACAGTGAAAACATAGTCGACGTCAAAGTTTCCTGTTCTGCAAGCTGTGTGCGTTATACCCGCTTGGAAGTCGTCTTATATGGTCAATGCAAACTGGTCTGCTTCAATTATGTCGATGTAAGATGATAGGAAAGAGAGATATACGGTCACTGCCATCGTATCTGCTTCAACTGTATGCATGTCAGATTCTAGACTGCAGAGTTACAGTGTAAACATAGTCGAAGTCGAAGTTTCTTGTTCTTCATGCTGTGTGCGTAATACCCGCTAAGAACTCGTCTCATATGGTTACTGCAATTGTATCTGTTTCAACTGTTTGCATGTTAGATGCTAGACGGCAGAGTAACAGTGTAAACAAAGTCGAAGTCGGAGTTTCTTGTTGTGCAAGTTGTGTGCGTTATACCTGCTTGAGAGTCATTTATATGGTCAATGCGAACCTTTCTGCTCCAATAGTAACCTTGTGAGATGATAGGATAGAGAGCCTAGATCTGCTTATTGTACTTTCTATATACCCCCCAAAGTCGTCCTATATGGTCATTGCGATCATATCTGCTTCAACTGTATGCATGTCAGAAGCTTGACTGCAGAGTTCATGTGTGTACATAGTCGTAGTCAAAGTTCCTTGTTCTGCAAGTTGTGTTCGTTATACCCGCTCAGAAGTCGTCTCATATGGGCATTGCGAACTCGTTTGCTTCAATAGTATCCATGTGAGATGATAGGATAGAGATAAAGTGTGCACACTGATGGAGTCGATTTCACTTCATTCGCCTATTGAACTCATTAAATACCGTTCAGAGTCGTCTATACGGTCACTGCCATCGTATCTGCTTCAAATGTTTGCATGTCAGATGCTTGACGGCAGAGTTACAGTGTAAACATAGTCGAAGTCGGAGTTTCTTGTTGTGCAAGTTGTGTGCGTTATACCCGCTTGGAAGTCGTCTCATATGGGCATCGGGAACTCGTCTGCTTCAATAGTATCAATGTGAGTTGATAGGATAGAGATATAGAGTGTGCACACCGATGGAGTCGATGTATCTTCATCTGCCTATTGAACTTGATATATACCCTTCAAAGACGTCTTATATGGTCACTACGATCATATCTCCTGCAACTGTGAGCATGTCAGATGCTGGACTGCAGAGTGACAGTGAAAACATAGTCGACGTCAAAGTTTCCTGTTCTGCAAGCTGTGTGCGTTATACCCGCTTGGAAGTCGTCTTATATGGTCAATGCAAACTGGTCTGCTTCAATTATGTCGATGTAAGATGATAGGAAAGAGAGATATACGGTCACTGCCATCGTATCTGCTTCAACTGTATGCATGTCAGATTCTAGACTGCAGAGTTACAGTGTAAACATGGTCGAAGTCGAAGTTTCTTGTTCTTCATGCTGTGTGCGTAATACCCGCTCAGAACTCGTCTCATATGGTTACTGCAATCGTATCTGTTCCAACTGTTTGCATGTCAGATGCTAGACGGCAGAGTAAAAGTGTAAACAAAGTCGAAGTCGGAGTTTCTTGTTGTGCAAGTTGTGTGCGTTATACCTGCTTGAGAGTCATTTATATGGTCAATGCGAACCTTTCTGCTTCAATAGTAACCTTGTGAGATGATAGGATAGAGAGCCTAGATCTGCTTATTGTACTTTCTATATACCCCCCAAAGTCGTCCTATATGGTCACTGCGATCATATCTGCTTCAACTGTATGCATGTCAGATGCTAGACTGCAGAGTTACAATGTAAACATAGTCGAAATCGATGTTTCTTGTTCTGCAAGTTGTGTGCGTTATACCCGCTTGAAAGTCGTCTTATATGGTCAATGCGAACTTGTCTGCTTCAATAGTGTCCTTGTGAGATGGAAGGATAGAGAGGTAAAGTGTGTACGACGATGAAGTCCATGTATCCTCATTTGCCTGATGTACTCGCAATTAGGGTCCCTTGATGGAAATTGACGTGAAAGTCACCTTAACAGGGTACGGACAGATCATAGCTGAATTCTCTTTTAATGATCTAGAGACTTCAGTTTTGTCTACTGGCATTCCTGACATTGCTGTCACGTCATAATCATGGGCTCTACAAAAATCATTCAAAATTTTAATAGTAGGTATGTACATGGTATTCACAAGTATTTACTTGTTGAGGAAGATCAGATGGCGAAGGAGTTTTGTAATTATGATTCGATTCTATTCAAAATTAGAAGGTATCTGTAGTTTTCCGAGGTTGGAGATAATGATTGTTTCGTCAAACTTGGAAAATTCAAGATGGCGGATCCAATATAGAGCGGAAGAAATTCCTAATTATGATCTGCTTCTATTTAAGATTGGTATCTGGGGGTTTTCGGGGTAGGAGATAATGATTGTTTCGTCAAAATTCGAAAATTCAAGAAGACGGATTCAATATGGCGAAATATATTAGTTTATATAATTATTACTCTACCACAAATACAAAATATGTAGGATGCACGAGTGAAAATGACGTGTCTGCGTGTCTGTAAGTTATACTGCGTATACCTACTTTCCTGTTACTTTCATCAATAAATTATTCGAAAATGACTTTTCATTCAGGGGAGACGGAAAAATCATATGTATAACATTGGGTTGAAGTATATTGTATCATTTATTTTCTTGCACATTTTACGTATTACTTTTCATCAGCCTTGAGCCTACTTTTCGTCCCAGATGAAGTATTATTCATAGTGTCATATAAGTCACTCCATATAAATTCTTCAGAATTGTATTTCCGAAAATATATTTAGCACACATGACATGAATACAGTATTTCAGATACCCACATCGAGGTTTCCACCATTTCCCAATCATGAGGCTCAGCTCATTCAGCTCATAGATAAACTTCTGCTCAGCTTGAAGTCAGAATTCATTAGGTCCATCAGTCAACCCTGATTTACAGTCTAAGAACAGTCTCCTATGCTGAAATATATTAAGCTTTCAGTACAATTTATATGATTCCTACCTCGCAAAGATTATGCTGGAGTAGTAATCTAAAACTAGAGGATTGTTTATCTATATCTTGGTATTGTCATTGAGTATTGAATCAGGAATTCCATATGGAAATTATGTATGATACGACAATGACCTCAATATAACCTAAAAAACAACAAATGTCAGAAATCTAGTGTTCATTCCCAGTAATGAATAAGGATGGAACTATATAACTGTTTCACAAACACTTCAGAGTGAGAGGAGACGAGGATCTGTCCGTACCCTGTTAAGATGACTTTAATGTCAATTACCATCAAGGGACCCTACTCGCAATATACCCTCCAGAGTCGTATTATATGGTCACTACAATCGTATCTGCATCAACTGTATGCATGTCAGATTCGAGACTGCAGAGTTACAGTGTGGACATAGACAAAGTCGAAGTTTTTTGTTCTGCAAGCTGTGTGCGTTATACCAGCTTGAGAGTCGTCTTATATGGTCAATGCGAACCTTTCTGCTTCGATAGTGTCCATGTGAGATGATAGGATAGAGAGATAGAGTGTGCACTCCGATGAAGTCGATGTATCTCTATCTGCCTATTGTACTTTCTATATACCCTCCAAAGTCGTCTTATATGGTCACTGCGATCATATCTGCTTCAACTGTATGCATGTGAGAAGCTTGACTGCAGAGTTTATGTGTAAACATAGTCGTAGTCGAAGTTTCTTGTTCTGCAAGTTGTGTTCGTTATACCCGCTCAGAAGTCGTCTCATATGGGCATTGCGATTTTGTCTGCTTCAATAGTGTTACAGCGACAAAATAACATATTGTATAATATTCTTGTGATAATTTGAGAGTTGGCTTGTCATGTTAGTTTTTCTGATATATTTGACTTTGTCAGAATTATAAAAAATACGTCAAGACAAAAATAGACAATTTTTACTAAAAGACTCTATTGAGACTCAATAATAGTGGTCCTTCGAGCTGTTTGGGTGCCAGAGAGAAGAACAATCATAAAGATATGGATAACTCAAGTGAAAATATAAGAACAAGGCAGAGAGCTGGTACCAACAGGGACTTGAACTCTGATTATGTTTGGCCACCAGGATTCGGCCAAACATCAGAGATGACAATGGAAAACATACATCCGATAGCAAATCCAGAGACAATCAAAGACGATGGCGAAGAAGATGCAATTGGAATAACCCGTTCACAACATACACCTTCCATAAGGTCTAAAAACTCGTAAGTGTTGACTTACAACAAAAAAGACTGGCTTTAGGAACAGAAAGAGCTGAACAAGAAATAGAAGAACAAATTCTGAGAAATAAATTGAGACTGATAGAAATGGAACGACAAATGAAACAGGCTGAAATTTTAGAAAATGAAAGATGCTCTGAAACTTCCAGAATAAACTCAAGACCTGCTTTCATGAAGAGTTTGTACCCTGAGGTTATTGCACAAGTTCCTTTGGTTGATATAACGTCGCATACATCATCGAAACGGTCATACATTACTAATTGGATAAACAATATTACTGAAGAAGTTGACGATGACACTCCGTTAAAAGTGCCCCACAGGAACAATCAACCTCACCGTAGTCAACAACAACCTCAAGAAAAATCAGACATTAAACTCTTATGTGAAACGCTTGGTAATATGGTGAATGCTGCTACAACCTCATCAAAAATAGATACAATGTTTGCTAGACAGACAACAGAAAGAGACTTTCCATTGTTTGAAGGTCGCCCTGAAGAATGGCCAGCATTTATTAGTCAATTCCAAAGAATAGCCTCTCTTTGTGAATTCACTTCTGAGGAAATTATTTCAAAACTCCACAAGTGTCTCAGAAGAAAAGCAAGGTCGGCTGTTGCAGGAATGATGGTAGCCCCCGGAAATGTAGATATCGTCATCAAAACCCTAGAACTGCGATTCGGGAGACCAGATCAAATTCTACAAGTTCTTATATCTCGAATAAAATCCTTTTCCCCAGTGAAAGATTACGATATGGAAAGTCTTATTCAACTATCTACCCAAGTTTGATGTCTGGTAGCTACAATCACCTCTCTGAAATTTCAAGAAGGACATCTACAGAACCCACAAGTTTTGAAAGACCTTGTACTGAAATTACCAGATATGCTCAAATTACGATGGGGGGAAAAAGTTATGATGAATGACGGCATGGTGAACCTGAAGCATTTCTCTGACTGGATGAGTGAAATGGCGACAGCTGCTAGCTACATTAGTACTCCAAAAATATATAGACCCACTCAGAATGATTCTACACCCTATAGAGAACGAGGAATATCTTTAGTGACAACGACGTCCGAAGATTTTTGTTCATATTGTAGCGAAAAAGGTCATAAATTCAGAAACTGCTCGGTAATCAGAAAATATGACGTTGATACCAGATGGGCAAAGGTGACAAAAAACAAACTTTGCTTTTCTTGTTTGAAAAGTGACCATAAAGCAAATGAATGTAAATACAGACGATCCTGTGGAATAAATGGCTGTAATCGACCACATAACTCATTTTTACATAAAAATGATAATAAAGACAATGAAAGACTACCAACAACCAACATACGGCAAACTCAGAGTCCAGATCCGACAGACAGTACCATGGAAGCTAATCCCACAGTACTGGCTATTCAAAATAGAGATAACAAAATTTTGCTGAGGATGATCAAAGTCAAACTGTCAAGGGAAGAATGGAACATCAGTTGAAACTGTAGCTTTATGTGACGAAGCATCTTCTGTCACATTAATTGATAATACTTTGATAGACAGATTAGAACTTCAAGGAAGACGACAACCATTCTGTATTCAATGGACTCATGATATTGTTTCGCGACATGAAGATTCAACCATCGTGGATTTAGAGATTTCTGGAATTTATCAAGATGCCGAACTATTTCAACTTAAAAATGTAAGATCAGTCGAACACCTGGCTTTACCTCAACAAAAAATTAATCCATAAGAATGGAAAAAATACCCACATCTGAAGAATATTCCGCTTTCATTGATAAATGAACAACCAATGGTTCTACTAGGACAAGACAACATTAAACTGACAGTTCCCAGAAAAATAGCACAAGGTCCTGATAATCTACCCATAGCGACAAAAACTAATTTAGGTTGGACTTTACATGGAATTGCTGAAAACAAGGGAATAAAAGAATATTATTCATATCACATTTGTAATCAATTATTGTCGACTGATGATAATCTCCATCAGCTAGTAAAACATTCGTTTTCATTGGATCCATTTGGAATTACCCCTATTTCAACAGTTGAAAATAAAGAAGTAATTAGAGCAATCAAAATAATGGAAGAAACGTCGAGACGAGAAAATGGGAGATATAAAATAGGTTTGCAATGGGAGTCAGACGATTTGATACAACCAAATAGTAAACCTACATCATTTTAAAGACTATTATGTATAGAGCGTCAAATGGAAAAAGACGAAAACTTCAAGTTCGGATACTGTGATAATATACAGAAATATGTTCAGAAATGTTACGCTAGGAAATTAACAAACGAAGAAGCTGCCATAGAAAGTCCCAGATGTTGGGACCTTCCCCACTTCGGAGTTGTAAAACCAAACAAGCCGGAAAAACTTCGACTAGTTTTCGACGCTGCGGCAAAATCTCACGGGATGTGCTTGAATGACTATCTCCTCACAGGCCCAGACTTACTACAATCTCTCGTTGGTATTTTGATCAAATTTCGACAAAGAAAAATTGCATTCGCCAGTGACATACGAGAAATGTTCCATCAAGTTCGAATCAAAGAAGAAGATCAAGATTCCTTACGCTTTTTGTGGAGAGAAGGAGATGAAAATCGAAAATGTGACACATATGTGATGGAAGTAATGACCTTTGGTGCAAAATGTTCTCCTACGTGCGCACAATTCATCAAAAATCTAAATGCAATGTAACAGACCACAGATAAACGAATTCAAACAGCAATAATTAAAAAACACTTTGTAGACGACTATTTGGACTGTACGGATACAGAGGAACAAGCTCTATTACTAATACATGGAGTAGGACGAATTTAAAAAATTTAGGAGGCTTTGAATAAGTAAATTGGACCTGTAATTCACAAAATTTAATGGAGAATCTATCCCAAAATGAAGATATCTGCAAAGACTCATAACGATAATCCTATACAAAAAGTTATTGGACTTTCCTGGAATCCGCGCGAAGACTGTCTGTTATTCCGATTCAAAAACGATGCATCCGCAGACGAAAAAGAAAAAATTACTAAAAGACAAATTTTGAAAACGGTTATGTCAATATTTGACCCATAAGGACTGATAGCGAACAGTAAGAGGACGTATGCTCATTCAAGACTTATGGAGATCTGGAGTCGAATGGGACGATGACATCAACGAACAACAACTCATAGTATGGAAGTTATGACTGGAAGAACTTCAAAAAATTCCTGCTATCACTATCCCGAGATGTTACTCGACCAATATTCAAAACGCCGAAGCAATCGAACTACACGTATTTTGCGACAGCAGCAAGAAGGCCTTCGCCGCCGCAGTTTACTAAAAGATAGTATCAGAAGATATGGTTGAGGTATCACTAGTATTCGGAAAATCCCGAGTAGCTTCAACAAAGCCGATTTCAATTCCAAGATAAGAACTACAAGTAGCCTTGATGGGAACAAGAATAGCACTAAAAGTGAAAGAAGAACTCGAATTCAAGATTGACGATACCTATTTTTGGTCAGATTCAACAACAGTCCTCTACTGGATAAAAAATGATGCAAATCACCTTGGACAATTTGAAGCACATCTTGTGGGAAAAATCCAGGAGAAGACGAAAAGTTGTAATTGGCATTGGATACCATCAGAACTTAATTCTGCAGACCTTGCAACAAGAACTTACAATGGCGACGAAACTAATCAGACAAATTTCGAAAACTGGTTTCGTGGACCAGAGTTCTTATATCGAAAAGATAAATCGACATGGCCTACTCGAGATTTCGATACTAAAAACGATAGGACGGATATGTCCCCTGTAAAAGAATATGTAAATATAATTACCCAGACAGATAACTCATTGCCGAATATAAATAGATTCTCTTCTTGGAATAGACTGATTAGAAGTACATCCTGGATCAAGAGATTTGTTGAAAAATTTAAGCAGAAAAGGTTAGGCGGAAGCGATACACCATCAGAATTGACTCTAGAAGAGATTGAAGCAGCTGAATTTAGGTGGATAAAACAAATTCAGGTAGAATGTTTCAAAGAAGACCTTCAAAATTTATCGAAGAATAAACCTCTACTGAGAAGAAGCCGGTTGAGGAAATTATCTCCGATTCTGAACGACGATGGAATAATAGTTCTCAGTGGACGGACAGACCTTGCGCCAGGACTGAATGATTTCACAAAAAAACTCATGATTTTACCGAACAAACATCGTTTCACTTCATTATTGATACAGAAATACCATGAAGAATTCGCCCACCAAGGAGTAGAAACTATAGTAAATGAGTTGAGACAAAGGTATTGGATAATTGACGGAAGAACTGCGGAGATCTGTATTTTCTTCCTGCCAAAAGTGTAGAATTATGGAAGCCAGACCTGCAATACCATAAATGGGGCAATTACCACCAGTCAGATTGACACCTAATATAAAACCATTCACGAACACAGGTATCGACTACTTTGGACCTATAACAGTAACAGTTGGTAGAAGATCTGAAAAGAGATGGGGAGTTATCTTCACATGCCTCACTGTACGAGCGATACATCTGGAAGTTGCCCACTCACTGTCCTACTGATTCCACTATAATGGCTATCCGCAGAATGATTTCCAGGAGAAGACAAATGAGGCAAATATTTTCGGACAACGGAACAAATTTACGAGGGGCAGCAGAAGAACTGAAGAAAGCTGTAAGAGAAATAGACGATAAAGCACTTCAAAAACAGATGATACTGAGAGACATTGTGTGGAAGTTTATTCCACCAGGATTGCCACATATGGGAGGGGCGTGGGAAAGACTGATACGCACTGTGAAAAAGTCGTTTCATGTTATTACAAGAGGCAAGACATTGAGGGATGAGACCTTGTTAACATTTTTCGCAGAAGTTGAGAATATGATCAATACTAGACCGCTAATTAAAGTATCTACAGATCCAAATGACTGGGAATCTCTTACTCCGAACCATATCCTACTGGGAACGTCTACAGAGAGTACAACTTTGGAACATATGGAGAGTGAAAACTTGAGAAGAGAATGGAGGAAGACGCAAGCGCTCACCAACGAATACTGGAAGCGTTGGACAAAATAATATTTACCAACTTTGACGAAACGAGGTAAATGGTGTGACGACACGAAACCGCTCAAGGTAAATGACATGGTGGTTATGATAGACGAAAGTGCTCCAAGAAATTCGTGGAAACTTGGAATAGTTGACAAAGTGTATCCCGGTCCCGACGGACGAATTCGAGTTGCAGACGTTAGGACAGCCAACGGAATATACAAGAGATCTGTGGCAAAACTAGGAAGAATCGATGTAAACGGTGAAGAAGAGCAATTACCTCTCTTCACGTCGGGAAGAAATGTTACAGCGACAAAATAAGATATTGTATAATATACTTGTGATAATTTGAGAGTTGGCTTGTCATGTTAGTCTTTCTGATATATTTGACTTTGTCAGAATTATAAAAAATACGTCAAGACATAAACAGACAATTTTTACTGAAAGACTCTATTGAGACTCAATAATAATAGTGTCCATTTGAGATGATAGGATAGAGAGATATAGTGTGCACAACGATGAAGTCGATGTATCTCCATTTGCCTATTGAACTCGTTATATACCCTTCAAAGTTATCTTTTACGTTCACTGCAATCGTATCTGCTTCAACTGTATGCATGTCAGATGCTTGACTGCATAGTTACAGTGAAAACATAGTCGAAGTCGAAGTTTCTTGTTCTGCGAACTGTATGCGTTGTACCCGCTTGGAAGTCGCCTTATATGATCAATGCAAACTCCTCTGCTTCAATTGTGTCAATGTGAGATGATATGATAGAGAAATATAGTGTAAAAAACGATGAAGTCGATGTATCTCTGTTTGCCTATTGTACTCGTTATATACCCTTCAAAGTCGTCTTATACGGTCACTGCAATGGTATCTGCTTCTACTGTTTACATGTCAGATGCTAGACTGCAGAGTGACAGTGTAAACATAGTCTACGTCGAAGTTCCTTGTTCTGCAAGCTGTGTGCGTTATACCTGCTTGGAAGTCGTCTTATATGGTCAATGCAAACTTGTTTGCTTCAATAGTGTCAATGTGAGATGATAGGATAGAGATATTATTGTGTGCAAAACGATGAAGTCTATGCATCTCCGTTTGCCTATTGTACTCGTTATATACCCTTCAAAGTCGTCTTATACGGTCACTGCAATCGTATCTGCTCCAACTGTATGCATGTTGGATGCTAGACGGCAGAGTAACAGTGAAAACAAAGTCGAAGTCGGAGTTTCTTGTTGTGCAAGTTGTGTGCGTTATACCCGCTTGGAAGTCGTCTCATATAAGCATTGCAAACTCATCTGCTTCGATAGTATCCATGTGAGATGATAGGATAGGGACATAGAGTGTGCACACCGATGAAGTCGATGTATCTTCATCTGCCTATTGTACTTGCTATATACCCTCCAAAGTCGTCATATATGGTCACTGCGATCATATCTGCTCCAACTGTATGCATGTCAGATGCTAGACTGCAGAGTACAAGTGTAAACATAGTCGTAGTCGAAGTTTCTTGTTCTGCAAGTTGTGTGCGTTATACCCGCTTGAAAGTCGTCTCATATGGGCATTGCGAACTCGTTTGCTTCAATAGTATCCATGTGAATTGATAGGATAGAGATATAGAGTGTGCACACCGATGAAGTCGATGTATCTTCATCTGCCTATATCGAAGACTGAAACCTTCGGCACGATAATATACTACACTGTTTTACCACTAACCAAACCGATTTTTTAACGCCTCGACACGTGTTTCGCTAACTATGTTAGCATCTTCAGGAGAAGATTAAAACTAAATATCCTATTCTAGTGTGCTGCTTATATACTAGGTATATGTTCACCCAACTGTGAAAAATACTAACCGTCAAGTTGATGTTTGTCATGGTTGAGTTCACATGTTAATCTAAATTTTTATTTTACTAAACTATATAGAGGGCTATATGGAATAGGTCCATTATCCTTATTCATCACTCTATTACTATTCTTAAACATCTCTAAGCTTTCATATGCGTCTAGTTTTCTAATGTTATTAACTTGCTTAACTAATTTGAGGTTAGTAATATATGTGTTATGATTGTGATTGAACATATCGCTACCTAAGAACAAGACAGTCACAACTTGAAAATTCGCAGATTTCGCTTTTTTTCATCGATAGACATAAAATAATGCATAGATTCACTGAACAAACCGTCGCAATTCAACTGCATGAAACTCGTAATGGAGGGCGGTACTATCGAACGGCACAAATAATAAATCATAGGTTTGCCCCCCGCAAGACTGTTTCAATTTGTGTTGCTCTGTGCTTTGTTGACAAAGGAGCTCATCGCTTCTCCAGAAGAGAGTCACATTCTGAGAAGTGCCTATGAAAAATTGTGTTTTTCTGAATAAGACAGTCATAATTCATCTCAGAACAGTCTTCTCCATAAGGATATCGTAATTCAGGTGAATATTTTATGTGAAAATGCAAAATGTGCCAGTCTTTTCAATAATTTTTTCGTGTTTTCATTGTCATAAGAAGAAATGTGTCATTCTTGCTCAGATGTTAATTGTGTCAGTCTTTCTAATTCGCAAAATTTCACCGTCACACATGATTGAATTTGCCATTATTGCTTAGCAAAATATGCGAAAATGTTAAGAAAGTTTCGATATACGCGAGGTTCAAAACGGAGTTACTATAACTATTGAAACTTCTTTTTAATAAGAATATGAGTGAGAATTTCAGGTCTGAACCAAAACCATTGAGAAAAAACTATTCAGCGATACTGGTATATTCCGCATTGAAGGTATTTTGAATATATTGAGAGAATTTAATTTAGATAGCAATACGAGTAGGTACCTCTTTTAGTTTCCAGAAGTTGAATCAAGAGATTCTCCATCATCTAGCAATTTATTAGATAACGCCGACCAAGATAACAGTTCAAATATTTCACCATCAATTAATAGTCGAAAATCGAGTTGGCAATCGTGGCCTATGCAACCACGCCTTCAGTTAAGGTGAACCGAAATGTAGCAAGAATTTGGGGAATGTTGACACCATGGTCGACACAAATTTGTATTGTATCAGTCTGTGTCAAAATTAGGCAATTTATTAGGCAATCCGAAAGATAAAGTGGACACACTTGAAAAGTCGGGAATATACGAAATAAGTTGTAATAATTGTGATAAAACATATATAGGCCAAACCAGGCGACCCATAAAAACAAGGTTCAAAGAACACATAGCCCATTTGAAATATGGCAGGTTAGATAAATCTTGTGTAGCCGAACATATGTTCAATCACAATCATAACACACATATTACTAACCTCAAATTAGTTGAGAAAGTTAATAACATTTGAAAACAAGACGCATATGAAAGCTTAGAGATATTTGAGAATAGTGATAGAGTAATGAATAAGGATAATGGACCTATTCCATATAGCCCTCTATATAGTTTAGTAAAATAAGAATTTAGATTAACATGTGAACTCAACCATGACAAACATTAACTTGACGGTTAGTATTTATCACAGTTGGGTGAACATATACCTAGTATATAAGCAGCACACTAGAATAGGATATTTAGTCTCAATCTTCTCCTGAAGATCCTGAAGATGCTAACATAGTTAGCGAAACACGTGTCCAGGCGTTGAAAAATCGGTTTGGTTAGTGGTAAAACAGTGTAGTGCTTCATCTGCCTATTGTACCTAGATATATACCCTTCAAAGTCGTCTTATATGGTCACTACGATCATATCTGCTTCAACTGTATGCATGTCAGATGCCAGACTGCAGAGTGACAGTGTAAACATAGTCGACGTCGAACTTTCCTGTTCAGCAAGCTGTGTGCGTTATACCTGCTTGAAAGTCGTCTCGTATGGTCATTGCGAACTTTTCTGCTTCAATAGTGTCCATGTGAGATGATAGGATAGAGAGATATAGTGTGCACAACGATGAAGTCGATGTATCTTCATTTGCCTATTGAACTTGTTATATACCCTTCAAAGTCATATCATACGGTCACTGCGATCGAATCTGCTTTAACTGTATGCATGTCAGATGCTAGACTGCAGAGTTACAGTGTAAACATAGTCGAAGTCGAAGTTTCTTGTTCTGCGAACTGTATGCGTTATACCTGCTTGGAAGTCGTCTTATATGGTCAATGCAAAATTGTCTGCTTCAATTGTTTCAATGTGAGATGATTGGATAGAGAGATATAGTGTGCAAAACGATGACGTCGATGTATCTTCGTTCGCCTATTGTACTCGTTATATACCCTTCAAAGTCGTCTTATACATCACTGCAATAGTATCTGCTTCAACTGTATGCATGTCAGATGCTAGACTGCTGAGTTACAGTGTAAACAAAGTCGACATCGGAGTTTCTTGTTCTGCAAGCTGTGTGCGATATACCCGCTTGGAAGTCGTCTTATATGGTCAATGCGAACTTGTCTGCTTCGATAGTGTCCATGTGAGGATGATAGGAAAGAGAGATTTGGTATGCACGACGATGAAGTCGATGTATCTTCATTCGCCTATTGTTTTCGTAATATAACCTTCAAAGTCGTCTTATACGGCCACTGCTATCGTTTCTGCTGTAAATGTATGCATGTCAGATTCAAGACTGCATAGTTACAGTGTAAACATAGTCGAAGTCGAAGTTTCTTGTTCTGCAAGTTGTGTGCGTTATACCCGCTCAGAACTTGCCTTATATGGTTACTGCAATCGTATCTGTTTCAACTGTTTGCATGTTAGATGCTAGATGGCAGAGTAACAGTGTAAACGGAGTCGAAGTCGAAGTTTCTTGTTGTGCAAGTTGTGTGCGTTATACCCGCTTGGAAGTCGTCTCATATGGGCATTGCAAACTCATTTGCTTCAATAGTATCCATGTGAGATGATAGGATAGAGAGATAGAGTGTGCAAACCGATGAAGTCGATGTATCTTCATCTGCTTATTGTACTTGCTATATACCCTCCAAAGTCGTCTTATTTGATCAGTGCGATCATATCTGCTTCAACTGTATGCATGTCAGATGCTAGACTGCAGAGTTACAATGTAAACATATTCGAAGTCGATGTTTCTTGTTCTGCAAGCTGTGTGCGTTATACCCGCTTGGAAGTCGTCTTATATGGTCAATGCGAACTTGTCTGCTTTAATAGTTTCCATGTGAGATGAAAGGATAGAGAGATATAGTGTGTCCGACGATGTAGTCTATGTATCCCCATTCGCCTGGTGTACTCGCTATATACCCTCCAGAGTCGTATTATATGGTCACTGCAATCGTATCTGCATCGACTGTATGCATGTCAGAGTTGACATAGTCAAAGTCGAAGTTTTTTGCTCTGACAGCTGTGTGCGTTATACCTGCTTGGGAGTCATCTTATATGGTCAATGCGAACCTTTCTGCTCCAATAGTGTCCATGTGTGATGATAGGATATGGATATAGAGTGTGCACTTCGATGAAGTCAATGTATCTCTATCTGCCTATTGTACTTCCTGTATACCGTCCAAAGTCGTCTTATATGGTCACTGTATGCATGTCAGAAGCTTGACTGCAGAGTTCATGTGTGAACAAAGTCGTAGTTGGAGTTTCTTGTTCTGCAAGTTGTGTTCGTTATACCCGCTCAAAAGTCATCTCATATGTTGGGCATTGCGAACTCGTTTGCTTCAATAGTATCCATGTGAGATGATAGAATAGAGATAGAGTGTGCACACCGATGGAGTCGATGTTACTTCATTCGCCCATTGAACTCATTATATACCGTTCAGAGTCGTCTATCCGGTCACTGACATCGTATCTGCTTCAACTTTATGCATGTCAGATGCTTGACGGCAGAGTTACAGTGTAAACATAGTCGAAGTCGGAGTTTCTTGTTGTGCAAAATGTGTGCGTTTTACCCGCGTGGAAGTCGTCTCATATGGTCATCGGGAACTCATCTGCTTCAATAGTATCAATGTGAGTTGATAGGATAGAGATATAGAGTGTGCACACCGATGAAGTCGATGTATCTTCATCTGCCTATTGTACTTGATATATACCCTTCAAAGACGTCTTATATTGTCACCACGATCATATCTGCTGCAACTGTATGCATGTCAGATGCTAGACTGTATAGTCGACGTCGAAGTTTTTTGTTCTGCAAGCTGTGTGCGTTATACCTGCTTGGAAGTCGTCTCGTATGGTCATTGCGAACTTGTCTGCTTCAATAGTGTCCATGTGAGATGATAGGATAGAGAGATATTGTGTGTAAGACGATGAGGTCGATGTATTCCTATTATTCGCCTATCGTACCTATTATAATCCCTTCGAAGTCGTCATATACGATCACTGCAATCGTTCCTGCATCAACTGTATGCATGTCAGATGCTAAACTGCAGAGTTACAGTGTGAACATAGTCGAAGTCGAAGTTTGTTGTTGTACAAGATGTGTGCGTTTTACCCGCTTGGAAGTCGTCTCATATGGTCATCGGGAACTCGTCTGCCTCAATAGTATCAATGTGAGTTGATAGGATAGAGATATAGAGTGTGCACACCGATGAAGTCGATGTATCTTCATCTACCTATTGTCCTTGATATATACCCTTCAAAGACGTCTTATATTGTCACCACGATCATATCTGCTGCAACTGTATGCATGTCAGATGCTAGACTGCAGAGTGAAAGTGGAAACATAGTCGACGTCGAAGTTTCTTGTTCTGCAAGCTGTGTGCGTTATACCTGCTTGGAAGTCGTCTTATATGGTCATTACGAACTTGTCTGCTTCAATAGTGTCCATGTGAGATGATAGGATAGAGAGATATAGTGTGCACAACAATGAAGTCGATTTATCTTAATTTGCCTATTGAACTCGTTATATACCCTTCAAAGTCATCTTTCACGGTCACTGCAATCGTATCTGCATTAACTATATGCATGTCAGATTCGAGACTGTAGAGTTACAGTGTGGACATAGTCAAAGTCGAAATTTTTTGTTCTGCAAGCTGTGTGCGTTATACCTGCTTGAGAGTCGTCTCATATAGTCAATGTGAACCTTTCTGCTTCATTAGTGCCCATGTGAGATGATAGGATAGCGAGATAGAGGGTGCACTCCGATGAAGTCGATTCATCTCCATCTGCCTATTGTACTTTCTATATACCCTCCAAAGTCATCTTATATGGTCACTGCGATAATATCTGCTTCAACTGCTTCACTGCAGAGTTCATGTGTAAACATAGTCGTAGTCGAAGTTTCTTGTTCTGCAAGTTGTGTTCGTTATACCCGCTTAGAAATCGTCTCATATGGACATTGCGAACTCGTTTGCTTCGATAGTATCCATGTGAGATGATGGGATAGAAATAGAGTGTGCACACCGATGGAGTCAATGTAACTCCACTCGCCTATTGAACTAATTATATACCGTTCAGAGTCGTCTATACGGTCACTGCCATCGTATCTGATTCAACTGTCTGCATGTCAGATGCTTGACGGCAGAGTTACAGTGTAAACATAGTCGAAGTCGGAGTTTCACGTTGTGCAAGTTGTGTGCGTTATACCTGCTTAGAAGTCGTCTCATATGGGCATCAGGAACTCGTCTGCTTCAATAGTATAAATGTGAGTTGATAGGATAGAGATATAGAGTGTGCACACCGATGAAGTCGATGTATCTTCATCTGCCTATTGTTCTTGATATATACCCTTCAAAGACGTCTCATATGGTCACTACGATCATATCTGCTGCAACTGTATGCATGTCAGATGTAAGACTGCAGAGTGACAGTGGAAACATGGTCGACGTCAAAGTTTCTTAATCTGCAAGCTGTGTGCGTTATACCTGCTTAGAAGTCGTCTCGTATGGTCATTGCAAACTTGTCTGCTTCAATAGTGTCCATGTGAGATGATAGGATAGAGATGTATAGTGTGCACAATGATGAAGTCGATGTATCTTCATTTGCGTATTGAACTCGTTATATACCCTTCAAAGTCAACTTTTACGGTCACTGCTATCGTATCTGCTTCAACTGTATGCATGTCAGATGCTAGACTGCATAGTTACAGTGTAAACATAGTCGATTCGAAGTTTCTTGTTCTGCAAACTGTATGCGTTATGAAAGCTTGGAAGTCGTCTTATATGTTCAATGCAAACTCGTCTGCTTCAATAATGTCAATGTTAGATAATAGAATAGAGAGATATAGTGTGCAAAACGATGAAGTCGATGTATATTCGTTTGCCTATTGTACTCGTTATATACCCTTCAAAGTCGTCTCATACGGTCACTGCGATGGTATCTGCTTCTACTGTATGCATGTCAGATGCTAGACTGCAGAATTACAGTGTAAACATAGTCGAAGTCTAAGTTTCTTGTTCTGCAAGCTGTGTGCGATATACCTGCTCAGAACTTGTTTTATATGGTCACTGCAATCGTATCTGCTTCAACAGTATGCATGTTAGTTGCTAGATTGCAGAGTTATAGTGTAAACATAGTCTACGCCGAAGTTCCGTGTTCTGCAAGCTGTGTGCGTTATACCTGCTTGGAAGTCGTCTTATATGGTCAATGCAAACTTGTGTGCTTCAATAGTGTCAATGTGAGATGATAGGATAGGGATATTATAGTATGCAAAACGATGAAGTCTATGTATCTCCGTTTGCCTATTGTACTAGATATATACCCTTCAAAGTCGTCTTATACGGTCACTGCAATCGTATCTGCTCCAACTGTATGCATGTTAGATGCAGGACGGCAGAGTTACAGTGTAAACAAAGTCGAAGTCGAAGTTTGTAGTTGTGCAAAATGTGTGCGTTATATCCGCTTATAAGTCGTCTCATATGGGTACTGCGAACTCGTCTGCTTCAATAGTATCCATGTGAGATGATAGGATAAGGGAATAAAGTGTGTACTAAGATGAAGTCGATGTATCCCTATTTGCCTGTTGTACTCGCTATATACCCTTCAAAGTCGTCTTAAATGGTCATTGCGATCGTATCTGCGTCAACTGTATACATGTCAGATGCTAGACTGCAGAGCTACAGTATAAACATGGTCGAAGTCGAAGTTTATTGTTCTTCAAGCTGTGTGCGTTATACCTGCTTAGAAGTCGTCTTGTATGGTCATTGCGAGCTTGTCTGCTTCAATAGTGTCCATGTGAGATGATAGGATTGAGATATATAGTGTGTAAGACGGTGAGGTCGATGTATTCCCATTATTCGCCTACTGTACCTATTATAATCCCTTCAAAGTCGTCATATACGGTCACTTCAATCGTTCCTGCATTAACTGTATGCATGTCAGATGCTAGACTGCAGAGTTACAGTGTGAACATAGTCGAAGTCGAAGATTCTTGTTGTGCAAAATGTGTGCGTTTTACTCGCTTGGAAGGCTTCTCATATGGTCATCGGGAACTCGTCTGCCTCAATAGTATCAATGTGAGTTGATAGGATAGAGATATAAAGTGTGCACACCAATGAAGTCGATGTATCTTCATCTGCCTATTGTACTTGATATATACCCTTCAAAGACGTCTTATATTGTCACCACGATCATATCTGCTGCAACTGTATGCATGTCAGATGCTAGACTGCAGAGTGATAGTGGAAACATAGTCGACGTCGAAGTTTCTTATTCTGCAAGCTGTGTGCGTTATACCCGCTTGGAAGTCGTCTCGTATGGTCATTGCGAACTTGTCTGCTTTAATAGTGTCCATGTGAGATGATAGGATAGAGAGATATAGTGTGCACAACGATGAAGTCGATGTATCTTCATTTGCCTATTGAACTCGTTATATACCCTCCAAAGTCATCTTTTACGGTCACTGCAATCGTATCTGCATCAACAATATGCATGTCAGATTCGAGACTGCAAAGTTACAGTGTGGACATAGTCAAAGTCGAAATTTTTTGTTCTGCAAGCTGTGTGCGTTATACCCGCTTGAGAGTCGTCTCATATAGTCAATTTGAACCTTTCTGCTTCATAAGTGACCATGTGAGATGATAGGATAGCGAGATAGAGGGTGTACTCCGATGAAGTCGATTCATCTCTATCTGCCTATTGTACTTTCTATATACCCTCCAAAGTCATCTCATATGGTCACTGTGATCATATCTGCTCAAACTGTATGCATGTCAGAAGCTTCACTGCAGAGTTCATGTGTTAACATAGTCGTAGTCGAAGTTTCTTGTTCTGCAAGTTGTGTTCGTTATACCCGCTTAGAAATCGTCTCATATGGGCATTGCGAACTCGTTTGCTTCGATAGTATCCATGAGAGATGATGGGATAGAGATAGAGTGTGCACACCGATGGAGTCGATGTAAATTCATTCGCCTATTGAACTAATTATATACCGTTCAGATTCGTCTATACGGTCACTTCAATAGTATCAATGTGAGTTGATAGGATAGAGATATAGAGTGTGCACACCGATGGAGTCGATGTATCTTCATTTGCGTATCGAACTCGTTATATACCCTTCGAAGTCAACTTTCACGGTCACTGCTATCGTATCTGCTTCAACTGTATGCATGTCAGATGCTAGACTGCAGAGTTACAGTGTGAACATAGTCGAAGTCGAAGTTTCTTGTTGTGCAAAATGTGTGCGTTTTACCCGCTTGGAAGTCGTCTCATATGGTCATCGGGAACTCGTCTGCCTCAATAGTATCAATGTGAGTTAATAGGATAGAGATATAGAGTGTGTACACCAATGAAGTCGATGTATCTCCATCTGCCTATTGTACTTGATATATACCCTTCAAAGACGTCTTATATTGTCACCACGATCATATCTGCTTCAACTGTATGCATGTCAGATGCTAGACTGCAGAGTGACAATGGAAACATAGTCGACGTCGAAGTTTCTTGTTCTGCAAGCTGTGTGCGTTATACCTGCTTGGAAGTCGACTCGTATGGTCATTGCGAACTTGTCTGCTTCAATAGTGTCCATGTGAGATGATAGGATAGAGAGATATAGTGTGCACTACGATGAAGTCGATGTTTCTTCATTTGCCTATTGAACTCGTTATATACCCTTCAAAGTCATCTTTTACGGTCACTGCAATCGTATCTGCATTAACTATATGCATGTCAGATTCGAGACTGCAGAGTTACAGTGTGAACATAGTCAAAGTCGAAGTTTTTTGTTCTCCAAGCTGTGTGCGTTATACCCGCTTGGGAGTCGTCTTATATAGTCAATGTGAACTTTTCTGCTTCATAAGTGTCCATGTGACATGATAGGATAAGAAGATAGAGGGTGCACTACGATTAAGTCGATGCATCTCTATCTGCCTATTGTACTTTCTATATACCCTCCAAAGTCATCTTATATGGTCACTGCGATCATATCTGCTTCAACTATATGCATGTCAGAAGCTAGACTGCAGAGTTTATGTGTAAACATGGTCGTAGTCGAAATTTCTTGTTCTGCAAGTTGTGTTCGTTATACCCGCTTAGAAGTCGTCTCATATGGGCATTGCGAACTCGTTTGCTTCGATAGTATCCATGTGAGATGATGGGATAGAGATAGAGTGTGCACACCGATGGAGTCGATGTAACTTCATTCGCCTATTGAACTAATTATATACCGTTCAGAGTCGTCTAAACGGTCACTGCCATCGTATCTGATTTAACTGTTTGCATGTCAGATGCTTGACGGCAGTGTTACAGTGTAAACATAGTCGAAGTCGAAGTTTCTTGTTGTGCAAGTTGTGTGCGTTAAACCTTCTTGGAAGTCGTCTCATATGGGCATCAGGAACTCGTCTGCTTCAATAGTATCAATGTGAGTTGATAGGATAGAGATATAGAGTGTGCACACCGATGAAGTCGATGTATCTTCATCTGCCTATTGTACTTGATATATACCCTTTAAAGACGTCTCATATGGTCACTACGATCATATCTGCTGCAACTGTATGCATGTCAGATGCTAGACTGCAGAGTGACAGTGGAAACATAGTCGACGTCGAAGTTTATTGTTCTGCAAGCTGTGTGCGTTAAACCTGCTTACAAGAGTCTCGAGATCATACCCGTGTGTTCACCGAACACGCTCGATCGTTACCTAAGCGGTGGGGAGACCGAGACAGTGGGCAGGCAGCTTCTCTCATGCTGTCTTTGTTTTTGTAGTACGGGGTGGGCCACCAACAATTTTCTTGATCACATTTCAACATTTTTTTTTTCGAATAGATAAGAAACATTTGATAGGCATCAAGTGATCTACTGCGACCTATCAGATAATAAAAGCGATGTTTTGATTTGCAATAATTCGCTATGTCACGATACGAGTCGTCCTACATGTAAATAGCGAACCACTCACCGAAAATCATGAAACTATGTATGTACATATTATATATATGCTTATGTTTTGTTGGCGAGGACGCTCGTTTTATTCAAATTATTTTCGATAATGTTCATCTGCTTCACTAGAAATTATTATTAGTAGTTATGTATTATACTTAGTAGTATAGTATAGTAGCAGCTTTGTTATTCAAAATGGAACACCTTATATTTTATTACATTTTTCGATTCTTCTAATTGAGCTATGATTTCGTTGATCAAGCTCAAGGTATTTCTATACGTAGATTGTGAAAAATCGAGATTTTTTTGTATCGAAACTATACAATACCTATATTGATTTGTCAAAATGGCTCACATGTGTCTTTATCCTAACATTCTATTTACTATCTACTGATGCCATTTGATTGAAATAAATACAGGGTGGATCAGATTTCAGAATTATATAAAAGAAGTACTAGTATGCCTACTAAAAAAATATATATATTTGAAATAAACAAAACAAATATATCACATAAAAAAACACACTCTAATATTCAATATAAAATAAAATTCAATCCCACTGGATGTATTTAAAAATATAAACAGTGTGCATGTCACTTCTATAATGGAATATCAACCCGTATATCTAACGTAACTGTTCAATTTTAAGGAGCGCTAGATATATATACCAACTATGACCAAAGTGAGGTAATCTCCAGTGAAAAACACTGCTCTGGTCATGAACCCACCAACATTTCCGGAAAATGATATAAGGAGGCAAGATAGGTTGAAAATCGCTTCGGATTCCAAATCAGGACGTAACCCTGTACCTCGAAAACGAAGCAAGTTTAGGACACATGTTTATATGACCTTTATTCATCATATTATATCACAAGGAATCATCCCTCGAATTATTTCGGTGTTATTTAGATACACCCTGTATAGATCATTCTTCATCCCAATATAGTTATTCAACATTTTTTCCATAGCGAAGTTCAGCAAATACCGATGGCGAGAGCACTATGTTTATTGATTTGATGTCTACCTATAATATATGTAAAACAAGAAGACACAACTACTAGTGTTCCGTTTCGAAGTACATTAAATTGTCGAATTTGACTTCAAAATAATTCAGGCACGACCCAATATTCATAACGTAGTTACTGCTGCCCGTTTACGTTTCCCCACCGCTTAGGGAACGATCGGGCGTGTTCGGTGAACACACGGGTATGATCTCGAGACTCTTGTAACCTGCTTGGAAGTCGTCTCGTATGATCATTGCAAACTTGTCTGCTTCAATAGTGTCCATGTGAGATGATAGGATAGAGAGATATAGTGTGCACAATGATGAAGTCGATGTATCTTCATTTGCGTATTGAACTCGTTATATACCCTTCAAAGTCATCTCTCACGGTCACTGCTATCGTAAAGATATAGTGTGCAAAACGATGAAGTCGATGTATCTTCGTTTGCCTATTGTACTCGTTATATACCCTTCAAAGTCGTCTTATACGGTCACTGCAATGGTATCTGCTTCTACTGTATGCATGTCAGATGCTAGACTGCAGAATTACAGTGTAAACATAGTCGAAGTCTAAGTTTCTTGTTCTGCAAGCTGTGTGCGATAAACCCGCTCAGAACTTGTTTAATATGGTCACTGCAATCGTATATGCTTCAACAGTATGCATGTTAGTTGCTAGATGGCAGAGTTACAGTGTAAACATAGTCTACGCCGAAGTTCCTTGTTCTGCAAGCTGTGTGCGTTATACTTGCTTGGAAGTCGTCTTATATGGTCAATGCAAACTTGTTTGCTTCAATAGTGTCAATGTGAGATGATAGGATAGAGATATTATGGTGTGCAAAACGATGAAGTCTATGAATCCCCGTTTGCCTATTGTACTTGTTATATACCCTTCAAAGTCGTCTTATACGGTCACTGCAATCGTATCTGCTCTGACTGTATGCATGTTAGATGCTTGACGGCAGAGTGACAGTGTAAACAAAGTCGAAGTCGAAGTTTCTAGTTGTGCAAGTTGTGTGCGTTATATCCGCACATAAGTCGTCCCATATGGGCATTGCGAACTCGTCTGCTTCAATAGTATCCATGTGAGATGATAGGATAGAGGGATATAGTGTGTACTACGATGAAGTCGATGCATCCCCATTTGCCTGTTGTACTCGCTATAAACCCTTCAAAGTCGTCTTATATAATCATTGTGATCGTATCTGTGTCAACTGTATACATGTCAGATGCTAGACTGCAGAGCTACAGTATAAACATGGTCGAAGTCGAAGTTTCTTGTTCTACAAGCTGTGTGCGTTATACCTGCTTGGAAGTCGTCTTGTATGGTCATTGCGAACTTGTCTGCTTCAATAGTGTCCATGTGAGATGATAGGATAGAGATATATAGTGTGTAAGACGATGAGGTCGATGTATCCGCATTATTCGCCAATTGTACATATTATAATCCCTTCAAAGTCGTCATATACGGTCAATGCAATCGTCCCTGCATCAACTGTATGCATGTCAGATGCTAGACTGCAGAGTTACAGTGTGAACATAGTCGAAGTCGGAGTTTCATGTTCTGCAAGTTGTGTGCGTTATACCCGCTTAAAAGTCGTCTCATATAGGCATTACAAACTCGTCTGCTTCAATAGTATCCATGTGACATGATAGGATAGAGAGAAAGAAAGTGCACACCGATGGAGTCAATGTATCTTCATCTGCCTATTGTACTTGCTATATACCCTCCAAAGTCGTCTTATATGGTCACTGCGATCATATCTGCTTTAACTGTATGCATGTCAGAAGCTAGACTGCAGAGTTTATGTGTAAACATAGTCGAAGTCGAAGTTTCTTGTTCTGCAAGTTGTGTGCGTTATACCCGCTCAAAAGTCATCTCATATGGGCATTGCGAACTCGTTTGCTTCAATAGTATCCATGTGAGATGATAGGATAGAGATGAAGTGTGCACACCGATGAAGTTGATGTAACTCCATTGGAAGTCGTCTCATATGGGCATCGGGAACTCGTCTGCTCCAATAGTATCCATGTGAGTTGATAGGATAGAGATATAGAGTGTGCACACCGATGAAGTCGATGTATCTCCAACTGCCTATTGTTCTATATATATATATATCCTTCAAAGTCATCTTATATGGTCACTTCGATCATTTCTGCTTCAACTGTATGCATGTCAGATGCTGGACTGCAGAGTGACAGTGTAAACATAGTCGACGTCGAAGTTTTCTGTTCTGCAAGCTGTGTTCGTTATACCTGCTTGAAAATCGTCTCGTATGATCATTGCGAAGTTGTTCGCTTTATTATTATCCATGTGAGATGATAGAATAGAAAGATAGAGTGTGCACACCGATGAAGTCGATGTATCTTCATCTGCCTATTGTACTTGCTATATACCCTCCAAAGGCGTCTTATATGGTCACTGGGTCCATATACATCATCAGAACGTATCGACACAGACCGTCGATTAGTAGGAATTCATTCGACTAGAATAGTAAGAAATCAGAATAGCAAATCATCAGAACCATATTTCAGCGACTGCAATATCTACAACCCGTAATTTGTCGAACCGTACTTTGACAGACTGTATTATGTCAGAATGCATAAATCACAATAGTATATCGAGAGACTGCCATATATTCAGAAGTGTACTTTGCCATACCAGTAAATAAAATACTCTTCATGTCGTCAGAATCATAAAAATATATAATCGTAAAGTCATAGAACCGTAAAAGCACAGACTGTAATTCAGCGACCCGTACTCTGTAGACCACCATTTCATCAGAATAAACATTCCCGACCAGCGAACTGGCAGAATTGTGATGTACAGAATCTGAAAATGGCAGAATGCGAAAGGTTCATACCCGTAAAAAGACAGACTGTCGATATTTGATACCAGTAAAATGAAAGATCCGTACAATGACAGACTCGTAAAAGCACAGACTGTCAATACTCTAGATCCGTGAAACGCAAGAACCGTACATCGACAGACTCATAATTCATCGGACTACCGGAATTTCAGATCCATAATTCATCAAAACCGTAAAACCACAGACCCTTAAAGCAGCAGAATCGTAAAATGACAGACTCGTACAATGGCAGAATCGTGCAGCTACCAAACCCGTAAATTTTCAGAATTTTTTGGATCAAGACCCGTAAAATAGCAGAACCGTGAAATGACAGAACCGTACATTGACAGACCCGTAAAACTTCAGGAATGTACATCGACAGACCGTCAATATACCAGAATGTGTGAGACGCGTGGAGACTCGAAACAAGCGGTAGCGCATTGTTGCCAAGTTGAATCGATAGAAATTCCTTGCTATACCTACTCAAATCTGATTCAAACTGTTTCATGAAGAATTCTAGAGGGCTGAGAAAGGTTCGTACATTGTAGTATTTGTGTTTGATAATCTGTTTGATCCGAATCAGGAAGATATTGACATGCTAATTTGATTGTATCTAGATAAAGAAGTATATAACATTCTTTTCGTTGAAAAATCATATAACAAAACATATCAGACATGTGAATATAACGATGTTTTCTATGTATAATAGGTAAATCTATTCTCGGAGATTCTATAAGGCAGAAATGGAGTCATTGTATGTCCATTTCTGAACATATTAATATTGGAGAAAAAAATCAAACTTCCAAACTTTTCTATAGTCCAATGGTCTGAGATTAGGATCAGAGTGTATACCTTTCAATTTGATTCTCCAATTGAATAGATAGATAATATAAATAAAGAACTTGTAGGATTTGTATATCGCTATTTCGTTTCGGGAAACCTACTCCCCAAGAGTTTTCGAATCTAGTGATTTCTTGTTGTCAATTGTGCTAAAATAACTCACATGACTTCAGTTATAGATTATATACAGGGTGTCCCGAAATTGCTGGGACACAGAGGTACCACTTGATGTAGAGGTCAAAATAAGTTGATTGGACCCAATTCGTTGATATACCAAAATGTTCCGTTCGTCAATGGGGTACTTTGTATGTGATCAATGAGGTACTTTGTATGTGATCAATTTCATTTGCGTTTCGAATATCACAATGACTTCATTCATCTTCCATGAAATGTCAAATCTCAAGCAATGACGGCTCGAAATACCGCCTGTAGGTTGATCGAGGAGGTGTTACATTCATTTTACCTGATTATCTGGGATTTTCTCTCCTTGCTTCTACAAAATAAAAATATGAGCATAATTTCAATATACAGTGTGGTCATATGAGTGTGCAACATATGGGAATCTTCTTAATGAATTGCAAAACCAAAATGCAGATAGTGCCAAGAGTTGGTGCATGTTCGATCATCATTTCAGGTGCACTCAGAATAGTTGCAAGTTAAACAGGGTAGGTAAAGAGATATAAAAAGTGTTCAGGAGTAAAGTACGCGTATCTCGAAAAATTCAGCAGAATGTTATTTAAAGTTGTTCACAATTAAAATTCATACCTAAATACCAAAACATGGCTTCCTAAGACATTCTTCAGTTCTTCAATTCTTTTCGTCAAAAAATTCCCTTTTTTTTTTTCAAATTCAAGCATATTTTTGCATTCAACTTGGATTTCAAGTTTTTCAGGAAATCACAAACCTCATGTTTGTTGCAACGATATTCAGTTCAACTTTGATATTTTGCGAACCATATTTTCAACAAGGTAAAACATCATTAATGATGATATGCATATTCAAAAACTTTCATTTAATGTGAACATTTTGTATTTGAAATGTTTATAAAAAAGCTGTACAAATTGATCGACAAACATGATATCTTTTGAAAAATCACGGACACCCAAGGAACAAAACTAATGAGGGTTGACAGTAAATATTGAGGCAGTTTGGTGACATTAACTCCTTATTTAATGATGTTTTACCTTGTTGAAAATATGGTTTGCGAAATCTCAAAATTAAGCTGTATATCGTTGCAACAAACATCAAGTTTGTGATTCCCTAAAAAAATAAAATCCAAGTTGATTGCACAAAAATGCATTAATTTGAACAAAAGTATGCTCAACTGATTTTGTTATGATCAAATTATGAAAGTGTTCAGGGTGAATATAAAAAAAATACAAATTGAGAAGTTATAAATGGAACAAATTGAAAAACTAAAATATGTTAGGAGGCCATGTTTTGGTATTCAGAAAAAACTTTCAATTAAAAACAACTTCTTTCCATAACAGTTTGCTGAATTTTCTGAAATGAGGGTACTTTACTACTGAGCATTTTTTATATTTTTTGACTTACCCTGTATGCTGTTTGACTTGCAACGATTCTAAGTGCACCTTGAATAGATACCGAACATGCACCAACCTTTGGCACTATCTGTATTTTGGTTGTGCAATTCATCAAAAAAATTTCCATATGTTGCACACTGTACAAGTAGTATGACAAATCAGAGGATTTGTCCCAAAATGTTACTGAAACTCAAATAGCACTCTGTATGAATAATTTCACGTGAGTCGATAAAGCGAAAAAAATCCTTTCAAACGACATTTGTTTTCAAAATGGCGGATCATTCAGGAACCTTTTTGTCTGCAATCATTATGGACACATTGTGACGTCATCCGTCGAATTTTTGGCAAGCATCCTTATAAAATGAAAAAAATTACGAAGCACTTGGATTAGTTATTGATGGAACATTTTTTTTAACGTTTGAAGCGCACGAAAGGAAATCCCTATAATAATTTCTTTTCATTAAGTCATCATTTTAAACAATTTTTTTAGTTTTAAATTCCCTCAAGAATGTGAAATAGGAATGGTACTTTACTCAAGGCAAGTTCAGTATAAAGAGGTCATTATGTTGTTTTTATAGGAATATCAAGGAATGTTAAATGAAAAAGTTGTTTGAAACCACACAAACTTTAATTTTGTGTAGTTGTTTTATATACAGTGTCATTCGTTTTTTCGGGTAGACTATTAGCTTTGTTTTTTTTTTCAATGGAACACCCTGAATTCAGCTTTTCATGAAGATTTCGAGAATTCAATAGTTGATAGGATGTTCCATTCGAGAAATTGTCTATTATAAATGTGGAAATTGAGAATGAAAATCAACCTGTTTCTCAATATCAGTTGGAAAAACTGAACTTGAATCAGCCATTTCCCACTGATGGAAGTATCGAACGAGTCTTTTTCGTGATTTTGGTCACTAATTTGCGACCTTATTATTGTATGACGGATACTTCGAAGTGACGGGCGGATTCGACTTGCCTATACTCAATTTTTGTACATAATCGGTAGAATTCATGTGAGAATGATGATCATTATATTATCTGTTCGAGCAAAAATTTCTAGCAAAATTAGAAAAAAATCACACGTAATACGTTCGTTTGTCCCGCATAATCCCGTCGTCAAACAAAATGACGCGTTTCCTAACTGGTTACGTATAAAGCACTGTACATTTCATACTTTGTCGACCATCTCTATATCAACAAAGTTCCTCAGTGATAAAAAATGCGATAATGACAAATTGAAATTTTATCTCATAGAGAATGTCACTCAGAAACTAGTGGCGCACTCATTTTGTTATTTTCGGAGTATATGATTTTGGAGATAAGTACGCATCAAACTTATGATTTTTTCAATGGAACACCCTGTATTTCATCAGCCCATCAAATTCCATGTCTTTTTTCCTTTCGAATTATATATAATGTTATGAATATAAAATTTCCAAAGATGCTCCAAAATCAATGAAGCATGAACTTTCATAGTGATATAGATTTTTTATATAAAAAAGTTCCACTTGAACTTTTGATTTTACCATGAAGAGAAAAAACAATTTCAACACTGATTAACTAACACAAAACAAATCGTGGGTACCTGATAGCAACAAATAAATAGTAATAAGAAGTATACATAATGTTGAATAAGCAGTTGTTTCAATATTTACTAAAACAATTGAAATCATTCAGTAACTTATTCATTGAATTATTCGAATTGATGTCCCTTTTCCCCATCACACAATTGACACAATTCCTCAATAGGTACGAGTACAATGGTATGCAGAAATCATGTCGCAGTTGGACGGTGTAACCGCTCTTATTGTAGCGGTGATTTAGAGCGCTTACATCGTCCAACTGCGACATGTTTTCTGAATACGAGTGTATGTCTTAATACACTAGGAAGCACAACAATCTTGAAGAAATTCGTGCAAAATGGTGCAACAACAAAGGCTGTTCTATAGGAATTACAAAGATATCCTTCAATGATTTTCAATGCGTCTTCAGGTTAGGTGTGTCAATTGTGGCAATTGTGTGGAAAACTGGGCATTAATCAAGTTACTGTATAGTTTCGAAATTCAACTGTTATAGTGAATATTCAATCAGGTGCTTCTTTTACATCATGAACTTATTCTTATTACTATTTATTTGTTGCTATAAGGTATACCTAGGTACGTTTTGTGTTCTGTTAGGTAATTAGTGTCAGTATATTGTTTCTGTACTCATCATAAAAATATCAGAAGTAATATTCCTCCAATTCGACTTCTTTATAAAAAAAATCAATAGTCCACTATTGAAATACAATGTTTGAGTGATTTTTAAGCGTCTTTGAATTTATCTATACAATATATATCATTTTGAAGGAGAAAAGAGGAATTTGATGAGCTAATAAATTGAAAAAATCATGAGTTTGAGTTAAATCTCCAAAACCATACTGCGAAAAAAAGATTGAGTACGACATTGGAATCTGAATGATATTCTTCATGAATATAGAGGGTGTTCAAAATGTGTGAATCATCAGAAACGCCCGTTACTTATGACGGAAATAAGTTAGGCAAAATCTGAGTTTCACAAAAAAGTGGCACAGAACCGCAAAAACCGCAAGATTCCATGTTCCACAACAACAGAGATACCTCAGATGTCTCAATCAAAATGGAATACACTATACAGGGTGATTCAAACTTCCCGCCCTTGGCTCATAACAAGGAAAGGAAAGCTGCAGATGGAAATCTGGCAGAGGGGTTTTGAATAGCTGTATGTGAGGTATATTTATCCGTATTTGAACATATCTCAGCTTCTTTCAAAATGGCGGAAATGACGTCTGAAGAATTATTTTTTCCATAGTCACAATTTTTCCTCCTATTCTTAAGAAACATATATTTTTTCAAACATCTTCCATCCTGAAAATTTCTTCCTTTCTTCATTAAGTTGATAGCTATGATGTTATATATGATTGGCATTTTCAAATAAACTTCAACTGACCCCGCAATAGTGTCCATGTGAGATGATAGGATAGAGAGATATAGTGTGCACAACGATGAAGTCGATTTATCTTCATTTGCCTATTGAACTTGTTATATACCCTTCAAAGTCATCTTTCACGGTCACTGCAATCGTATCTGCTTCAACTGTATGCTTGTCAGATGCTAGACTGCATAGTTACAGTGTAAACATAGTCGAAGTCTAAGTTTCTTGTTCTGCAAACTGTATGCGTTATACCCGCTTGTAAGTCGTCTCATATGGTCAATGCAAACTCGTCTGCTTCAATAGTGTCAATGTTAGATGATAGGATAGAGAGATTTAGTGTGCAAAACGATGAAGTCGATGTATCTTCGTTTGCCTATTGTACTCGTTATATACCCTTCAAAGTCGTCTCATACGGTCACTGCAATGGTATCTGCTTCTACTGTATGCATGTCAGATGCTAGACTGCAGAATTACAGTGTAAACATAGACGAAGTCGAAGTTTCTTGTTCTGCAAGCTGTGTGCGATATACCCGCTTAGAACTCGTCTCATATGGTCACCGCAATCGTATCTGCTCCAACAGTATGCATGTTAGTTGCTCGACGGTAGAGTTACAGTGTAAACAAAGTCGAAGTCGAAGTTTCTTGTTGTGCAAGCTGTGTGCGTTATACCTGCTAGGAAGTCGTCTCGTATAGTCATTGCGAACTCGTCTGCTTCAACAGTGTCCATGTGAGATGATAGGATAAAGATATATAGTGTGCACAACGATGAAGTCGATGTATCTTCATTTGCCTATTGAACTCGTTATATACTATTCAGAGTCATCGTTTACGGTCCTTGCAATCGTATCTGCTTCAACTGTATGCATGTCAGATGCTAGACTGCAGAGATACAGTGTAAACATAGTCGAAGTCGAAGTTTCTTGTTCTGCAAACTGTATGCGTAAACCCCGCTTAGAAGTCGTCTCATATGGGCATTGCGAACTAGTCTGCTTCAATAGTGTCCATGTGAGATGATAGGAAAGAGAGATATAGTATGCACGACGATGAAGTCGATGTATCTTCATTCGCCTATTGTTCTCGTGATATACCCTTCAAAGTCGTCTTATACGGTCATTGCCATCGTATCTGCTTCAACTGTATGCATGTCAGATTCTAGACTGCAGAGTTACAGTGTAAACATAGTCGAAGTCGGAGTTTCTTGTTCTGCAAAGTAGAGTATTCAGGAGAGTTGTGGACCCAGAGCGCTCTATGCTCAATCTGGCTCAAACGGTCATCGAGTTCCTCCAAGTGCAGTTGAAGACGTTGCAGAGCTCCTGGTGTGTGAACTGAAGAACCCCGACGTCATGCATAACTTAGAATGTATCTAGGGTGCCTGGTTCCTAAATTTCGGTAACACTTTTCCTTGCCAGTCTTTGGTCCAGAAATCACCCTGTTTACGTTTCCTATGCCATGATCTCATTAGTGTAATGAATTCAATAATAATTTGCTAGGTGTGTTTGTTCATCACGCTCGATCATTGATTAACATAATACCATGGCCACTATGCAGACAACAATGACAAAATATCCGTCGTTTCCACGCCTCAATGATCTCATCGCAACAACAACAATAAGTTTGTTTATCGAGCACTAATGATCTCATCGATAATACATGCACAATTTACCGGTGCAAATTTCGATTATAGGGTGGACAGGAATGGTTTCCGAAAATGTATAAAAATCATGAAAAAATTTATTTTTTCATCAGTTCTGTTGTTATCCTCTTCAGTTACGTATCATTATGTCTGAATTTGAAGATAGTGCCATCAGTAGTTTGTCAGGTCAGTCATATGACTTTGTGGATGAATATCAATGCGTGATCCCAATTTCACGTAATGAAGAAATTATAAATGATGAAGAGTTCGATGGTGGAAAAGATGTTGAGATAAAGCTGAGTTTTCCTTCACGTGGAGAACCCTACCAGATTCCTGAGAAGAATTATCCGTTGGATAATATCATCAACGAGAATATGTGTCATACTAAATATGCGAGCTGCAATAAGTATTATCATTCATTCAATCCAGTTAATGGAAAACATTTCATCTTGTGCCCGTCTTGTTATTCCCGTACAGATTTGGTTTCGAAAATGAACAAATACTCAGCATCATTGTTCTGTAATAATAAACATATTCATGCATTTGCTCATATTCATTGTTTCAAGTGCAAACGAGATTGTATAGAATATAGAACGTGTGAATTTAGAAATTCCTACAATTTTAAAAATGTTTTAGGTGTTTGGTCATCTGAAATTGTTTGATTGCAAGTGTTCAAAATAAAATGAAGAATCCATGAACTAAGTATTTTATTTGCCATCCTGTACATTGAAAGCTGATATCATCTTTACCCATGAACTTCGTAAACAAGTGATGTCACTTTAGCTTTTGCCATTATTCATGATTGAGTAAGCAAGTAAAATTGGGGAGGTATGAGTGGGAATATTGGTATGAAAAAGATAGCGGAGGATAGATGATCATTGTGAAATATTGTCGTGAACTTGTTGAATCGTGAAAAAGTGAAACATCCTGCCTAAAAGTGAGTTTGATATTTGTTTAGTATCAAATTCCTGATCACAATTCCTGATTGAAATTCTCAAAGTCAAGAATGGACTATAATTTCAGATGGATCTTACAGCTATAAACAAAGAGGCTTCGTTGGTAAGGAAGGAGACCGTGAAGCTGTCTGATCTTCCAGTTAATAAGAAGATACCGATAATTAGTATTAAGGTTGTGAAAACACGATTTGGGAAGTGTATCCTGGCGGAACTGGAAGATTTTGTAGTCTTCCTTCCGCAAAGAGTGACCGACTTGGTGGAAGGAAAAGAGGAAGAATTCACACCGAAGAAATACGCTCTGGTGTATAAAGGCCAGAAGGACGTTGGGAAATCGAAGGACGCCTATAGTTTCGAGTTGGTGAAAAAAATTGAGTGAGTTTTAATATTAATACCCAATTCTGCCTAGACTGTAAGAAGTATTTTTGTTTTTGTAAGAAATCCGTAGACCTACATAACTTCTTCACCACGGCATCTAACCCATTGAAGAATAATCCTTATGATAAAATTATCAGTAGCACAAATTTGTATTGTCTAGAAACTCTGCAGGATAGTCCAAAGTCTGCCCGACAAGAGAAAAAAAAAAAAGAAAGAATTTGTGAATATAAATATATTAACACCATATTGAGTATCATTTTTGAGTTAACTGTTGAAAGGTGAAGTATCATGGAACAATGTGATATTGCGAAGCATAGCGATGAGATTATCAAATTATTTCTCAAAGCTCATAAAGAAATTTCAGATAGTACTAGCATACCTATCAGAGAAAGATGGATTGAACTATACAATACAAATTTGAGACTATTCAATAGAGCTGTTCGTGATGGTGACATGAATGTATCATCTTTGAGAAAACTCCAAACTAACATTGGACATTTGAAGCGATTCAAAAAAATTGATATCTGTCGGTGGTGGTATCAAAAATAATGGAAGAAGAAATGATAGAATCAGATGGGAAGATATTCAGTCAGCTTTTAATAAACGAATACGTTCAGCAGTTATCTTAAATTTGAAACATATCGATGTTAGACAATTTTTAGGAGACTCATTTTTTTTATTCAAATCGAGAGTACAAAGGATGCTGAAGAAATTCCATTTCATGAAAATAAACACATGTTTTTGTGGAGAATTCTTGAAAAATAATAAAAATGATGAAATCATATTCGATTACAAATATCTGAACACTAAGAACTTTATCATTGATGCTGAAGTGGATTTGGAGCAATGGTATGAAGAAAATGTAACGGATGTCATTTTGAATGAATTGGATGAGTTTCAAGAGCGGGACAGTGGATGGACTCTGCATAAAATAATTAATTTGGAAGTTAATTTCAATAAGGTAGAAATGGGGTATGGAGGTTCTTCTTATATCAAACTTCCTGACCAAATTATTCACAAACGTGCTTGTATTAACATAAAAAATTCAGATGAAGCTTGCTTCGCTTGGGCAGTGACGTCTTGTTTATATCCTGCAGATAAACATTCAGATAGAACTTATTCGTATCCTCATTACAATGAGGTTTTGGAAAAGACTGGAATTGACATGCCAATGAGACTGAATCAGATTAATAAATTCGAAAATCTGAACAATCTATCAATTAATGTTTACATTCTAGAAACCGATCGATTCGGAAATTTCTCCACTGTTCCTGTGAGAATCACTAAGAATAAGATAATAAATAGGCATGTCAATCTTCTGATGATTCAAAAAGAATATTTCAATGATGAGGATTCAGAAGGTGACATGGAAATGTCATTACTTGATCATACCAACAAAGATGAGGATTCTGTTGAGTATCATTTTTGCTGGATAAAGAACCTATCACGATTAGTTTCTAAGCAAATTGGGAAGAGAAATGGTGAAAAAATCATTTGCGATACATGTTTGAACTACTTCAAAAACCAAGAAAAAATGAATGCTCATGATATATATTGTTCAAAAAGAAATAAATCAAAAATAGAATTTCCCGAGGAAAAGTTTTTGGAGTTAAAAAAATTTCGTCACAAAGAAAAAGTTCCTTTAGTCGTTTACAGTGATTTTGAATCACTGCTCATTCCACTACAAGATGAACAATGTAGAAAAAAAATTATAAAAACATCTCGGTATCAGAAACATGAAACATTTAGTGTGGGATATTATGTAAAGTGTACTTTTGATGACAGTTTATCATTCTATGAAAGTTACCGAGGTACCGACTGCATTGAGTGGTTTGTGAAAGAGTTAGATGACTTAGCACTCTTCATTGAGACAAAAATGCGTATGAACTTACCGATGAGCAAAGATGCTGCGAAAATTTTTGATAAAACTACATGTCACATTTGTGAAAGAACGTTCATCGAATCAGACACCATCGTTCGCGACCATGACCACTATACAGGGCGATTCCGCAGATTCAGTCATTCGAAATGTAACCTCGAATATACAAATTCCCATACCGTTCCCAATTTCTTTCACAACCCATCGGGATATGGTAGCCATTTCATTATAAAAGATTTGGCAAAACACTCTCGGGTTACTCTACTTCCAATAAATAAGGAAAAATATATCAGTTTCACCCAACATAATTCTAGATCTAACATAAAATTCAGATTTGTCGATTCATATCGTTTCATGGCATTCAAATTGGATCAATTGGTATCGTTTCTGGAAAAAACACAATTCATCAACCTCAGAGAAGAGTTAAGTGATCTAGAAGAAGAGAAGTTTGATTTGCTTTGTAGAAAAGGCATTTTTTGTTATGATTATTTAGATAATTTGGAAAAACTCCAAGACACTACACTACCGAGTACGAAATCATTTTACAGTAAATTGAACGATGAGCATATCAAGGATTCTGATTATGAGCATGCACAGAAAGTATGGGAAACATTCCAATTGAAAACATTAGGAGAATACTCCGACCTTTACTTGAAAACGGATATCATGTTATTGGTTGATGTTTTTGAGAATTTTCGAGACATGTGCCATACAACATACGGATTAGATCCTGCTCATTATTATAACTTACCTGGATATACATGGGACTGCATGTTGAAATATACAAAGTGCCGATTAGATACAGTTCAAGATGTTGACATATTAATGTTCATAGAAAAGGGAATTCGTGGTGGAATGAGTCAGTGTTCGAATAGGTACTCAACAGCGAACAATAAATACATGACCAATTTTGATAGTGATGAACCATCTGAGTACCTCTTGTATCTCGACGTGAATAATCTCTATGGTTGGGCTATGTCTCAGCCTCTTCCTTATACTGGATTTGAATGGTTGAAAGATACTCTGAATTTTGATGTCAATTCCATTTCTGATGAATCCTCTTCTGGATACATTTTGGAGGTTGATCTCAAATATCCAGAATCCCTTCATGACCTTCATAAAGATTTACCCCTCGCCCCTGAACATCAAATACCTCCAGAATCAAAATTCTCCAAACTAATGACAACATTGTATCACAAGGAAAAGTATATATTGCATTATGGAAATCTGAAACAATATCTGGCTTATGGACTCATTATCGATAAAATTCATAGAATATTGAAATTCGAACAGTCCAGGTGGTTGAAGCCATACATTGATCTGAATACCACGTTGCGAGCAAATTCCAAGAACGAGTTCGGCATACAAATCTTCAAATTAATGATCAATGCTGTTTTCGATAAAACAATTTAGAACATTAGAAAATACAGGTTGGGAAGGCAGGCATGGCGCGAAAAATTTAATATCTAGTCCAAATTTCCATAATAGAACTATATTCGATGAAAATTTGATGGCAATTGAAATAAAGAAAACCGAACTGGTATTCAGTAAACCATTATACATTGGTATGGCAATTTTAGATATCTCGAAAACTTGTGTTTATGATTTCCATTATGATTAGATTTGAAAAAGTTTTATCCATCGAAATGTGAATTACTCTATACCGATACAGATTCTCTCATTTATGAACTGTATTGTGACGATGTTTACGAAGAGATTATGAGAGCGGATATTGACAAATTCGATACTAGTGATTATCCTCCAGATAATCGGTACAACATCCCATTAGTTAATAAAAAAG
Source organism: Phaedon cochleariae (assembly GCA_918026855.4). NCBI lineage: Eukaryota > Metazoa > Arthropoda > Insecta > Coleoptera > Chrysomelidae > Phaedon > Phaedon cochleariae. The sequence continues at coordinate 34,548,652 of OU896708.1, forward strand.
TAATTGGTTTGTTAAGAGATGAGAATGAAGGATCCATAATGACAGATTTTGTAGGCCTTCGATCAAAACAATACACCTATTTGGTTGACAATAAGAAACCCACCCTTAATAATACTGAAAAAGGTGAAAAATGTGTTAAGAAATCCAAAGGTATTAAATATTACGTAGTCGAGCATTAAATTGAATTTGAAGATTATTTGGAATGTTTAATACAAAATATAGAGAAATACGAGACTCAGAGGTGTATACAATCACGTGCCCATCAAGTTTTTTCAATAGAACAAAACAAAATTGCCCTGAGTCCACATGATGACAAAAGATATTTACATAGGAATTCCCATGATACTTTACCTTGGGGACACTATAGTATTATTATAGATTGATATTGTCAAACTTACAGTGTAGATGAAAATTTATCAAATACTGATACTTCACCTTGGGGAAACTATAGTATTATTTTCACTTGATATTGTTAAACATACAGTGTAGATGAAAATTAAATAAAAACCCCTTATATTCAATTATTTTTTATTTATATCCTCCATGATTATATCTCTATAATACAATAAGCACTCTCGCATACAATAACTCTCGAAACTATTTTTCAGAATATCACAAAATGCAATTATTATCAATTCATTCCGCATTTCAGAGTTTACTTGCAATATAAATTTCCTGGTAATTTCAATAACATTGTAATAAAAATTCGAAAATGACAAATTCGTGAGCATGTTGATTTTGTGATCGATGATGATAGAGTCAAGTTCAAGAACTTTCCGAATAACATCTCCTTTCAGATATATGGCAGAGTTTGTAGTTTCAAGTTTCGATATTTCGATGCCCATAAATTGTGCGGTGCTTATTTTCACTTCCTCATCACTACACATTTGTGGAACAACATTTTCATCACTCTTTTCGAAATATTCAGTCAGCAAATTTAGTAAAAGGTGAGTCAAATTTGCCCATTCTATCACTTTGAAGGAGATTTCCGGTTTACTGGTATTGTTCTTCAACTTAACTGCAGGTTCGAAGCATCTCGCAACGCTCAGGCCGCAACAGACTGAAAATGGGCTGTCCTGGATGTTGAAGGTAGATTCAGCAATGTAGGGTCCCTCGTTCTCGATGTTCTTGCGGTATAGCTCGTCCATATCACTCCAACAATCACTACCATAACCACTCGACTCATCTGACATCGGATTCATTTTCTCAACTGACTGGAGACTCACACCTGCAAGCGAATACATATCCAAGACCGAAGTGGAGGGGTTTTTCAGAGAGGGGGAAGTGGTTCTTTAAACAAGACTATTTTTTGCGATCCAAGAGTTGTGGGATTTATCGAGCCCAAGCCATTTTACGTAAATTTTATTCCCTTTCGTTCTCAGAACTTTCTCTACCAAATATACATCAGGATACTTGACTTTTTGTAATTCTTGTTCATAAAAAACACCTTGAATCGGATTCCCCATGGCATTCTTCAACAGGTATAATGTTGGATCAGTTGTACGAATTTTTCTGATTTTAAAAATCTCATTCGACCAATTCGGTGAATAGCCTTTGGAAAAAGCTTCTCGAAATTCACTTATTCGTACGTGATTATTCACTACAAACTTAGGATTGGGATTCGTTATTTTCAAGTGACTATAAACAGTATCAAGGAGCAATTTTTCATTTTTCTTTCTCACTTCTATTGGTTTCAATCCCGTCATAGAATGTTTGGTATTATTATATGTAAAAACTACATCTTTTAGTATGTCAATCCATTTGTAATTACCCTGTAGACTGAATTCTTTCCACATTATGGTTTTCAAAGTTCTGTTCACATGTTCTACAATGCTAGCCTTCATACTTGAAAAAGTGCTATAATGGTTAATTTCGTATTTTATCATCAGTTCAGAGAACAATGTATTATAGAACTCGTGGCCTCTATCAGTATGAAGATTTTTCGGTGGAGATTTCACTGAGGATAGAATTTTTCTCATCGCAACTGAGACATTGTCAGCCGATTTGCTTTTCACAGGTTCACACCACACAAATTTCAAAAAAGCATTTATTACAACCAAAATGTACTTGTATCCTTTGTTGAATTTAGCATATGGTTGCATTTCGACAAAATCAGCTTCCCACAAATCATTCAATCGTTTGATAACTACTCTCCTCCTCCGGAATCGCCTCCTTGCTGGTTTATGTAGCTCCTCAACTACTTCTTTCTTGGTGTTAGACATACTTGATGATAGGGGTCTGAATCACCAACTGGATATGAAGATTTTCATCTGATACTCTATATTTTGATTGGAATTTCAATGTTGAACCTTTACTTAATTTCTGTCCAATCAGTTCGCTAATTTCAATAGTATTATTACCGACCGTTACTGAAACGTCTTTAGAATAACAGTCAATTCCAACTATGAAACCTTTCCTCAATGAAAATGTGTATTCATCTGAATTATTTTGTAGCATGTATAACCAGGGCAGTGGAAGCCTCTTTATTACTTTGGTTATACTGCCGGTAATTGTTAATATACTTTCACTGTATAACTGATATTTATTCACTGGTTGTTGTTGAGTAGTTAGATATTGATCTAGTCTTTGATGTTGTAACATATGTCTACCGAATTTATCAACTGGCATGATGCCTATTCCAATGACCAGGAATGAATAACACCAAAGCTGTGATACATGTTATTTTATTCAATTATTTCAGCTTCCCTGAGTTCCTCTAACACGGGAATTATCTCATTAATATGTCCGGTATGACCAGCTTGTTGTTCTGCAATCAGTAACTTCAGTCTGTCTATGATTTCATTGAAGTTATCAAAATATTTGTATTCTATCTTCTTATTGTTGTGAAGCATCATCGGACCGATTCCTTGTCCTAATTTAGCAGAGGATGTCGATTGTGACCTATTGAAAACCCTCGGTCCTTTGGAGTTTGGGATGGATGAGGAAACTTTTTGTTTGAGTAATCTCTTTCCTACTGCCTTAGCCATAGAATGTAATGATGTTACCCTTGGTTTTGGTAATTTTCACAAATTTCACAGCATTAGACGTGGATAATCCATTTTTACGATTATAATCAGTATAAATGGCATTTGTTGCGGTAACAATATCAATATAGTTGTCAATATCATTGACTTTGTAACCTATTGGATGTTTTTTGAAAATCAGTTCATATAGCCCCGGTGTACCACTATTAGTTATTTCATTTATTGAGAAATGCGGATCAAGGAATTCCACAACACTATCTCCTATCATCTAGTTATCTGTTGATACTTCGAATCTGATACCAAATTTGTGATCGAAATCCTCTGGATCACCCTTGAGTATGTCTTCGATAAACGCTCTTGGAAGAGGTTTTTCATATTTTTCCAAGTATTTTTCTAATTCAGGATCTCTGGCTTTCTGTAGAGCTTGTAGATTTTCAATTTGACTTTGTAATTGACCCAAACTCTGATCAAAATAGCTTATTTCAGGATCGTGTACGAATGTTTCTTCATCTTGTAGTATTGATGGATCTTTAACTAGCAATCTATAATACTTATCGTGTTGTCGAGTTGAAAATGAATCAGGTTCTGCCTTTTCCACTTTAGGAACGGCTGTCTGATGAATCGATGCAATCAATTCTTTCAGAGGGTTGGTTATTGGTTCATAACTTTTCTCCAACGAACTCTTTGATTCCGCAATATTAGTTTTGAGGCTCTGATATTTTTGTTTAACAGATTTTCTGGCTTTCACCAACTGTTCTGCAAGCTGTCTATTCATTGTACTGAATCAGATATACGATGTGTCTCATCTTATATCAAATTTTCAAAACTTCATCGAATCCTTTTCTACATCTACCTTTCCTCAATCCCGCATCCTTATCGATGACAACAAATCCATGATTTGTATTCCAACAGAATGAACACATATCCATAAACTGTTGGAATGACATATCAACGTTGACATGATTATCATAAATATGTTTCAAATTAGTTACATCTTGCTTAAAAATAATTATTAGGTTGGCATTGTCTCTTATCAGTCTTTTCGGGATTGAGCTGTGAGTCTGACATAAGTAGAACACATCGGTATTTTTATGTCGCCCAAAACAAAAAAAATCTCTGATGATATTTTGGTTACATGTGGCAACATCGTCGACTATGATGACTGAATTTGGAGCTACTTCATTCGGAGAGATAACTTCATCGCCGTCATCGTACTCGAAATATCCAATTTCCTTCATTGGTCTGAACAATGTCCTCAAATACTCATATTTCGGTTGATAAAGCGACTTGGAGTACAAATACAGATTTTCGAATCTCAAACCATTTGGATCATCAAGTAAACTTATCATACAGTTTTGTCTTTCCACATCCCGAAGAGCCTACTACCAGGGCTCGTTTGGAGCCACCTTCAAATAAATCTCCATGTTTCTTGAATTGGTGTGAGCTAATGAAACTATCATGATCAGTAACAGATAGTTTCACTTTATGTTTCTCAACTTTCATGTTCAGATTCCGGTTCAACACTGGTATATATAATTAACTTATTTCCACATTTATAACATTCGGTACTGAACTTTTGAACTCTTCGTATGCTCGTGTACGGTACTCGAAATGATATAAAAGGGAGAGGATCATTGAACACTCTCATAAATAGATTACCCGTCGAATTGCATTTGCCAGGTTATAGTTTATGTGGTCCCGGAACCAAATTATCTGAACGACTTGCACGTGGGGATAGAGGAATCAACACATTGGACGAAGCTTGTAGAGATCACGATATAGCCTATTCAAAATACACTGATTCACAGAACAAAAACGTAGCGGACCGCATTCTGTCAGAGCGAGCGTGGAACAGTTTCAAGGAAAGAGACACGAGAATCGGGGAAAAAATCGCAGCACTTGGAATTGCAGGAATAATGAAGAGTAAAAGTAAATTAGGCATGGGATTGAAAAGACGACAAGCTGGTCGGAAAAGGGGTGGTGCAATAAGTTTCACTCAAGCAATGCGCAAAGCAAGGAAAGGTATAAAAGGTCAAAATATGGACATACTTCAGGCTGCGAATCTAGCTCTCTCTTCTATTGGTGGAAAAAAGGTTTCGAAACCAAAAAAGAGAATTATATCCATCCCCAAATCTGGAGGGTTCATTCCACTGATTCCCCTCTTTGCTGCTCTCGGTGCTCTTGGTAGTCTTGGAGGAGGGGCAGCTGGGATTGCCCAAGCCATAAATAAGGCTAAGGCAGCCAGGGAGCAACTGGATGAACAAAAGAGACATAACATGAAAATGGAACAATCAGCTTTGGGAAAAGGTCTAGTTTTGAAACCTTACAAACGTGGATATGGATTATTCCTGAAACCGTATTCAAAAAACTGAACATCAAGCTACCACACCGTCCATTAACAAATGTAGATTTATTGAACTACACTGAAGAATTAAGAATACCGTTCTTTCGAGGAGTGTTTATGTTAGATGAGATACCCAGGAAAATAAGAAAGTATGAAAGTGGTATAATTAATTTAGATGATAAGAGTGGGGATGGTACCCATTGGGTTTGTTATAACAAATCCCAACGAAGTATCGAATATTTTGATAGCTATGGTAGCCTGAGACCCCCTCTTGAACTCATCAAATATTTCTACAGTGATGGTAGCTCTAAAATTATTAAGTATAATCATGATAATTTTCAATCAACCAATTCCTACAATTGTGGTCATCTTTGTCTCAAATTCTTATATGATGAGAACTATACATGAATGTCATTCAGTTTAGTTTAAAATGTCATTGGCATTCTCACTCACTGGAAATTCATCGGTTCTAAGTTCCGATTTCAATCCTCCAATACACTTGGAAGAAGATACCGACTATGGAATCGGTTTAACTGGATTCGAAACTTTCAATGTGATTCCTAACGTTGATGATTATAATAATCAATTCGTTTTTGGAGACAACAATTCCTCAGTGACAATCCCTGTAGGCTCTTATGAAATTGGAGATCTTAATAAAATCATCTCTTCACGAGTGAGAGATATTGATAAAGATGCAAGAATCAACATAACTCCTAATTTCAACACATTAAAAGTGACAATTGACACGAATAGAAGAATTAATTTCAAAAGCGATCGAACAGTGCGAGATTTACTCGGATTCCATAGACGTATCTTGGAAGCAAATAAACGACATACATCAGATACCAAAGTCAACATTCTTAGTGTGAATGCAATCAGTATATATTGCAATATTGCTACTGGGAGCTATCATAATGGAAAAGAAGCTCACTCACTGCTCTCGTTTTTCCCAGTCGTTGCCCCTGGATACAAGATCGTCTTGAGAGTTGAAAATATCATTTATTTCAAAATCAGTTTGAGGACTATTGATAACATAACGATCAAAATCCTAGACCAAGCAGGAAAACTGGTTAATTTTCGAGGAGAAACAATAACTGTTAGCCTCCACTTGAAAAAAATCTAACATGGTTGTTAGATACAATAGGATATCTTATCCAAATTGGTATAAGGAGGCCAAGACTACAAGAAGATTCATCAGTGTGAAGAAGAATACCAAGAGAATCACACGTGCAAATCGTCTATTTCTGCAGTCTCTTGGCCTGAAAGTTCTGGTAAAATGGACATTCTCAATATTCATCAGGAACCTTTGGTCGATCAAACCATTCAAGAAAAAGAGTATCATTCTTATCAGCCGTTTCTACAGAAATTCGAATATAATGATGAAATTAGGATATCAATACAAGAGTTGGATACGTATACGCTGCCCTGTCAAAGTTACCTTTACATCGAAGGTCGTTTGACGAAATCCGATGGAACTGCAACCGACAAATTGGGATTCATCAATAATGCTATAAACTTCCTCTTCAGAGAAGTGAGGTATGAACTTAATGGCGTTACTATAGATTCAGTTCGAAATGTTGGAATGATATCAACAATTGAAGGTTACCTGTTATACAACAAAAACGAGAGTATCGAGTTGCAAAACGCAGGTTGGTTTCCCAAATTGAATTCCAAGCTCAAAGATGAGAAGATACTAGTAGATGGTAAAGGCAACTTCAGCGTTTGCATACCTCTGTCTTTCATTATGGGATTCTTCGAAGACTATCAGAAGGTCATCGTGAATATGAAACAAAAATTAGTAATAATTCATAATAACGATGATACAGATTCAGTGTACAGTTCTGATGAAAAGGAAACCCCAAAAATACAGATAGATGAATTATTCTGGAGGGTACCACACGTTTTGGTAAATATTCCACAACAGCTCATATACACCCAAATGGTTCAGAGAAACCAGGAAATACTCATGCCATTCCGTAGCTGGGAACTCATCGAATTCCCAAAATTATTAACTACTACCAGACACACATGGCCAGTGAAAACCACAAATCAATTGGAAACTCCACGCCATGTCATTGTTGTATTCCAAACTGACAAGAGGAGCAAAGTGGAGTCTGACATGAGCAAATTTGATCATTGTAACTTAACCAATATTCGAGTCTCCTGAACAGTGATCGATATCCATACAATGACTTATATTTGAGTTTCAATGACAACAAAACTTCACAGCTATACTCGATGTTTACAAATTTCAGACCATCTTATTACGGATCTGGAAAAGAGCCAATATTTTCACCGAGAGAATTTGCTGAAATCATACCAATGTCACACATAGACTGTTCACATCAAGAAGAGTCCACCCAAAGTGGGTCTGTTGTGATGAGAATAGAGTTTGAAACATCTGAAGCAGTGCCAGATAATACAACAGCATATTGTCTCATATTGCATGATAAATTGTTCAATTATAGTCCTCTCACCAAAATTGTCAAACAGTTGTGAAAAACCCCCACTACAAAAATAATCATTTAAGAGGAACCACTTTGCTAAATTGTCAGTTATTACTTGAACATTGCAAGATGAAGGTGTTGAGTATCGATATTCGAGGGTACCAGATATCCAACGAATTCTACCCCAAGGAAATATCAATTTCAAATGGCTTTCAATTGAGTCACTACTTATTCAAACCAGCTATTCCCTTTGGTGTACTCCAGGAAGCGGATAAGAAACAAGTGAGGGGGTTGGAACGTAACCACCATGGACTCAAATACAGCTCAGGGCTCATAGATTACGAGAAAATGAATGAAATATTGCAAGATCATCTCAGAGATGTCGACCTTGTATACGTGAGAGGACACCAAAAGTTTCAATTCCTCACTTCATTGTGTTTACCAACTAGTAGACCCAAAATTATCAACATCGAAAATTTTGATACATTCATGCACACAGTGACTTTCAAGGCCGACATTCCTCTATGTATGCATCACGAGAACAATGATCCGCACATGTGCAGTTTCAGAAACTGTAAAGACTTGCACAATTGGATAAATAATCTTCTACCACAATAAAATTCTCATTTGTATATTGCTAGTCAATATGATAACCGATTTGATCAACGAATATATCCAGAAATTAAAAATTCTTAAAGAACAAATCCACATTCACGAATGTACAACAGGAATAAAAAATCTCCATGTTGACAAACACCTCATCCCGACAGCACAACGGACCGATCCAAGGGCAGGCTCCAGTGAAGCGATTGTAGTACAACTGAATAACCTCAAATTATAATCTATTCTTGAATAAATGTTTTTTTTGAATGAATAAGTTGGTTTATTCACCGAGTACATCAATATAATCTTTGAGAAAATATCACAGTACTTCATTAGCAATGGCAGTGTTGAGTTCAAATTTTCTGGTTCTCTTTACCATTATACATGATATAATGTATATAAATCAGCCATATAATGCTAAAAATATTTTTATTTGCTTCGATAAAAATGGTGATAGCTGGCCTTCAGAATGGACTGAAATGTCACCAACAATAATGAACAATGGACATCTATATTCACTTCGATGGCAGACGTACCAGAAAATGCAAGTGTATATAAATTGAGAATTATTTTTCAAGACCAAAGTGTGGGAGACTCAAGAAAGTGGCAGAATCTTCATAATTGTGAAAAATCTATATCACCAGATTTCTTCTTTGAAATAAGCAGTATTATATTGATGAATCTTTTATTCACAATAGCGATAATGGGTACTTGCCTCTACTTATATTATGGAAAAATAACACACACATTCTGTATTAGAATTGGAATAAATTTGTGACTTGTGAGACCTTTCATGTGATACCTATAAATCCCCACTATTTGGCCCCTTTGGTCCTTCGAAAGTTGATTTTCGAAAAGTTGAAAGCGAAATCTTCAAAATGGTGTGCCATAACATATAGTTGAGCTAATCTTCACTATTCGGCCCTTTTGGTCCTTCAAAAGTTGATTTTCGAAAAGTTGAAAGCGAAATCTTCAAAATGGTGTGCGATAACATATATTTGAGGTAATCTTCACTATTTGGCCCTTTTGGTCCTTCAAAAGTTAATTTCCGAAGAGTTCAGAGCGAAATCTTCAAAATGGTGTGTCATAACATATAGTTGAGCAAATCTTCACTATTTGACCCTTTAGGTCCTCTAAAAGTTGATTTTCACTATATGTCCCTTGGAGACCCTTCAAAAATTAATTTTCGTAAAATTCAAGCGGAGACCTTTCATTTGATAGGTAACAAGCTATAGTTGATATAATATTCACTACATGGCCCTTTGGGACCCTTCAAAAATTAATTCTCGTGAAATTCAAGCAGAGACCTTTCATTCGATATACAACAACCTATAGTTGACATAATATTCACTATATGGCCCTTGATGCCCTTCAAAAATTAATTTTCGTGGAATTCAAGCAGAGACCTTCCAATTGATATACAACAACCTATAGTTGGCATAATATTCACTATATGGCCCTTAGGGACCCTTCAAGGATTAATTTGCGTGAAATTCGAGCAGAGACCTTTCATTTGATATACAACAACCCATAGTTGGCATAATATTCACTATATGGCCCTTGAGGCCCTTCAAAAATTGATTTTCGTGAAATTCAAGCAGAGACCTTTCATTTGATATACAACAACCCATAGTTGGCATAATATTCACTATATGACCCTCGGGGACCCTTCAAAAATTAATTTCCGTGAAATTCATGCAGAGACCTTTCATTTGATAGGTAACCACCTATAGTTGGCATAATATTCACTATATGGCCCTTGGGGACCCTTCAAAAATTAATTTTCGTAAAATTGAAGCAGAGACCTTTCATTTGATATACAACAACCTATAGTTGGCATAATATTCACTATATGACCCTTGGGGACCCTTCAAAAATTAATTTTCGTAAAATTCAAGCAGAGACCTTCCATTTGATATACAACAACCTATAGTTGGCATAATATTCACTATATGGCCCTTGAGGACCCTTCAAAAATTGATTTTCGTAAAATTCTAGCAGAGACCTTCCATTTGATAGGTAACAACCTATAGTTGGCATAATATTCACTATATGGCCTTTGGGACCCTTCAAAAATTAATTTTCTTAAAATTGAAGCAGAGACCTTTCATTTGATATACAACAACCTATAGTTGGCATAATATTCACTATATGGTCCTTGAGGCCCTTCAAAAATTGATTTTCGTGAAATTCAAGTGGAGACCTTCCATTTGATAGGTAACAACCTATAGTTTGCATAATATTCACTATATGTCCCTTGATACCCTTCAAAAATTAATTTTCGTGAAATTCAAGCAGATACCTCCTAATTAATATATTACAAGCTATAGTTGACATAATATTCACTATTGACCCTTGAGACCCTCCAAAAGTTATTTTTCGTGACATTGGTGTTGAAAGCTACCATTCAATATGTTACAGCCTATAGTTGAGATAATCTTCACTATATGACATTTAACACCCTTAAAAAAACATTTCTTCCACGGTATACACAGTGTTGATTAAACATGCGACAAAAATTCAGAGGGTTGTTTTTTATCGTCTGATATAGGTCAGCACGGTATACAGATTATTGATTAAATATGCGGCAAAAGGGTTGTTTCTTTGACTAATACCTCATTTTAAATACCCTTTTTGATTCGAGAGTGGACAACATTATCGAGAAAACTATTTTTGATATTTTGAAAATTGCTAAATGAAAGTACCACACTGTGTTCACCAAGTACCTATAATAATTATTACCCCTAGCTAGTTATGTTCAACAGTAACGAGTAATTTTGGTAATAAAATGTTCTTTCTCTCCTGAACGGATTTTCAAAAATATTCCAAGGAATAATTCCTCGAATTTTTACAGTTAATAAACACTAGAATGTTTCATGATATATGGGACGCACTTGATGTCTCAAGAAAAAAAGTTCCCATGAACAAAGGTCGTAAAAGATTTACCTTAAAGTTGCGAATATTTTTCCTTAACCCTGTATGTAAGAGTCAGATCCACTAAATAACAATTCACCAGGATATCACAAATCATCTAGCAATGGAAATTATTTACAACCACCCTGTATCTCGCAAGCCATTTACGACCTTTTTTGTTTTATTTTTTCAGACGCCCTATTGGTGAAATGGTATTCACAATACCCAATTTTAAGTAGTAATCACAAAAATACAAATGAAGTCGAACTCACCCCATTTTATCCAGTTGCCTCAGACGACCACTGAGCAGAAAACTACTTGATAACACTAACTTGCTGAACAGAATGAACTACGTGCGATCATAGACAAACACTTTCACCTCATGAAATCACGATTTGGATTAATTACGTAAATATCAATGCGATCATGGAGCTAGGTGTGGAGCACTTGTTATTGAATAAAGTAATTGATTCTCTTCGGACTTGATTATCGTAATGGCAGTCAACATTGAATTAATCTCATTGCAATAAGGTGTAATGAGCACAAACACCCACGGAGGGGATTCTAACTCAAATAATATCAATCAAAAACTCACCCAATTCACTCCAATTTCCTCAGACACATACTACCACCATAGATAGCCACAAGAACACTAGTTTTACTAACAATATGCTTCTGCAACTTGCTACATCACGAAAATATAGTGTGTACACGTTCGTCAAACCACACTTTCAGGAAATGAATGAAAATGTGTGATGAAAATAATTACAAATACCTTACCACGATTTTTTCATCGTTTTCGAATAACAAACAGCATCTGAAACAAAAAAAAAAAAAAAAATTCAACATCAAACATCTTTTGAGAAATAAATACCTATTTTAAGGCAAATACCATCAATAAATCAAATAAATCTTCTAATACTGCATCGTTTGCGTAGTGCAATTTATATTCAACACACACCCCGAATTCAATTGCATTATCTGGAAGGAAATCGTGGTCTGCATTGGCCCCATAAAATAATATGATATTCAAGTGCTGAAAAATATCAATTCAAGTTTTTAAAATCATGCTCACATAATCAGAACACTCAGTATACTAACCCTAATGCATTCCGGCAATTCGCTTCAAACAATGCTCTCCTGTATGGATCCTGAAAAACACCCTCAATTAATATTATACATGATACTCCACAGAAAAATGTACTCACCAATTTCTCCATTCATGATGAGGGTAGGTTAGGTTAGTCGGTATGAATGAAACAATAAAAAAAAAGTGATCGTGAATTCTGAGATTGGTTTTTTATAAACAATTCATTGAGGGAGGGAAGGATTAGAATGTATGTATTATCTTGAATGATTCATGTTCTGCGGTAATGAAAAATTTTCCACAAACTAAAGCTACTATCACACGATGGGTTTAAAGACAGGAAAATATGTTCATTTGATAGTAACAAACTAGCATTCCTTCACGACCTGTTGGACAATCATACACAACCTTCTTACTTACATATGCATCACGACAATCGATAACATTAATGACATACATGATTATTGGTATGTTAATCGATGATCGAGCGTTATAAACAAACACACCTAGCAAATTATTATTGAATTCATTACACTGATGAGATTATGGCATAGGAAACGTAAACAGGGTGATTTCTGGACCAAAGACTGGCAACGAAAAACGTTACCGAAATTTAGGAACCAGGCACCCTAGATACATTCTAAAGTATGCATGACGTCGGGGTTCTTCAGTTCACACACCAGGAGCTCTGCAACGTCTTCAACTGCACTTGGAGGAACTCGATGACCGTTTGAGCAAGATTGAGCATAGAGCGCTCTGGGTCCACAACTCTCCTAAATGCTCTACTCTGCAAGCTGTGTGCGTTATACCCGCTCAGAACTCGTCTTATATGGTTACTGCAATCGTGTCTGTTTCAACTGTTCTGCATGTTAGATGCTAGACGGCAGAGTAACAGTGTAAACAAAGTCGAAGTCGAAGTTTCTTGTCGTGCAAGTTGTGTGCATTATACTCGCTTGGAAGTCGTTTCATATGGTCAATGCAAACTTGTTTTCTTCAATAGTGTCGATGTGAGATGATAGGATAGAGATACTATAGTGTGCAATCCGATGAAGTCTATGTATCTCCGTTTGCCTATTGTACTCGTTATATACCCTTCAAAGTCGTCTTATACGGTCACTGCAATCGTATCTGCTCCAACTGTTTGCATGTAAGATGCTAGACGGCAGTGTTACAGGGTAAACAAAGTCGAAGTCGAAGTTTCTTGTTGTGCAAGATGTGTGCGTTATATCCGCTTGGAAGTCGTCTCATATGGGCATTGCGAACTCGTCTGCTTCAATAGTATCCATGTGAGATTATAGGATAGAGAGATATAGTGTGTACTACGATGAAGTCGATGTATCCCTATTTGCCTGTTGTACTCGCTATATTTCCTTCAAAGTCGTCTTATATGGTCATTGCGACCGTATCTGCGTCAACTGTATACATATCAGATACTAGACTGCAGAGTTACAGTAAAAACATGGTCGAAGTCGAAGTTTCTTGTTCTGTAAGCTGTGTGCGTTATACCCGCTTGGAAGTCGTCTTGTATGGTCATTGCGAGCTTGTCTGCTCCAATTGTGTTCATGTGAGATGATAGGATAGAGATATATAGTGTGTAAGACGATGAGGTCGATGTATTCCCATTATTTGCCTATTGTGCCTATTATTATCCCTTCAAAGTCGTCATATACGGTCACTGCAATCGTTCCTGCATCAACTGTATGCATGTCAGATGCTACACTGCAGAGTAACAGTGTGAACATAGTCGAAGTTTCTTGTTCTGCAAATTGTGTGCGTTATACCCGCTTAGAAGTCGTCTCATATGGGAATTGCAAACTCGTCTGCTTCAATAGTATCCATGTGACATAATAGGATAGAGAGATAGAAAGTGCACACCGATGAAGTCGATGTATCTTCATCTGCCTATTGTTCTTGCTATATACCCTCCAAAGTCGTCTTATATGGTCACTGCGATCATATCTGCTTCAACCGTATGCATGTCAGAGTGTACGACGATGAAGTTCATGTATCCCCATTTGCCTGATGTACTCGCTATATACCCTCCAGAGTCGTATTATTTTGTCACTGCATTCGTATCTGCATCAACTGTATGCATGTCAGATTCGAGACTGCAGAGTTACAGTGTGGACATAGTCAAAGTCGAATTTTTTTGTTCTGAAAGCTGTGTGCGTTATACCCGCTTGAGAGTCATCTTATATGGTCAATGCAAACTCGTCTGCTTCAATAGTGTCAATGTAAGATGATAGGATAGAGAGGAATAGTGTGCAAAACGATGAAGTCGATGTATCTTCGTTTGCCTATTGTACTCGTTATATTCCCTTCAAAGTCGTCTTATACGGCCAGTGCAGTAGGTATTCAAAGCGGTGACCACGATCAAACCCTCTGTGATCGCAGAATTCCCTATATGGATTGTACTATTCTATATCGATTGCACTATGCCCCATTGATTGCAGTATGCCTCGTGGGGAATCCTGATCTTTCTGTATTTACCTATACACCCTGCTCAGTTGGAATCAATCAATCAATCAATGAAAATAATAATAGGCTTCATTCATCATCCTGTAAAAAAAACATGTTATGAAACATAAAATAAATAATACATGAATGACGAATGGGCGAGGTTCAGCTGATGAAGCTGTTTTTAAACCTAACCTTCAAATACATATATTATATATATAGTATTGACAAACAAAGAAAAATAATATAATCCATGTACATATACTATAAAACTAAATATTCCAACATTAAAGAATTTATTTAATTTTTTATATATTTATCAAATTTTGAATTCCGGAAACCACTGCAAACGTCATTGAATTATCATTGCCTTGTTCTGAACATAGCTTTTCAATCGTTTTTTGAAATTTTGTAAACTACAATCTTTGAAATCAATTGGCATACTGTTGTACAGTTTAGCAGCGTTATAAGAGAAACTTCGTGTATACATTGCGGTAGAATGTCTAGGAATCAGCAAGTAATGTTTATTTCGGGAAGTTGCATTTTGTGATAGTGAAACCAATTTCCTACGTAAATATGGTGGAGTTCTTGAATGCAAAATTTTATGCGTGAAGGTGAGGAGGTGCATTTCTCTTATCTGTTTCATTTTTAGCCAACCAGAATCCTCAAACGAGGTACTAATATGATCATACTTTCGTATCCCATATGAGAATCTAATACAACTATTTTGGATTTTTTGCAGCCGTGAAACATTCTGTTGTTGTAAAGGTGGTCCATAAATAGAGTCGCAGTAGGCTAATCTTGAAAATATCAGGGACTCGCATAGACTCAGTTTCAGTTTTTTTGACATTAAGTGTCTACTAGGATATAACTGCCGTAGTACATTATAAGATACTTTACATAAATGATTGACGTGTTTTGTAAATCTCAGATCCGTATCAATCCATAAACCTAGGTTTTTGCTTTCATTTACTAATGGAATTACGTCATTGTTGATGCATATAGAAAGTGAGTCACGCACGGTATTTCTCTTGTTTTTGGCACCAAACAGCATAACCTGCGATTTCTTGGAATTTAATTTTAAGTTGTGAGCACTGGAAACATTAAATATCAATTGAAGATTATCGTTTATATGTCTCTCAGCTGCTTTCACTTCACTGAAATTGAACGACATATACAACTGGGTATCATCCGCGTAATGATGTATTTCACTTAGTCTTACAAATTCGTGAAAATCACATATATAAAGCGCGAAGAGGAGTGGTCCTAGCACAGAACCTTGCGGTACACCGTATAATCTACTCAACGAAGAAGCTTGGTCACCGTCTAGGCTAACACTCTGAGTCCGATCAGTTAAATAACTCTCAATGAGCGCAACTGCTTCTCCAGAAAAACCGAAATATCTCAGTTTTTTGCATAAAACAGACGGGTCCAAAGTGTCGAATGCTTTACTGTAATCTAGCAGAATAAGACAAGTAAAATACCCTTCATCAAGTTTCTTGAAAATGTCATCCGTAATCAGACTTAATGCCGTAGTAGTGCTGTATTGTGGGCGGAATCCTGACTGAACATCAGTTATAAGATTCTTTACACTCGCATAGGTTGTAACCTGTTCTTTTATTTTCCTTAAAATGACAAAAATTTCACATTTCGTATAGGAATAGTCAGCACCTTATATCTAACTTATAACTAAAACTAAATAAATAAGATAAAATGAAATAAAAACAAGCAAAAGGGGTTATGGGTCTAGACAATATATCACGTACATAATAGAGTGGATCACAGAGGACTAGATAAAAACTCATCGAGTGTGTGAAAACAGTTGATCAACAAAAGCGACTTCAGACGTTTTTTGAATATTGATAAATTTTCAGCTCTTCTGATGATTTCTGGCAGATGATTAAATATTTTAGGTCCAATGCATTTAGGAGCATTTTGAGTAATTTTATATTTTGCAGCTTTGACATGTATCATTAGTTTTTGACGAGTGTTCTTGTCATGAATATCACTATTCAGAATGAAGTCGCTTTTATTAGTAAATACATAAACTGAAATTTCATATATAAATATACTCGTGAGAGTTAGATTTTTCTGATTTATAAATAGAGTTCTACATGAACAACTTCTAGGAGTATTGAATATACATCGTAAAATAGCCTTCTGTTCAATAAAGACGTTTCTACCCATTGTTGAGTTGCCCCACAAGCAAACACCATAGCGCAACCTGGACTCAACCTGAGCATAATATACACTGATGAGTTGCTTTTTATTTAAAACGACTCTCAGATTCCTAAAGAGATAGATCAATGAGCACAATTTTGAAACCAATTGTTCACAGTGTGGAATCCAGTTCAGATATTCATCCATTTGCATACCTAAGAATTTAACTGGATTGGGGGGCTTTGTAAGGTTGTATTATTAATATTCAGTTGAAGTGCTTCAGTTTTATTCCAGTAATCATGAAAACGAATCACCTGCGTTTTTTTTGCATTAAAAAATAGATCCTGCCTGTTGAAATATACAGTAGTTAAATTCAGGATATCTGTGCATTTGTGTGTTAAAATATCAGATTGCTTATCCGAGATCAATATACTGATATCGTGTGCATATGCTGTGAATAATGAGTATGATATTTCCCTATCGATGTTATTGATGTATAGTAGGAACAGGACCGGCCCCAAGATAGATCCCTGAGGCACACCAGTCCGGACCAGTTTATTTTCTGATGTAGTGAATGAAGTCACACCACCTCTATCAAATTTCAATGAGACGCATTGTGTTCTGTTGCTGAGAAACGAGGATACCCAGGCATGTGAATTTCCCCTCAGACCATAACACTCCAGCATATCCAGCAGTTTCAGGTGATCCACGCAGTCAAAAGCTCTGCTCAAATCACATAAAATTGCAGCTGGGCATTCGCCCGCTTCAATAAACTCCATAATGTTTTCATAAAAAGTTAGTAGAGCAGTTTGAGTCGATTTTCCAGAGCGGAAACCATGCTGCATGGGTATCAGAATATTGTGTGATTCCAGAAAATCATTCAAACGCTCTAGGAATGCATACTCGAAGATTTTCGAGAAGCTCTGGGGGACGGTAATTGGTCTAAAATTTTCTAAAGTTGATAATTTTTTGTTCTTACGCAGGGGAGTTACCTTTCCTACCGTTAGCGCTGTAGGGAAACTACCATGTAAAAAAGAAAGATTCACTAAAAAAGTTATCGGTTTTATGATAATGTGCAAAACTCTTTTTAGTAGAAACACTGGAATTTCGTCAGTTCCTGACGAATGTTTGCTTCTTAGTTTACGATTGATTAAATTGAACAACTCTCATTCGCTAAATGGCTCTAAAAACATTGTGTGTGGATTCATTTCTATGCCTTTACCATTATTGAAATTCGGGCGATGATAATCATTACTCGGAATATCACGTATTAAGGCCTGTGGAGCTTCGATAAAAAAATTGTTCAATTCATTCACGATCTCTGATGGATTATTGATAACGTCATCATGTTTTTGAATGAAGATACTATCACATGCATTCTTTTTTCTGTTTGTAAGTTCAGACACAACATTCCACAAAATTTTCGGATCGTTATCTGACATACTAATTTTATTTTGATAAAATGTCTTTTTTGTATCTTTAACCAATTTAAGGTGCCGTTTTTCATTATTATTATATAATTCAGTTAGAGCAGGGTTACCTTTCTTCAAGTAGAATAGATGTTTTGATGAGCAGCTGGATTCTTTAACGAGATTGTCAATCCAGCCATGTTTATTCTTGTTCAAAAATACTTTGCGTTTGGGGAAGGCAGTTTCGAAATAATGATAAAATATGTCATAAAAACAATTGAAGGCTTCTTCGCAATCGCCATACTCATAAATGTTGCTCCATTCTTCTTTGTGTAACATAGAATCGAAATTAACTTTATTACTTTCATTGAAACATCTCTTCATTTCGGTTTTATTGATTGATTTCAGAGAAGAGGTTTCGTTGATATCTAAGAATATCGCACGATGATCAGATATTTCACAATCAGTAACATAACATGATTCTTCCTTGTTACAGTTAGAGAAGATCTGGTCAATCAAAGTGCAGCTGGAATTAGTAATCCGTGTGGGCCAACCCACAAGTGGGCAAAAGTCGAAACGTGACATCACATTACATAAAGATATAAAATTAACATTTGAGTATGAATCGAAATTAAAATCACCACAAACAAAATAAATTATTCCAGGTTTATAAATAAGATTCAGTACTTCACAAATTTTGTTGAAAAATACGTCTATATCTCCACAAGGAGATCTATAACAGTTCATTATGACGAATTTTTGCAAATTCAGTGTGTATGAGATAGCGCATACTTCGAAATGTTGTTGGATGCAGAACTCACCAAGATCAATAGCAGTTGCCTTGATATCATTCCGCACCCATATCGCTACTCCACCACATTTTTTCGTTGGTCTACAGTAAAAACTACACAAACTGAAGCCAGGAAAAATTATATTGTCCAACATTGTTTCCTTGATGCCAATTTCTGTTAAACACAAAAATTGTAAATCAATATCTTTACAGGTACTATATATATACTGTGTCTGAAGATGGCTGCTTGAGCCGAAACTAGTCACAAAAATCTTTTTGTAATTAAACTTTGTGGTCGACCGACTTAGCGTTTATGTTTTTTCTTTGCTATTTGTATAGATTGTAAAGCAAATGGGTCATTTCACAATGGTCAGCCAGTTCATGTGATACATGAATTTTTTCCCACAGTAGGGCCTGGCTATAAAATCGTTCAATCAGTAGAAAACATTCTCTACTTTCCCATTAGTGTGAAAACTATAACGAACGTTACTATAAAAGTGTTGGATCAAGAAGGAAAATTAATTAATTTCCGTGACGAAACAATAACCGTGAGACTTCACTTGAAGAAACTATAGCATAATGGTTTTTCAGATATAATCGACTCGTTCAACCATCTCAGGTCTGGTATAAAAAAGCTATCAGAAGAACAGAGTCTATCAGTACCAAGAAGAACATCATAAAAAACATAAATAATTGATTAATTATGTGTGATTCCACATGTACTTTATAGGTATGTTTTTTCCTCAATATGACATTTTTTCTCGTAAATCAATATCTTTACAGGTACTATATATATACTGTGTCTGAAGATGGCTGCTTGAGCCGAAACTAGTCACAAAAATCTTTTTGTAATTGAACTTCGTGGTCGACCGACTTAGCGTTTATGTTTTTTCTTTGAAAAATCTGGACCACTTTGAGAAGGATGGATGGTTTCCATGACCTATTCAAATAGCGTTTACACTCAAAATTTGTACTGTGGTATCTGATGTATATTGTACATTTGCATTAAGGATTCGTTTTTTGAATCCGAGTAATTTATGTATTGTTCGATCGTCTTCAAAATTAATCCTTCTATTCGTGTCAATAGTGACAGTTGACGTATTCAAATTGGGCTTGATCTTAATGTTCGCATCTTTATCAATATCCTTAACTCTGAAAGATATTATTTTATTGAGATCATTGACTTCATAAGAACCCACAGGAATTGTCACTGAATTATTACTAGGACCGAATACGAATTGGTTGTTGTTTTCATCAACATTCGGAATGACATTGAAGGTTTCGAAATTACACAGTCCTATTCCGTACTCTGCATCCTCTTCTAAGTAAATAGGTGGGTTTAAATCTGCACTCAGTATTGATGATGTACCAGAGCGTGAAATTGTAATTGACATTGTAGTCAAGAAACTGAGACATTTTAGAGAAAGTACTCGTTATATAGGAATTTGAGACAAAGGTGACCGCAGTTATATGAGTTTGTTAATTGGAGGTCATCATAGTTGTATTCAATGATGTTGCTACCATCACTATAGAAATATTTTATAAGCTCCAAAGGAGGTTTCAGGTTACCGTAGCTGTCAAAATATCGGATATGTTTACTGGATTTACTATAGCATATCCAGTGACTACCACCACCACTTTTGACATCTAGGTTGACGATTCCGCATTCGAATTTCCGAATCTTTTTAGGCAAATAATCCCTCATAAATACTCCTCGGAAATAGGGAAGTTTAATTTCATTCGCATATTTGAATAAATCTATATTCGTCAATGGACGGTATGGTAGCTTTACATACAGTTTTTTGGAAAGGGTTTCAGGAACAAACCGAGACCTCCCTTGAATGGTCGCATCTGCAATCCTTTTCCGAGGGCGGCTTGTTCCATAGTTAAATTGTGACGCTTATCTTCATCTAGTTTCTCTCTTGTTGCCTTAGCTTTTTGTATGGCTTGGGCAATACTGGCTGCCCCGCCTGATAGACTTCCCAGCGCACCAAGTGCAGCAAATAGAGGAATTAGCGGGATGAATCCACCAGATTTTGGAATTGGTATGATTCGTTTCTTGGGTTTCAACACTTTCTTCTTATCAATTGAGGAGAGTGCTTCTTGTGTCGCCTGAAGTAAATCAAAATTCTTGTCTATTATGGCTTTCCGTGCATTACGAACAGCCTGAGTGAAACTGATGGCTTTACCAGTCTTTCGACCAACTCGTTTCTTTTGCATGCCTTTCAACCCCATACCAAGTTTGCTTTTTGTCTTCATTATTCCTGCGACACCGAGTGATGCAATTTTCTCACTGATTCTGGCGTCGTCAGCTGTCAAACGACTGATTGCTTTCTTTGCTAGTATGCGATCTGCTTCGTTCCTTTTCCTCACGTGAGAATCTTTGGAATATGCTATATCATGAGATTTGCAAGCCTCATCCAATGGATTGATGCCTCGGTCTCCTCGAGCAAGTCGCTCAGATAGCTTTGTTCCTGGTCCACAAAAATGATATCCTGGTGAATGCAACTCAACAGGGAGTTTATTGATGAGAGTATTCAAAACTCCTGACCCATCAATGTCACGATGATTACTAAGTCGTTTATCGTATACGAGCATTATATACCTTTCTGCCAACCGGTTATAAGTATAAGTTATTTATAGAAATTATCAGTACATGATCAAAAGTTGACCATGAAAGTTGAGAAACACAAGGTGAAATTAACAGTGACTGATCATGATGGTATAATCAATTCACATCAATTCAAGAAACATGGTGAGATATTTGGAGGAAATACAAAACGAGCTCTTCTGGTGGGATCTTCAGGTTGCGGAAAGACAAATTGTCTCATTAGTTTGCTTGAACACCCTAACGGATTGAGATTCGAAAATTTATACTTGTACTGCAAGTCACTGTATCAAGCCAAATATGAATATCTGAGGACTTTGTTCAAAACTCTGAACGAAATCGGATATTTTGAATACAATGATGGTGATGACGTTATCGCTCCAAATGAAGTAGCCCCAAATTCGATCGTTGTATTCGACGATGTTGCCACATGCAATCAAAATATTATAAGAGACTACTTTTCATTTGGTAGACACATGGATACGGATGTGCTGTACCTCTGTCAGACCTACAGTTCTATTCCCAAGAGGCTCATCCGTGACAACTCGAACCTTATCTTTCTGTTTAAACAGGATATTACAAATTTGAAGCACATTTACGATGATCATGTAAGTGTCGATATGTCATTCCAACAATTCAAAGAATTATGTTCATATTGTTGGAAAGACGACCATGGGTTTGTTGTCATCGATAAAGATGAAGATATTGAAAATGGCCGCTATAGAAGAGGATTCAATGACATTTTGATACCATGAAAATGGTATATATATAATGAAATGTAAATAGCTTGAGATTCCAGTATCCTTATAAAATGAATGCTGATCTTGCAAAGCAGTTGGTTAAGGCCAGGCGATCTGTGAAACGAAAGTATCAGGGACTAAAATCTGAAATTGCAAGAGCACAGAGTTCATTGGAAAGAAATTATGAACCCATAACCAATCCTTTGAAGCAATTGATAACATCCATTCATCAAACTAACCTATCGACACCAAAAGTTGAGAAAACCGAAGCACCTGAAATAAAATCAACATCACCCCAGAAACAGTATTATTCTTTGTTGCATGAACAACCATCATTCATACAAGAACCTGAGGAAACATTATTTTATTCAAGATCCAGAAACAAGTTATTATGACCAGACTATTGAACAGTTACGACAACAAGTCGAGGAACTTCAGAAAGCCAGAAATCCGGAATTAGGAGCTTACTTAAAAAAATATGATATACCGCTACCACGAGCATATATTGAGGAACTATTTGAGAAAGATCCTAGTGAATTCGATCATAAATTTGGTGTGAGATATGAACCGACGATAGATAGCTGGATGATAGGTGACAGTGTCATAGAATTCATTGGTCCTCATTTCTTAATCAAAGACATTCAATATCCTGGGACGGCTGGACTGTACGAACTTATGTTTGAAAAACAGCCAATTGGTTATAAGTCCGCTGATCTTGATTACTACATTGATATTGTTAGACGTACAAATGCTATTTATTTAGAATACAATCCGAAGAAAGGATTGTCAACATCTAATTCAGAGAAATTCGTAAAAATAATCAAACCCAAGGTTACCTCCCTTCATGGAATGGCTCAAAACAAGGCTGTACTCAGAGAATTTGGGGGTGTCACATCACAAATTCCAACTAGACCCCATACAAGGTCCCAATCATATTCGGGAGCTGGACTGACTATGATGAAATTGAATAATAAGAAAATTGATTACAGATATTTTGATGATTTTAATGAACTAGTTGACAGATTGAGATTACTGATTGCTGAAAAAGAGGCTGGACATACGGGACATGATAATGAAATAATATCAGTGATCGAAGAGTTGAAGGAGGGGAACATTATTGAATAAAAGTAAATGTTTCTTTGTTCTTTATTCATTCTATTTTGAACTTGCATAGAGTACAATGCCTATTGATAAGTTTGGTAGACATATGTTGCAGTCGAAGTCACCTCTTCAACAACAACCGATGAATATCACTGAGTGGTACAGTGAAAGTGTTATTACTATTACTGGGAATATCAGCAAGTTGGCAAAGAAATTGCCCATGATGTATAAGTTACATAATAATAAAGATACCTATACATTTCCGTTGAAAGATAGTTTGGTAGTTAAAATCGATAGTTATCCACAGACTTTATCAGTACAATTAGATTCTTCAAATTTGTTAGACTTGAGAGATCTCCTTGGAAGAAGGTTGACTCAAGGAAACACTTTGAAATTTCAAACGAAATCTAAAGTGCCAGAGGACAATTTGTATATTCAGTTCACTATTTGGACTCCGATTGCACAGTATGTCTGATATTAAAAAGCAGGTAGTTGATGAGCTTCATAAACCAGCAAGACGACGTTTCCGGAGAAGGCGAGTTTTTATCAAGGGACTGAATGATTTATGGGAAGCTGATTTGGTTGAGATGATTCCATATGCAAAGTTTAATAGAGGATACAAATATATCTTGGTTGTTATAAACGCATTCTCAAAATTTGTCTGGTGTGAACCTGTCAAAACTGAATCAGCGCAAGATGTGGCCGATTCTATGAAGAGAATCATTTCTCGTGCAAAATCGCATCCAAAGGATTTGCATACAGATAGAGGTCGCGAATTCTACAACAAAGTCTTCAGTGAACTCATGAAAAAGTTCAATATCAATCACTATAGCACTTTCTCAAGTATGAAAGCTAGTATCGTAAAACGTGTCAATAGAACATTGAAGAATATCATGTGGAAACAGTTTAGTCTTCAAGGTAATTACAAATGGACAAATATACTGGAAGATGTTGTTTCAACCTACAACAATACTAAACATAGAACAATACATTTAAAACCAGCTCAAGTTGATGAAAATAATGAAAAATTACTTCTAAAGACAGTTTAAAGTCATGTTAAACAAACTGATCCAAGAACTCCTAATTATAATGAAAAAGATCATGTTCGTATCAGTAAATATCGAGAACAATTCACCAAAGGCTATGTACCGAGCTGGTCGAATGAAATTTTCAAAATTTATAAAATTCAGCCAACTAACCCAACCACATATCTCCTAGGGGATGAAACCAGCAATCTGATCGAAGGAGCATTCTATGAACATGAGTTGCAAAAAGTTAAACATCCAGACGTTTATTTGGTAGAGGAAGTGTTGAGGAAGGAAGGAAACAAGATTTACGTCAAATGGCTCGGGATGGATAAATCTCACAACTCGTGGATATCGAAAAACCACCTTGTATAATTTTCCCAAGGTTACCAAAGATTGTATAAATAATCAATATTCTCAATCTATCTCCAGTAAGTGAATGAATATGTTTAGTGAAAAGTCTGATAATTTTTTGTTTGGTAGAATGAATCAAGAACAGTTCAAAAAAATCATCAATGAAGGACCATACATTCTGGATTCTCAATTCAACATCGAAGACACCCCATTTACGATTTCTTGTGGCTTGAGTGTTGCCAGATGTTTCGAGCCAGCTGTCAGATTGAGGAATAATAGCAATAATTCCAGTGTTTCCTTCAATGTTAACGAATGGGCAGTTTTGATATGCACCCTGAGGCACCTGTTACTAGGATATTTTGATGAGTATGACGAGGATGTTGAAATTCCACATATGGAAACTGACGAAGGCGTGAACATTTCCAAAATGAAATTCATGGATATCAAAATGTTGAAACTTGAAAGTAACTGTACGTTGTATTTGAAAGAAGAAACCACCAAGCAACTTATCCGATCGAACAATATGATTATTGAACATAAAATCAATACTTTAGGAAATCTCTCATTCTTTTACTTTTATCACAATACTTTAGAACTCACCAAGAAATTGTTAATGCAAGCTAATCATGAATTGGATGGTGAATCAGTAATAATTGCATTCTGTGATCTTTTGAATAATAGTATAGAGAGTTATTGTATGAAGGAATGTTTATTTTATTATAAAAAAGAAATAATGGATGATTTGAATAAAAAATTAAACCTCAATTCATCGTTTTATTACACATTTTTGGATACAAATTCGATAAATTTTAACAAACAATTGTTATTCTAAAATGATACTATAATGACCAAAAGGTAAAGTGACAGTGGAATTTTGGATTAAATATCTCTTGTCATCGTGTGGACTCAATGCTATTTTTGATTGTTCAATTGAGAAGACCTCGTGTAATCGTGACTGAATGCATCTTTGACTTTCATATTTCTCTTTATTCTGCATCAAACATTCCAAATAATCATCGAACGTGATTTTTTTCTTCACTACATAACATTTGATACCTTTGGACTTTTTAATACACGTTTTCTCACTTTTGCCCCCACGTATTCCGCTATCAACAAGATAAGTATACTGTTTTGATCGTAGTCCCACAAAATCTGTCATAATACGTATGTTATTTTCATCTTTCAATAATCCTACAACTTTTTTATTAACCAATGGTATGTTGAACTGATTAGTTGGACGATAATCGGTTGTATCAAATTTACTTATATCCGCTTTGACAACCTCTTCATATACATCATCACATTGTATTTCATATATCAAAGAATCAGTATCAGTATAAAGTAATTCACATTTTGATGGGTTGAATTTCCTCAACATGTAATTATAATGAAACTCATAAAGACACGTTTTCGAAATATCCAAAATGGCCATCCCAACATATAAGGGCTTGTTGAATAATATATTCGTTTTCTTCATTTCAATAGCCATCAAATTCTCATCGAAAATAGTTCTGTTGTGGAAATTCGGTCGGAGAATCAAGTTTTTTGCACCATATCGACCTTCCCAAGTACGAACCAATTTTACAATCCTATGTTTACGCATATTTTCCATCGTCTTTCCGAAGACAGCATTAATGAGTAATTTGAAAGTTTGCTTTCCAAATTCGTTTTTTGATTCTGCCCGCAATTTTGTATTCAAATCAATGTAAGGTTTGAGCCACGCCGATTGCCTAAATCTCAAGATTCGATGAGTTTTTTCGAGTACGAGTCCATTAGCTAGATACTGTTTCAAATTTCTATAATGTAGAATATACTTCTCTTTATCATACAAAGTTGTCATCAATTTATGCAATTTTGATTTAGGAGGAATGAGTCGTTCAGGAGCGAAGGGTAAATCTTTGTGGGGATCATGAAGAGATTCAGGATATTTCAAGTCAACTTCCAGAATGTAACCATATTCAGAGTCGTCTGATACCTTAGTGACATCAAAATTCTCAAAATTTTCTACCCATTCAAACTCAGTATAAGGTAGTGATTGACTCATTGCCCATCCGTAAAGATTATTGACATCGAAATACATTAAATATTTTGATGGCTCATCTTTTTTTGAAAGTTTTCATATATTTATTGTTAGCAACTGAGTGTCTATTTGAACATTGACTAACCCCTCCTCTGATACCCTTTTCTATGAACATCAGAATATCTACATCCTGAACAGTATCCAGGCGGCACTTTATATATTTCAGCATACAATCCCAGGTAAATCCAGGAAGAGTATAATAGTGAGCTGGGTCTAGATCATAAGTCTCATGACACATGTTTCGAAAATTCTCAAAAACGTCTGCCAATAATATGATATCCGTTTTCAAATACAAATCTGAATAATCTCCCAAAGTCTTAATCTGAAAAGTTTCCCAAACCTTTTTCGCATGTTCATAGTCTAGATCTAGATGTTCATCATTCAGTTTATTATAGAACTTTTTCTTACTTGGCAATGAAGTTGCATCTAGTTTCTCCAATTTATCAATATAGTCGTAACAGAAAACACCTTTCCTACATAATAATTCAAATCTGTTATCATCGATGTCAATAAATTGTTTCCTCATGTTGACCAATTGTGTCTCATCTGAAAAATTCACCAAATCTTCTAACTTGAATCCCATAAAGTTATAAGAGTCAACAAATCTGAATTTTATTCTAGATTCATAATTATGTTGCGTAAAACTGATATATTTTTCTTTATTAATGGGAAGTAGTGTTACATGAGAATGTTCAGCTAAATCTTTTATAATGAAATGGCTATCATAGCCAGATAAATCATGAAAAAATATAGGTACACTGAAAGAATTTTTATATCCAAGGTTACATTTTGAATGCGAAAATCCACGAAATTTTCCTGTGAAATGGTTATGATCCCGAACGATAGTATCAGATTCTTTGAATGGTATCTCACAAATGTGACATATTTCTTTTGGTCGATTTTTCATTCTAATGAGTTCGTTAATTTGCATTTTCATTTCTACGAAATTCGCTAGTTCATTCAGCTCGTTCACAAACCATTCAGTCCAATCGTAGCCTCTATAACTTTTAAAAAATGATAAATTATCATCAAAATTACATTTTACGTAGTATCCAACACTATAAGGTTTATGTTTTCGATAACGAGCAGTTTTCAATAACTTTTTTCGTCGATCTTCTTCGAATGGCACGAGCATTGATTCAAAATCACTATAAACAACGAACGGCATTTTCTCTTTGTGATGGAAATTTTTGAATGTTATGTATTTTTCTTCTGGAAATGATATCTTACACTTATTCACTTGTGTACACAAGACAGTATGTGCATCCAATTTCTCTTCATTGTTAAAATAATTCAAACATGTATTACATATAAACATTTTACCCTTATGTTTTCCTATTTGCTTGGCAACTAATCGTGACATATTTTTTATCCAACAAAAATGAAATCTTGTTAAATCATTATAGTTACTATTTAGGAATGATGTTTTTTCGACTAAATCATCAATACTTTCAGATAGTCCTTCATTCGCCTGATACTCGTTCTGAATCATCAAAAGATTGATATGTCGATCTGGAATCTTATTTTTAGTGAGCCTCACAGGTACAGTAACAAATTGTCCTTTCCTATCCATTTCCGAAATGAATACGTTTATTGAAAGATCATTCAGATTTTCGAATTTAGCAATTTGATTCAGTTTCATTGGAAATTGAATACCAGTTAAATCAAGTACTTCGCTGTAATGTGGATAAGAAAAAGTTCTATTCAAATTTAATTCAGCAGGATATAAGCATAAGGTCACCGCCCATGCAAAACAGGCATCGTCTGTATTTTTAACATTTATACAAGCTTTTTTGCTATCAATTTGTTCGGGAAGCCTGATATAAGATGAGCCCCCTCCTCCAATTTCTACTTTATTCATGTTAACTTCTAAGCTAATTATTTTATGTAATGTCCATCCACTATCACGCTCCTGAAATTCATCCAACTGATTTAAAATTTTATCTATTATATTTTCTTCATACCATCGTTTCAAATCATCTCCACTATCAATCGTATAAGTCTTCGTATTCAGATATTTATAATCTACTATAACTTCATCATCCTTATTATTTTTAAGGAATTCTCCACAAAAACAAACATTAACTTTCATAACAGGAAACTTTTTCAACATTCTTTTTATCCGATTTCGAAAAAGAGTGAATGCATCTTCTAAAAATTGTTTGGTATCGATGTGTTTGAAGTTTATGATTATGCCAGATTGTATGCGACTAGAAAACGCGGATTGGATATCTTCCCATCTAATTCTATCTTTGAATTTATTCTTGATATCGAGACTGCCACCAACATGTGGCTGATCTTTAATCAATTTTCGGAACCGCTTCAAATGTCCAATATTAGTTTGAAGTTTTCTCAAAGACGACACATTCAAGTCACCATCACGAACAGCCTTATTGAATAGCCTCAAGTTCAGATCATTTAATTTAGTCCATCTTTTTCTTGTTGCGACACTAGAACTATGGGACAATTCTTCACACGCTTTATGACAAATTTTAACGATCTCATCACTGGATTTGACAATCGTATCCATTGTCCTTTACCTTTTTATCTTATAAGATATAAAACTATTACTGAATTAAAAGAGTCAACAACACTCACATGTTCCCAGTTTTGATAATTTCGAATTGGTAAGCATCTTTCGGTTTACCCACGTTCTTCTGGCCTCTATATATCAGGGAATACTTTCCTGGTGTGAACTCTGCCTCTTTTCCTCGCACTAGCTCTGTCACTCTCTGCGGAAGAAACACAACCTTTTCGCTCAGTTCTACGAGAACAGCTTTTCCAAAGCGGGTCTTGACGATCCTCACTGAATGAATTGGAATAGGTGTGCCAGCTGGAAGGTCCGACAACTTTATGGTCTCCTTCAGGTTCAAGAGAGCTTCTCCATTGATTACTGTAAGATCCATCTAGAATTAGATGACATTAGACCAGAAATTTCCCAACAGTGGAAATAATAATCAAATGAAAAAAGAGAACTCACCTTATTGAATATCGTGGATCACAAAATATATCAATTAGATGATTTTCTATCACCCAAATCAGTTTTTATATCGTTTTATACCTTTCAAATCACTTGATTCATGTGCTACACAAGATATCAGTTGAATGATTTTCTGTCGACCAAATCAGGTTTTATATGATTCCATACCTCATGGTGAATATCAACTCGGGAAAATGAATCAAATCACAATATTCATTCAATTTTATTTCTAAATTATTTCAGATTTCCATACACCCAAAGTATTATGGAAAAGAATTGAATGTCTAAATTCACATGGATATCAATTTTTACAGTCCTTTTTACAAAGAAAACAATGGATGTGGCCTTCCATGTGAATATGTTGCTTATTACAACGGAGAACTTCAAAATAATGCATCATTTTCACAATCAATTCAGTTTTCTGTACATCATAACATCTTTGGCAAAAAAGAAAGTGTTTTCAATCCGTTGGACAAAACACATAATTGTAAATGTTACAACTAGTATAATTATTACTATAACATAAGTTACTAGTCAGATAAGTCTCCAGCGGTGAATCACTTAGAGGAGCTTCATATGGACTCCCGTAAATGGGACTGCTGACATGGACCACTGATTCTTCACCATTTTCCAAAACTTCATCGACTTGGATTATTTTATCTTGGCAGGAAATTTCTTCAATCACACAGTGGTACTCGTCCACGAAGTCAAACGATTGCTCTGATAAAACATCACAATTCTCTGATGTACTACTCACAGTATTATCTTGTTGCGACATGATCAAATGCGAATTTGAAAATAAAATGAAAATGCTCGGCATTAAATACTTTTCATAGGCTCATTTCACGATTTGTCTCACCTACTCTGTTCGAAGGTTTATTTACACAATCACCTTGCAATTTCCATAAGGTTTGTTTGCATGGCGGCTGTACAAGCAGCTTTTTCCCACACAATTATTACTAGTCATAATAACATAGTACAATTTTATTATTTACCAAGTAATCAACGCAGCCTCTCAACTAAGCAAACACAATGAAAGTCGTTTTCGCTGAGTGCGGAGATTCTCCATATACAGGGAGAATATCCCAACAGGTATCCCATGGAGGATACTGCGATCAAAAGGGCACGAAGGTCTGGATTCCAACTGAGCAGGGTGTATAGGTACATACAGGAAGATCAGGATTCCCCACGAGGCATACTGCAATCAATGGGGCATACTGCAATCGATATAGAATAGTACAATCCATATAGGGAATTCTGCGATCACAGAGGGTTTGATCGTGGTCACCGCTTTGAAAACCTACTCACTGCAATGGTATCTGCTTTTACTGTATGCATGTCAGATGCTAGACTGCAGAATTACAGTGTGAACATAGTCGAAGTAGAAGTTTCTTGTTCTGCAAGCTGTGTGCGATATACCCGCTCAGAACTCGTCTCATTAGGTCACTGCAATCGTATCTGCTCCAACAGTGTGTATGTTAGTTGCTAGAATGCAGACTTACAGTGTAAACATTGTCTACGTCGAAGTTCCTTGTTCTGCAGGCTGTGTGCGTTATACCTGCTTGGAAGTCGTCTTATATGGTCAATGCATATTATAGTGTGCAGAACGATGAAGTCTATGTATCTTTGTTTGCCTATCGTACTCGTTATATACCCTTCAAAGTCGTCTTATACGGTCACTGCAAACGTATCTGCTCCAACTGTTTGCATGTTAGATGCTAGACGGCAGAGTTACAGTGTAAACAAAGTCGAAGTCGAAGTTTTCAGTTTTGCAAGTTGTGTGCGTTATATCCGCTCGGAAGTTGTCTCATAAAGGCATTGCGAACTCGTCTGCTTCAATAGTATCCATGTGAGATGATAGGATAGAGAGATATAGTGTGTACTACGATGAAGTCGATGTATCCCCATCTGCCTGTTATACTCGCTATATACCCTTCAAAGTCGTCTTATATTGTCATTGCGATCGTATCTGCGTCAACTGTATACATGTCAGATGCTAGACTGCAGAGTTACAGTATAAACATGGCCGAAGACGAAGTTTCTTGTTCTGCAAGCTGTGTACGTTATACCTGCTTGGGAGTCGTCTTGTATAGTCATTGCGAGCTTGTCTGCTTCGATAGTGTCCATGTGAGATGATAGGATAGAAATATATAGTGTGTAAGACGATGAGGTCGATGTATCCCCATTATTTGCCTATTGTACCTATTATAATCCCTTCAAAGTCGTCATATACGGTCACTGCAATCGTTGCTGCATCAACTGTATGCATGTTAGATGCTAGACTGCAGAGTTACAGTGTGAACATAGTCGAAGTCGAAGTTTCTTGTTCTGCAAGTTGTGTGCGTTATACCCGCTCAGAAGTCGTCTCATATGGGCATTGCGAACTAGTTTGCTTCAATAGTATCCATGTGAGATGATAGGATAGAGATAGAGTGTGCACACCGATGGAGTCGATGTAACTTCATTCGCCTATTGAACTCATTATATACCGTTCAGAGTCGTCTATACGGTCACTGCCATCGTATCTGCTTCAATTGTATGCATGTCAGATGCTTGACGGCAGAGTTACAGTGTGAACGAAGTCGAAGTCGGAGTTTCTTGTTGTGCAAGTTGTGTGCGTTATACGTGCTTAGAAGTCGTCTCATATGGGCATCAGGAACTCGTCTGCTTCAATAGTATCAAGGTGACTTGATAGGAGAGAGATATAAAGTGTGCACACCGATGAAGTCGATGTATCTTCATCTGCCTATTGTACTTGCTATAAACCCTCCAAAGTCGTCTTATATGGTCACTGCGATCATATCTGCTTCAACTGTATGCATGTCAGAAGCTTGACTCCAGAGTTCATGTGAAAACATAGTCTTAGTCGAAGTTTCTTGTTCTGCAAGTTGTGTGCGTTATACCCGCTTAGAAGTCGTCTTATATAGGCATTGCGAACTCGTTTGCTTCAATAGTATTCATGTGAGATGATCGGATAGAAATAAAGTGTGCACACCGATGAAGTCGATGTAACTTCATTGGAAGTCGTCTCATATGGGCATTGCGAACTAGTCTGCTTCAATAGTGTCCATGTGAGATGATATGAAAAAGAGATATGGTATGCACGACGATGAAGTCGATGTATCTTCATTCGCCTATTGTTCTCGTAATATACCCTTCAAAGTCGTCTTATACGGTCACTGCCATCGTATCTGCTTTAACTGTATGCATGTCAGATTCTAGACTGCACAGTTACAGTGTAAACATAGTCTAAGTCGAAGTTTCTTGTTCTGGAAGCTGTGTGCGTGATACCCACTCAGAACTCGTCTTATATGGTAACTGCAATCGTATCTGTTTCAACTGTATGCATGTCAGATGCTAGACTGCAGAGTTACAATGTTAACATAGTCGAAGTCGATGGTTCTCAATCTGCAAGCTGTGTGCGTTATACCCGCTTGGAAATCGTCCTATATGGTCAATGCGAACTTGTCAGCTCCAATAGTGTCCATGTGAGATGGAAGGATAGAGAGATATAGTGTGTACGACGATGAAGTCCATGTATCCCCATTTGCCTGATGTACTCGCCATATACCCTCCAGTGTCGTATTATATTGTTACTGCGATCGTATCTGCATCAACTGTATGCTTGTCAGATTCGAGACTGCAGAGTAACAGTGTGGACATAGTCAAAGTCGAAGTTTTTTGTTCTGCAAGCTGTATGCGTTATACTCGCTTGGGAGTCGTCTCATATGGTCAATGCGAACCTTTCTGCTCCATTAGTGTCCATGTGAGATAATAGGATAGGGAGATAGAGGGTGCACTCCGATGAAGTCGATGTATCTCTATCTGCCTATTGTACTTTCTATATACCCTCCAAAGTCGTCTTATATGGTCACTTCGATCATAGCTGCTTCAACTGTATGCATGTCAGGAGCATGACTGCAGAGTTTGAGTGTAAACATAGTTGTAGTCGAAGTTTCTTGTTCTGCAAGTTGTGTTCGTTATACCCGCTTAGAAGTCGTCTCATGTGGGCATTGCGAACTCGTTTGCTTCAATAGTATCCATGTGAGATGATAGGATAGAGATATAGTGTGCACACCGATGGAGTCGATGTAACTTCATGCGCCTATTGAACTCATTATATACCGTTCAGAGTCGTCTATACGGTCACTGCCATCGTATCTGCTTCAACTGTTTGCATGTTAGATGCTAGACTGCAGAGTTACAGTGTGAACATAGTCGAAGTCGAAGTTTCTTGTTCTGCAAGTTGTGTGCGTTATACCCGCTTAGAAGTCGTCTCATGTGGGCATTGCGAACTTGTCTGCTTCAATAGTGTCCATGTGAGATGATATGCTGGAGATATATAGTGTGCACAACGATGAAGTCGATGTATCTTCATTTGCCTATTGTACTCGTTATATACCCTTCAGAGTCATCTTTTACGGTCACTGCAATCGTATCTGCTACAACTGTATGCATGTCAGATACTAGACTGCAGAGTTACAGTGTGAAGTTTCTTGTTCTGCAAACTGTATGCGTTAAACCCACTTGGAAGTCGTTCCATATGGGCATTGCGAACTAGTCTGCTTCAATAGTGTCCATGTGAGAAGATAGAAGAGAGAGATATAGAATGCACGACGATGAAGTCGATGTATCTTCATTCGCCTATTGTTCTCGTAATATATCTTCCAAAGTCGTCTTATTCGAACAATGCCGTCGTATCTGCTTCAATTGTATGCATGTCAGATTCTAGACTGCAGAGTTACAGTGTAAACATAGTCGAAGTCGGAGTTTCTTGTCCTGCGAGCTGTGTGCGTTATACCCGCTCAGAACTCGTCTCATATGGTTACTGCAATCGTATCTGTTTCAACTGTTCGTATGTTAGATGCTAGACGGCAGAGTAACAGTGTAAACAAAGTCGAAGTCGAAGTTTCTTGTTGTGCAAGTTGTGTGCGTTATACTCGCTTGAAAGTCGTCTCATATGGGCATTGCAAACTCATCAGCTTCAATAGTATATATGTGAGATGATAGGATAGAGAGATAGAGTGTGCACACCGATGAAGTCGATATATCTTTATCCGCCTATTGTACTTGCTATATACCCTTCAAAGTAGTCTTATATGGCGACTGCGATCATATCTGCTTCAACTGTATGCAAGTCAGAAGCTAGACTGTAGAGTTCATGTGTAAACATATTCGTGGTCGAAATTTCTTATTCTGCGAGTTGTGTGCGTTACACCAGCTTAGAAGTCGTCTCATATGAGCAATGCGAACTCGTTTGCTTCAATAGTGTCCATGTGAGATGGTAGGATAGAGATAAAGTGTGCACACTGATGAAGTCGATGTAACTCCATCGGAAGTCGTATCATATGGGCATCGGGAACTCGTCTGCTTCAATAGTATCCATGTGAGTTGATAGGATAGAGATATAGAGTGTGCACACCGATGAAGTCGATGTATCTTCATCTGCCTTTTGTACTAGATATATACCCTTCTAAGTCGTCTTATATGGTCACTACGATCATATCTGCTCCAACTGTATGCAAGTCAGATGCTAGACTGCAGAGCGACAGTGTAAACATAGTCGACGTCGGAGTTTTCTGTTCTGCAAGCTGTGTGCGTTATACCTGCTTGTGAGTCGTCTCGTATGGTCATTGCGAACTTTTCTGCTCCAATAGTGTCCATGTGAGATGATAGGATAGAGAGATATAGTGTGCACAACGATGAAGTCGATGTATCTTCATTTGCCTATTGAACTTGTTATATACCCTCCAAAGTCATCTCATACGGTCACTGCGATCGAATCTGCTTCAACTGTATGCATGTCAGATGCTAGACTGCAGAGTTACAGTGTGAACATGGTCGAAGTCGAAGTTTCTTGTTCTGCAAACTGTATGCGTTATACCCGCTTGGAAGTCGTCTTATATGGTCAATGAAAACTTGACTGCTTCCATTGTTTCAATGTGAGATTATCGGATAGAGATATATAGTGTGCAAAACGATGACGTCGATGTATCTTCGTTCGCCTATTGTACTCGTTTAATACCCTTCGAAGTCGTCTTATACATCACTGCAATGGTATCTTCTTCAACCGTATGCATGTCAGATGCTTGATTGCTGAGTTACAGTGCAAACATAGTCGGAGTCGGAGTTGCTTGTTCTGCAAGCTGTGTGCGTTATACATGCTTGGAAGTCGTCTTATATGGTCAATGCGAACTTGTCTGCTTCAATTATGTCCATGTGAGATGATAGGAAAGAGAGATATAGTATGCACGCCGATGAAGTCGATGTATCTTCATTCGCCTATCGTTCCCGTAATATACCCTTCAGAGTCGTCTTATACGATCACTGCCATCCTATCTTGTTCAACTGTAAGCATGTCAGATTCTAGACTGCAGAGTTACAGTGTAAACATAGTCGAAGTCGAAGTGTCTTGTTCTGCAAGTTGTGTGCGTTATACCCGCTCAGAACTTGTCTTATATGGTTACTGCGATCGTATCTGTTTCAACTGTTTGCATGTTAGATGCTAGACGGCAGAGTTACAGTGTAAACAAAGTCGAAGTCGAAGTTGTGCAAGTTGTGTGCGTTATACCCGCTCGGAAGTCGTCTCATATGGGCATTGCAAACCCATCTGCTCTAGTAGTATTCATGTGAGATGATAGGATGGAGAGATAGAGTGTGCACACCGATGAAGTCAATGTATCTTCATCTGCCTATTGTACTTGCTATATACCCTCCAAAGTCGTCTTATTTGGTCAGTGCGATCATATCTGCGCTTCAACTGTATGTATGTCAGATGCAAGACTGCAGAGATACAATGTGAACATAGTCGAAGTCGATGTTTCTTGTTCTCATATGGTCAATGCAAACATGTCTGCTTCAATTGTGTCTATGTGAGATGGAAGGATAGAGAGATATAGTGAGTACGACGATGAAGTCTATGTTTCCCCATTCGCCTGATGTACTCGCTATATACCCTCCAGAGTCGTATTATATGGTCAATGCAATCGTATCTGCTGCAACTGTATGCATTTCAGATGCTGGACTGCAGAGTGACAGTAGAAACATAGTCGACGTCGAAGTTTCTTGTTCTGCAAGTTGTGTGCGTTATACCCGCTTAGAAGTCGTCTCATGTGGGCATTGCGAACTTGTCTGCTTCAATAGTGTCCATGTGAGATGATATGATAGAGATATATAGTGTGCACAACGATGAAGTCGATGTATCTTCATTTGCCTATTGAACTTGTTATATTCCCTTCAAAGTCATCTTTCGTGGTCACTGCAATCGTATCTGCTTCAACTGTATGCTTGTCAGATGCTAGACTGCATAGTTACAGTGTGAACATAGTCGGAGTCGAAGTTTCTTGTTCTGCAAACTGTATGCGTTATACCTGCTTGGAAGTCGTCTTATATGGTCAATGCAAAATCGTCTGCTTCTATATTGTCAATGTTAGATGATAGGATAGAGAGATATAGTAAGCAACACGATGAAGTCGATTTATCTTCGTATGCCTATTGAACTCGTTATATACCCTTCAAAGTCGTCTCATACGATCACTGCAATGGTATCTGCTTCTACTGTATGCATGTCAGATGCTAGACTGCAGAATAACAGTGAAAACATAGTCGAAGTCGAAGATTCTTGTTCTGCAAGCTGTGTGCGATATACCCGCTCAGAACTTGTCTCATATGGTCACCGCAATCGTATCTGCTCCAACAGTATGCATGTTAGTTGCTCGACGGTAGAGTTACAGTGTAAACAAAGTCAAAGTCGAAGTTTTTTGTTGTGCAAGCTGTGTGCGTTATACCTGCTGGGAAAACGTCTCGTATAGTCATTGCGAACTTGTCTGCTTCAACAGTGTCCATGTGAGATGATAGGATAAAGATATATAGTGTGCACAACGATGAAGTCGATGTATCTTCATTTGCCTATTGAACTCGTTATTTACTATTCAGAGTCATCGTTTACGGTCACTGCGATCGTATCTGCTTCAACTGTATGCATTTCAGATGCTGGACTGCAGAGTTACAGTGTAAGCATAGTCGAAGTCGAAGTTTCTTGTTCTGCAAACTGTATGCGTAAAACCCGCTTAGAAGTCGTCTCATATGGGCATTGCGAACTAGTCTGCTTCAATAGTGTCCATGTGAGATGATAGGAAAAAGAGATATAGTATGCACGACGATGAAGTCGATGTATCTTCATTCGCCTATTGTTCTCGTGCAATACCCTTCAAAGTCGTCTTATACGGTCATTGCCATCGTATCTGCTTCAACTGTATGCATGTCAGATTCTAGACTGCAGAGTAACAGTGTAAATATATTCGAAGTCGGAGTTTCTTGTTCTGCAAGCTGTGTGCGTTATACCCGCTCAGAACTCGTCTTATATGGTTACTGCAATCGTATCTGTTCCAACTGTTTGCATGTTAGATGCTAGACGGCAGAGTAACAGTGTGAACAAAGTCGAAGTCGAAGTTTCTTGTTGTGCAAGTTGTGTGCGTTATACTCGTTTGGAAGTCATCTTATATGGTCAATGCAAACTTGTTTGCTTCAATAGTGTCAATGTGAGATGATAGGATAGAGATACTATAGTGTGCAAAACGATGAAGTCTATGTATCTCCGTTTGCCTATTGTACTCGTTATATACCCTTCAAAGTCGTCCTATACGGTCACTGCAATCGTATCTGCTCCAACTGTTTGCATATTAGATGCTAGACGGCAGTGTTACAGTGTAAACAAAGTCGAAGTCGAAGTTTCCAGTTTTGCAAGTTGTGTGCGTTATATCTGCTTGGAAGTCGTCCCATATGGGCATTGCGAACTCGTCTGCTTCAAGGGTATCCATGTGAGATGATAGGATAGTGAGATATAGTGTGTACTACGATGAAGTCGATGTATCCCTATTTGCCTGTTGTACTCGCTATTTCCCCTCCAAAGTCGTCTTATATGGTCATTGCGATCGTTTCTGCGTCAACTGTATACATGTCAGATACTAGACTGCAGAGTTACAGTATAAACATGGTCGAAGTCGAAGTTTCTTGTTCTGCAAGCTGTGTGCGTTAGGCCTGCTTGGAAGTCGTCTTGTATGGTCATTGCGACCTTGTCTGCTTCAATTGTGTCCATTTGAGATGATAGGATAGAGATATATAGTGTGTAAGACGATGAGGTCGATGTATACCCATTATTTGCCCATTGTACCTATTATTATCTCTTCAAAGTCGTCATATACGGTCACTGCAATCGTTCCTGCATCAACTGTATGCATGTCAGATGCTAGACTGCAGAGTTACAGTGTGAACATAGTCGACGTCGGAGTTTTCTGTTCTGCAAGCTGTGTGCGTTATACCTGCTGGGAAGTCGTCTCGTATAGTCATTGCGAACTTGTCTGCTTCAACAGTGTCCATGTGAGATGATAGGATAAAGATATATAGTGTGCACAACGATGAAGTCGATAAATCTTCATTTGCCTATTGAACTCGTTATGTACTATTCAGAGTCATCGTTTACGGTCACTGCAATCGTATCTGCTTCAACTGTATGCATGTCAGATGCTAGACTGCAGAGTTACAGTGTGAACATAGTCGAAGTCGAAGTTTCTTGTTCTGCAAACTGTATGCGTAAAACCCGCTTAGAAGTCGTCTTATATGGGCATTGCGAACTAGTCTGTTTCAATAGTGTCCATGTGAGATGATAGGAAAGAGAGATATAGTATGCACGACGATGAAGTCGATGTATCTTCATTCGCCTATTGTTCTCGTGATATACCCTTCGAAGTCTTCTCATACGGTCATTGCCATCGTATCTGCTTCAACTGTATGCATGTCAGATTCTAGACTGCAGAATAACAGTGTAAACATAGTCGAAGTCGGAGTTTCTTGTTCTGCAAGCTGTGTGCGTTATACCCGCTCAGAACTCGTCTTATATGGTTACTTCAATCGTATCTGTTTCAACTGTTTGCATGTTAGATGCTAGACGGCAGAGTAACAGTGTAAACAAAGTCGAAGTCCAAGTTTCTTGTTGTGCAAGTTGTGTGCGTTATACTCGCTTGGAAGTCGTCTTATATGGTCAATGCAAACTTGTTTGCTTCAATAGTGTCAATGTGAGATGATAAGATAGAGATACTATAGTGTGCAAAACGATGAAGTCTATGTATCTCCGTTTGCCTATTGTACTCGTTATATACCCTTCAAAGTCGTCCTATACGGTCACTGCAATCGTATCTGCTCCAACTGTTTGCATGTTAGATGCTAGACGGCAGTGTTACAGTGTAAACAAAGTCGAAGTCGAAGTTTCTAGTTTTGCAGGTTGTGTGCGTTATATCCGCTTGGAAGTCGCCTCATATGGGCATTGCGAACTCGTCTGCTTCAAAAGTATCCATGTGAGATGATAGGATAGTGAGATATAGTGTGTACTACGATGAAGTCGATGTATCCCTATTTGTCTGTTGTACTCGCTATAT
This sequence comes from Phaedon cochleariae, assembly GCA_918026855.4. NCBI lineage: Eukaryota > Metazoa > Arthropoda > Insecta > Coleoptera > Chrysomelidae > Phaedon > Phaedon cochleariae. Next base: position 34,589,167 of record OU896708.1, read on the forward strand.
TCCCTTCAAAGTCATCTTATATGGTCATTGCGATCGTATCTGCGTCAACTGTATACATGTCAGATACTAGACTGCAGAGTTACAGTATAAACATGGTCGAAGTCGAAGTTTCTTGTTCTGCATGCTGTGTGCGTTAGGCCTGCTTGAAAGTCGTCTTGTATGGTCATTGCGACCTTGTCTGCTCCAATTGTGTCCATGTGAGATGATAGGATAGAGATATATAGTGTGTAAGACGATGAGGTCGATGTAACCCCATTATTTGCCCATTGTACCTATTATTATTCCTTCAAAGTCGTCATATACGGTCACTGCAATCGTTCCTGCATCAACTGTATGCATGTCAGATGCTAGACTGCAGAATTACAGTGTGAACATAGTCGAAGTCGAAGTTCCTTGTTCTGCAAGTTGTGTGCGTTAGACCCGCTCAAAAGTCGTCTCATATGGGCATTGCAAACTCGTCTGCTTCAATAGTATCCATGTGACATGATAGGATAGAGAGATAGAAAGTGCACACTGATGAAGTCGATGTATCTTCATCTGCCTATTGTACTTGCTATACACCCTCCAAAGTCGTCTTATATGGTCACTGCGATCATATCTGCCTCAACTGTATGCATGTCAGAAGCTAGACTGCAGAGTTCATGTGTAAACATGGTCGTAGTCGAAGTTTCTTGTTCTGCAAGTTGTGATCGTTATACCCGTTTAGTAGTCGTCTAATATAGGCATTGCGAACTAATTTGCTTCAATAGTATCCATGTGAGATGATAGGATAGAGATAGAGTGTGTACAACGATGGAATCGATGTAACTCCATTCGCCTATTGAACTCATTATATACCGTTCAGAGTCGTCTATACGGTCACTGCCATCGTATCTGCTTCAACTGTTTGCATGTCAGATGCTAGACTGCAGAGTAACAGTGTGAACATAGTCGAAGTTTCTTGTTCTGCAAGTTGTGTGCGTTATACCCGCTTAGAAGTCGTCTCATGTGGGCATTGCGAACTCGTTTGCTTCAATAGCATTCATGTGAGATGAAATGATAGAGATAAAGTGTGCACATCGATGAAGTCGATGTAACTCCATCGGAAGTCGTATCATATGGGCATCGGGAACTCGTCTGCTTCAATAGTATCCATGTGAGTTGATAGGATAGAGATATAGAGTGTGCACACCGATGAAGTCGATGTATCTTCATCTGCCTTTCGTACTAGATATATACCCTTCAAAGTCGTCTTATATGGTCACTACGATCATATCTGCTCCAACTGTATGCAAGTCAGATGGTAGACTGCAGAGTGACAGTGTAAACATAGTCGACGTCGGAGTTTTCTGTTCTGCAAGCTGTGTGCGTTATACCTGCTTAAAATTCGTCTCGTATGGTCATTGCGAACTTTTCTGCTTCAATAGTGTCCATGTGAGATGATAGGATAGAGAGATATAGTGTGCACAACGATGAAGTCGATGTATCTTCATTAGCCTATTGAACTTGTTATATACCCTCCAAAGTCATCTCATACGGTCACTGCAATCGAATCTGCTTCAACTGTATGCATGTCAGATGCTAGACTGCAGAGTTACAGTGTAAACATGGTCGAAGTCGAGAATTCTTGTTCTGCAAACTGTATGCGTTATACCTGCTTGGAAGTCGTCTTATATGGTCAATGAAAACTTGTCTGCTTCCATTGTTTCAATGTGAGATTATCGGATAGAGATATATAGTGTGCAAAACGATGACGTCGATGTATGTCCGTTCGCCTATTGTACTCGTTTGATACCCTTCAAAGTCGTTTTATACATCAATGCAATGATATCTGCTTCAACTGTATGCATGTCAGATGCTTGATTGCTGAGTAACAGTTTAAACATAGTCGAAGTCGGAGTTTCTTGTTCTGCAAGCTGTGTGCGGTATACCCGCTTGGAAGTCGTCTCATATGGTCAATGCGAACCTGTCTGCTTCAATAGTGTCCATGTGAGATGGAAGGATAGAGAGATATAGTGTGTACGACGATTAAGTCCATGTATCCCCATTTGCCTGATGTACTCGCTATATACTTTCCAGAGTCGTATTATATGGTCACTGCAATCGTATCTGCATCAACTGTATGCATGTCAGATTCTAGACTGCAGAGTTACAGTGTGGACATAGTCAAAGTCGAAGTTTTTCGTTCTGCAAGCTGTATGCGTTATACCCGCTTGAAAATCGTCTTATATAGTCAATGCGAACCTTTCTGCTCCGATAGTGTCCATGTGAGATGATAGGATAGGGAGATAGAGTGTGCACTCCGATGAAGTCGATGTATCTCAATCTGCCTATTGTACTTTCTATATACCCTCCAAAGTCGTCTTATATGGTCACTGCGATCAAATCTGCTTCAACTGTATGCATGTCAGAAGCTTGACTTCATGTGTTAACATAGTCGTAGTGGAAGTTTCTAGTTCTGCAAGTTTTGTTCGTTATACCCGCTCAGAAGTCGTCTCATATGGGCATTGCAAACTCATCTGCTTCAATAGTATCCATGTGAGATGATAGGATAGAGAGATAGAGTGTGCACACCGATGAAGTCAATGTATCTTCATCTGCCTATTGTTCTTGCTATATACCCTCCAAAGTCGTCTTATTTGGTTAGTGCGATCATATCTGCGCTTTAACTGTATGCATGTCAGATGCAAGACTGCAGAGTTACAATGTGATCATAGTCGAAGTCGATGTTTCTTGTTCTGCAAGCTGTGTGTGTTATACCCGCCTGGGAGTCGTCTCATATGGTCAATGCGAACTTGTCTGCTTCAATTGTGTCCATGTGAGATGGAAGGATAGAGAGATATAGTGTATACAACGATGAAGTCCATGTTTCCCCATTTGCCTGATGTACTCGCTACATACCCTCCAGAGTCGTATTATATGGTCAATGCAATCGTATCTGAATCAACTGTATGCATGTCAGATTCGAGACTGCAGAGTTACAGTGTGGACATAGTCAAAGTCGAAGTTTTTTGTTCTGCAAGCTGTGTGCGATATACTCGCTTGAGAGTCATCTCATATGGTCAATGCGAACCTTCCTGCTTCAATGGTGTCCATGTGAGATGATAGGATAGGGAGATAGAGTGTGCACTTCGATGAAGTCGATGTATCTCTATCTGCCTATTGTACTCTCTGTATACCCCCCAAAGTCGTCTCATATGGTCACTGCGATCTGCTCCAAATGTATGCATGTCAGGAGCTTGACTGCAGAGTTTATGTGTAGATAGAGTCGTAGTCAAAGTTTCTTGTTCTGCAAGTTGTGTTCGTTATACACGCTAAGAAGTCATATCATATGGGCATTGCGAACTCGTTGGCTTCAATAGTATACATGTGAGATGATAGGATAGAGATAGAGTGTGCACACCGATGAAATCGATGTAACTTCATTCGCCTATTGAACTCATTTAATACCGCTCAGAGTCGTCTATACGGTCACTGCCATCGTATCTGCTTCAACTGTATGCATGTCAGATGCTTGACGGCATAGTTACAGTGTGAACAAAGTCGAAGTCGGAGTTTCTTGTTGTGCAAGTTGTGTGCGTTTTACCCGCTTGGAAGTCGTCTCATATGGTCATCGGGAACTCGTATGCTTCAATAGTATCAATGTAAGTTGATAGGATAGAGATATAGAGTGTGCACACCGATGAAGTCGATGTATCTTCATCTGCCTATTGTACTTGATATATACCCTTCAAAGACGTCTTATATTGTCACTACGATCATATCTGCTGCAACTGTATGCATGTCAGATGCTAGACTGCAGAGTGACAGTGGTCTGCAAGCTGTGTGCGATATACCCGCTTAGAACTCGTCTCATATGGTCACCGCAATCGTATCTGCTCCAACAGTATGCATGTTAGTTGCTCGACGGTAGAGTTACAGTGTAAACAAAGTCAAAGTCGAAGTTTCTTGTTGTGCAAGCTGTGTGCGTTATACCTGCTAGGAAGTCGTCTCGTATAGTTATTGCGAACTCGTCTGCTTCAACAGTGTCCATGTGAGATGATAGGATGGAGATATATAGTGTGCACAACGATGAAGTCGATGAATCTTCATTTGCCTATTGAACTCGTTATATTCTATTCAAACATGTCAGATTCGAGACTGCAGAGTTACAGTGTGGACATAGTCAAAGTCGAAGTTTTTTGGTCTGCAAGCTGTGTGCGATATACCTGCTTGAGAGTCATCTCATATGGTCAATGCAAACCTTTCTGCTTCAATGGTGTCCATGTGAGATGATAGGATAGGGAGATAGAGTGTGCACTTCGATGAAGTCGATGTATCTCTATCTGCCTATTGTACTCTCTGTATACCCTCCAAAGTCGTTTTATATGGTCACTGCGATCATATCTGCTCCAAATGTATGCATGTCAGAAGCTTGACTGCAGAGTTTATGTGTAAACAGAGTCGTAGTCGAAGTTTCTTGTTCTGTGAGTTGTGTTCGTTATACACGCTTAGAAGTCATCTCATATGGGCATCGCGAACTCGTTGGCTTCAATAGTATCCATGTGAGATGATTTGATAGAGATAGAGTGTGCACACCGATGGAATCGATGTTACTTCATTCGCCTATTGAACTCATTATATATCGTTCAGAGTCGTCTATACGGTCACTGCCATCGTGTCTGCTTCAACTGTATGCATGTCAGATGCTTGACGGCAGAGTTACAGTGTGAACGAAGTCGAAGTCGGAGTTTCTTGTTGTGCAAGTTGTGTGCGTTTTACCCGCTTGGAAGTCATTTCATATGGTCATCGGGAACTCGTATGCTTCAATAGTATCAATGTAAGTTGATAGGATAGAGATATAGAGTGTGCACACCGATGAAGTCGTTGTATCTTCATCTGCCTATTGTTCTTGATATATACCCTTCAAAGACGTCTTATATTGTCACTACGATCGTATCTGCTCCAATAGTGTCCATGTGAGATGGAAGGATAGAGAGATATAGTGTGTACGACGATGAAGTCCATGTATCCCCATTTTCCTGATGTACTCGCTATTCATCATCATCATCATCATCATATTATATGGTCACTGCAATCGTATCTGCATCAACTTTATGCATGTCAGATTCGAGACTGCAGATTTACAGTGTGGACATAGTCAAAGTCGAAGTTTTTTGTTCTGCAAGCTGTGTTCGTTATAGCCGCTTAGGAGTCGTTTTATATGGTCGATGCGAACCTTTCTGCTTCATAAGTGTCCCTGTGAGATGATAGGATAGGGATATAGAGGATGCACTTCGATGAAGTCGATGTATCTCTATCTGCCTATTGTACTTTCTATATACTCTCCAAAGTCGTCTTATATGGTCACTGCGATTATATCTGCTTCAACTGTAAGCATTTCAGAAGCTCGATTGCAGAGTTCAAGTGTTAACATAGTCGTAGTCGGAGTTTCTTGTTTTGCAAGTTGTGTTCGTTATACCCGCTTAGAAGTCGTCTCATATGGGCATTGCGAACTCGTTTGCTTCAATAGTATTCATGTGAGATGATAGGATAGAGATAGAGTGTGCACACCGATGGAGTCGATGTAACTTCGTTCGCCTAATGAACTCATTATATACCGTTCAGAGTCGTCTATACGGTCACTGCCATCGTATCTGCTTCAACTGTTTGCATGTCAGATGCTAGACTGCTGAGTTACAGTGTAAACAAAGTCGAAGTCGGAGTTTCTTGTTCTGCAAGCTGTGTGTGATATACCCGCTTGGAAGTCGTCTTATATGGTTGGTCAATGCGAACTTGTCTGCTCCAATAGTGTCCATGTGAGATGATAGGAAAGAGAGATATAGTATGCACGACGATGAAGTCGATGTATCTTCGTTTGCCTATTGTTCTCGTAATTTGCCCTACAAAGTCGTTTCATACGGTCACTGCCATCGTGTCTGCTTCAACTGTATGCATGTCCTAGTCTAGACTGCAGAGTTACAGTGTAAACATAGTCGAAGTCGAAGTTTCTTGTTCTTCAAGCTGTATGCGTTATACGCGCTCAGAACTCATCTCATATGGTTTCTGCAATCGTATCTGTTTCAAATGTTTGCATGTTAGATGCTAGACGGCAGAGTAACAGTGTAAACAAAGTCGAAGTCGGAGTTTCTTGTTGTGCAAGTTGTGTGCGTTATACCCGCTTGGAAATCGTCTTATATGGGCATTGCAAACTCATCTGCTTCGATAGTATCCATGTGAGATGATAGGATAGAGAGATAGAGTGTGCACACCGATGAAGTCGATGTATCTTCATCTGCCTATTGTACTTGCTATATACCCTCCAAAGTCGTCTTATATCGTCACTGCGATCATATCTGCTTCAAATGTATGCATGTCAGAAGCTAGACTGCAGAGTTCATGTGTAAACTTAGTCGTTGTCGAAGTTTCTTGTTCTGCAAGCTGTGTGCGTTATACCTGCTAAAAAGTCGTCTCGTATGGTCATTGCGAACTTGTCTGCTTCAATAGTGTCCATGTGAGATGATAGGATAGAGAGATTTAGTGTGCACAACGATGAAGTCGATGTATCTCCATTTGCCTATTGAACTCGTTATATACCCATCAAAGTCATCTTTCACTGTCACTGCAATCGTATCTGCTTCAACTGTATGCATGTCAGATGCTAGACTGCATAGTTACAGTGTAAACATAGTCGAAGTCGAAGTTTCTTGTTCTGCAAACTGTATGCGTTATACCCGCTTAGGAGTCGTCTCATATGATCAATGCAAACGTCTGCTTCAATAGTGTCAATGTAAGATGATGGGATAGAGAGATATAGTGTGCAAAACGATGAAGTCGATGTATCTTCGTTTGCCTATTGTCCTCGATATATACCCTTCAAAGTCGTCTCATACAGTCAATGCAATGGTATCTGCTTATACTGTATGCATGTCAGATGCTAGACTGCAGAATTACAGAGTGAACATAGTCGAAGTCGAAGTTTTTTGTTCTGCAAGCTGTGAGTGATATACCCGCTTAGAACTCGTCTTATATGGTCACTGCAATCGTATCTGCTACAATAGTATGCATGTTAGTTGCTCGACGGCAGAGTAACAGTGTGAACAATGTCGAAGTCGAAGTTGCTTGTTGTGCAAGCTGTGTGCGCTATACCTGCTCAAAAGTCGTCTCGTATAGTCATTGCGAACTTGTCTGCTTCAATTGTTTCCATGTGAGATGATAGGATAGAGATATATAGTGTGCACAACGATGAAGTCGATGTATCTTCATTTGCCTATTGAACTCGTTATATACTCTTCGAAGTCATCTTCTACGATCACTGCAATCGTATCTGCTTCAACTGTATGCATGTCAGATGCTAGACTGCAGAGTTACAGTGTAAACATAGTCGAAGTCGAAGTTTCTTGTTCTGCAAATTGTATGCGTTGAACCCGCTTGGAAGTCGTCTCATATGGGCATTGCGAACAAGTCTGCTTCAATATTGTCCATGTGAGATGATAGGAGAGAGAGATATAGTATGCACGACGATGAAGTCGATGTATCTTCATTCGCCTATTGTTCTCGAAATATACCCTTCAAAGTCGTCTTATACGGTCACTGCCATCGTATGGTCAATGCAAACTTGTCTGCTTCAATTTTGTCAATGTGAGAAGATCAGATAGAGAGATATAGTGTGCAAAACGATGACGTCGATGTATCTTCGTTTGCCTATTGTACTCGTTATATACCCTTCAAAGTCGACTTATACATCACTGCAATGGTATCTGCCTCAACTTTATGCATGTCAGATGCTAGACTGCTGAGTTACAGTGTAAACAAAGTAGAAGTCGGAGTTTCTTGTTCTGCAAGCTGTGTGCGATATACCTGCTTGGAAGTCGTCTTATATGGTTGGTCAATGCGAACTTGTCTGCTCCAATAGTGTCCATGTGGGATGATAGGAAAGAGAGATATAGTATGCACGACGATGAAGTCGATGTATCTTCGTTTGCCTATTGTTCTCGTTATTTACCCTTCAAAGTCGTCTTATACATCACTGGAATAGTATCTGCTTCAACTGTATGCATGTCAGATGCTAGATTGCAGAGTTACAGTGTAAACATAGTCCAAGTCGAAGTTTCTTGTTCTGCAAACTGTATGCGTTATACTCGCTCGAAAGTCGTCTCATATGGTCAATACAAAATTGTCTGCTTCAATTGTGTCAATGTGAGATGATCGGATAGAGAGATATAGTATGCAAAACGATGACGTCGATGTATCGTCGTTTGCCTATTGTACTCGTTATATACCCTTCAAAGTCGTCTCATACATCACTGCAATGGTATCTGCCTCAACTGTATGCATGTCAGATGCTAGACTGCTGAGTTACAGTGTAAACAAAGTCGAAGTCGGAGTTGCTTGTTCTGCAAGCTGTGTGCGATATACCTGCTTGGAAGTCGTCTTATATGGTCAATGCGAACTTGTCTGCTTCAATAGTGTCCATGTGAGATGATAGGAAAGAGAGATATAGTATGCACGACGATGAAGTCGATGTATCTTCATTTGCCTATTGTTCTCGAAATATACCCTTCAAAGTCGTATTTTACGGTCACTGCCATCGTATCTGCTTCAACTGTATGCATGTCAGATTCTAGACTGCAGAGTTACAGTGTTAACATGGTCGAAGTCGGCGTTTCTTATTCTGCAAGCTGTGTGTGTTATACCCACTCAGAACTCATCTTATATGGTTACTGCAATCGTATATGTTCCAACTGTTTGCATGTTAGATGCTAGACAACAGAGTAACAGTGTGAACAAAGTCGAAGTCGAAGTTTCTTGTTGTGCAAGTTGTGTGCGTTATACCCGCTTGAAAGTCGTCTCATATGGGCATTGCAATCTCATCTGCTTCAATAGTATCCATGTGAGATGATAGAATAGAGATATAGAGTGTGCACACCGATGGAGTCGATGTATCTTCATCTGCCTATTGTACTTGATATATACCCTTCAAAGACGTCTTATGTGGTCACTACGATCATATCTCCTGCAACTGTATGCATGTCAGATGCAGAAACATAGTCGACGTCGAAGTTTCCTGTTCTGCAAGATGTGTGCATTATACCCTCTTGGAAGTCGTCTTATATGGTCAATGCGAACTTATCTGCTTCAATTGTGTCAATGTGAGATGATAGGATAGAGGGATGAAGTGTGCAAAACGATGACGTCGATGTATCTTCGTTTGCCTATTGTTCTCGTTATATACCCTTTGAAGTAGTCTTATACATCACTGCAATGGTATCATCTCCAACTGTATGCATGTCAGATGCAAGACTGCTGAGTTACAGTGTAAACAAAGTCGAAGTCGGAGTTTTTTGTTCTGTAAGCTGTTTGCGATATACCCGCTTGAAGAATGTCTTATATGGTCAATGCAAACTTGTCTGATTCGATAGTGTCCATGTGAGATGATAGGAAAGAGTGATATAGTATGTAAGATGTATCTTCATTCGCCTATTGTTCTCGTAATATACTCTACAAAGTCGTCTCATATGGTCACTGCCATCGTGTCTGCTTCAACTGTATGCATGTCCTATTCTAGACTGCAGAGTTTCAGTGTAAACATAGTCGAAGTCGAAGTTTTTTGTTCTTCAAGCTGTTTGCGTTATACGCGCTCAGAACTCATCTCATATGGTTACTGCAATCGTATCTGTTTCAAATGTTTGCATGTTAGATGCTAGACGGCAGAGTAACAGTGTAAACAAAGTCGAAGTCGGAGTTTCTTGTTGTGCAAGTTGTGTGCGTTATATCCGCTCGGAAATCGTCTTATATGGGCATTGCAAACTCATCGGCTTCGATAGTATCCATGTGAGATGATAGGATAGAGAGATAGAGTGTGCACACCGATGAAGTCGATGTATCTTCATCTGCCTATTGTACTTGCTATATACCCTCCAAAGTCGTCTTATATGGTCACTGCGATCATATCTGCTCCAACTGTATGCATGTCAGATGCTCAACTGCAGAGTTACAATGTAAATATAGTCGAGATCGATGTTTCTTGTTCTGCATGCTGTGTGCGTTATACCCGCTTGAGAGTCTCTTATATGGTCAATGCGAACCTTTCTGCTTCAATAGTAACCTTGTGAGATGATAGGATAGAGAGATAGAGTGTGCACACCGATGAAGTCGATGTATCTTCATCTGCCTATTGTACTTGCTATATACCCTCCAAAGTCGTCCTATATGGTCACTGCGATCATATCTGCTTCAACTGTATGCATGTCAGAAGCTTGACTGCAGAGTTCATGTGTGTACATAGTCGTAGTCAAAGTTCCTTGTTCTGCAAGTTGTGTTCGTTATACCCGCTCAGAAGTCGTCTCATATGGGCATTGCGAACTCGTTTGCTTCAATAGTATCCATGTGAGATGATAGGATAGAGATAAAGTGTGCACACTGATGGAGTCGATTTCACTTCATTCGCCTATTGAACTCATTAAATACCGTTCAGAGTCGTCTACTGCCATCGTATCTGCTTCAAATGTTTGCATGTCAGATGCTTGACGGCAGAGTTACAGTGTAAACATAGTCGAAGTCGGAGTTTCTTGTTGTGCACTGGTACTGGTACTGGTACTGGTGGGGGACGTTTCCACGTCAGCAACTAGTCCCCAATGGGACCTTTTTGCCAACCCCAAGTGTTTTCAATGACTGATGTGGTTCGCTCAAGAGAGCTGGCTAACATCCTTTTCAGGCACCGCCCATCAGCTCTCTTTTCAGAGTTTTTCAGCTGTGTTTTGTAGGCTAGTAATGTACTCACTACCATATGCGCAGTGGCAGGCCTGCTAACTATCATCGTTAACCCCCGAGACCGAGGTCTACTTAAGCAGCTGGCCCGCTCTCACGCTCAGCTGGTAGTTTTTCCACACCCACCTACATACACCGTCCTACTTCTTCTCTGATGCTCACAACCACATCATCATATCTTTCTGCGTGTTCTGTGTAGGCTTTGTTACTAACTCCATGCGCCACTTTAGGAGCAGCACTGTTAATTGGAACGCAACAGCGAATCGTGCAGGACTATCCCCAGCCGATGCTCCGAAACTTTACAATATTTAATTCGTAAATAAAATATTGAAAAAAGTTCCTTGCTCGTGCTGGAAATCGAACCCACGACCTTGCGGTCGTGAGACGGACGCTCTTCCACTGCGCCAATCCCGGCTTCTTGTTGTGCAAGTTGTGTGCGTTATACCCGCTTGAAAGTCGTCTCATATAGGCATCAGAAACTCGTCTGCTTCAATAGTATCAATGTGACTTGATAGGATAGAGATATAGAGTGTGCACACCGATGGAGTCGATGTATCTTCATCTGCCTATTGAACTTGATATATACCCTTCAAAGACGTCTTATATGGTCACTACGATCAAATCTCCTGCAACTGTGAGCATGTCAGATGCTGGACTGCAGAGTGACAGTGAAAACATAGTCGACGTCAAAGTTTCCTGTTCTGCAAGCTGTGTGCGTTATACCCGCTTGGAAGTCGTCTTATATGGTCAATGCAAACTGGTCTGCTTCAATTATGTCGATGTAAGATGATAGGAAAGAGAGATATACGGTCACTGCCATCGTATCTGCTTCAACTGTATGCATGTCAGATTCTAGACTGCAGAGTTACAGTGTAAACATAGTCGAAGTCGAAGTTTCTTGTTCTTCATGCTGTGTGCGTAATACCCGCTCAGAACTCGTCTCATATGGTTACTGCAATCGTATCTGTTTCAACTGTTTGCATGTTAGATGCTAGACGGCAGAGTAACAGTGTAAACAAAGTCGAAGTCGGAGTTTCTTGTTGTGCAAGTTGTGTGCGTTATACCTGCTTGAGAGTCATTTATATGGTCAATGCGAACCTTTCTGCTTCAATAGTAACCTTGTGAGATGATAGGATAGAGAGCCTAGATCTGCTTATTGTACTTTCTATATACCCCCCAAAGTCGTCCTATATGGTCACTGCGATCATATCTGCTTCAACTGTATGCATGTCAGATGCTAGACTGCAGAGTTACAATGTAAACATAGTCGAAATCGATGTTTCTTGTTCTGCAAGTTGTGCGCGTTATACCCGCTTGAAAGTCGTCTTATATGGTCAATGCGAACTTGTCTGCTTCAATAGTGTCCTTGTGAGATGGAAGGATAGAGAGGTAAAGTGTGTACGACGATGAAGTCCATGTATCCTCATTTGCCTGATGTACTCGCAATTAGGGTCCCTTGATGGAAATTGACGTAAAAGTCACCTTAACAGGGTACGGACAGATCATAGCTGCATTCTCTTTTAATGATCTAGAGACTTTAGTTTTGTCTACTGGCATCCCTGACATTGCTGTCACGTCATAATCATGGGCTCTACAAAAATCATTCAAAATTTTAATAGTAGGTATGTACATGGTATTCACAAGTATTTACTTGTTGAGGAAGATCAGATGGCGAAGGAGTTTTGTAATTATGATTCGATTCTATTCAAAATTAGAAGGTATCTGTAGTTTTCCGAGGTTGGAGATAATGATTGTTTCGTCAAACTTGGAAAATTCAAGATGGCGGATCCAATATAGAGCGGAAGAAATTCCTAATTATGATCTGCTTCTATTTAAGATTGGTATCTGGGGGTTTTCGGGGTAGGAGATAATGATTGTTTCGTCAAAATTCGAAAATTCAAGAAGACGGATTCAATATGGCGAAATATATTAGTTTATATAATTATTACTCTACCACAAATACAAAATATGTAGGATGCACGAGTGAAAATGACGTGTCTGCGTGTCTGTAAGTTATACTGCGTATACCTACTTTCCTGTTACTTTCATCAATAAATTATTCGAAAATGACTTTTCATTCAGGGGAGACGGAAAAATCATATGTATAACATTGGGTTGAAGTATATTGTATCATTTATTTTCTTGCACATTTTACGTATTACTTTTCATCAGCCTTGAGCCTACTTTTCGTCCCAGATGAAGTATTATTCATAGTGTCATATAAGTCACTCCATATAAATTCTTCAGAATTGTATTCCCGAAAATATATTTAGCACACATGACATGAATACAGTATTTCAGATACCCACATCGAGGTTTCCACCATTTCCCAATCATGAGGCTCAGCTCATTCAGCTCATAGATAAACTTCTGCTCAGCTTGAAGTCAGAATTCATTAGGTCCATCAGTCAACCCTGATTTACAGTCTAAGAACAGTCTCCTATGCTGAAATATATTAAGCTTTCAGTACAATTTATATGATTCCTACCTCGCAAAGATTATGCTGGAGTAGTAATCTAAAACTAGAGGATTGTTTATCTATATCTTGGTATAGTCATTGAGTATTGAATCAGGAATTCCATATGGAAATTACGTATGATACGCCAGTGACCTCAATATAACCTAAAAAACAACGAATGTCAAGAATCTAGTGTTCATTCCCAGAATTGAATAAGGATGGAACTATATAACTGTTTCACAAACACTTTAGAGTGAGAGGAGACGAGGATCTGTCCGTACCCTGTTAAGATGACTTTAATGTCAATTACCATCAAGGGACCCTACTCGCAATATACCCTCCAGAGTCGTATTATATGGTCACTACAATCGTATCTGCATCAACTGTATGCATGTCAGATTCGAGACTGCAGAGTTACAGTGTGGACATAGACAAAGTCGAAGTTTTTTGTTCTGCAAGCTGTGTGCGTTATACCAGCTTGAGAGTCGTCTTATATGGTCAATGCGAACCTTTCTGCTTCGATAGTGTCCATGTGAGATGATAGGATAGAGAGATAGAGTGTGCACTCCGATGAAGTCGATGTATCTCTATCTGCCTATTGTACTTTCTATATACCCTCCAAAGTCGTCTTATATGGTCACTGCGATCATATCTGCTTCAACTGTATGCATGTGAGAAGCTTGACTGCAGAGTTTATGTGTAAACATAGTCGTAGTCGAAGTTTCTTGTTCTGCAAGTTGTGTTCGTTATACCCGCTCAGAAGTCGTCTCATATGGGCATTGCGAACTTGTCTGCTTCAATAGTGTTACAGCGACAAAATAACATATTGTATAATATTCTTGTGATAATTTGAGAGTTGGCTTGTCATGTTAGTTTTTCTGATATATTTGACTTTGTCAGAATTATAAAAAATACGTCAAGACAAAAATAGACAATTTTTACTAAAAGACTCTATTGAGACTCAATAATAGTGGTCCTTCGAGCTGTTTGGGTGCCAGAGAGAAGAACAATCATAAAGATATGGATAACCCAAGTGAAAATATAAGAACAAGGCAGAGAACTGGTACCAACAGGGACTTGAACTCTGATTATGTTTGGCCACCAGGATTCGGCCAAACATCAGAGATGACAATGGAAAACATACATCCGATAGCAAATCCAGAGACAATCAAAGACGATGGCGAAGAAGATGCAATTGGAATAACCCGTTCACAACATACACCTTCCATAAGGTCTAAAAACTCGTAAGTGTTGACTTACAACAAAAAAGACTGGCTTTAGGAACAGAAAGAGCTGAACAAGAAATAGAAGAACAAATTCTGAGAAATAAATTGAGACTGATAGAAATGGAACGACAAATGAAACAGGCTGAAATTTTAGAAAATGAAAGATGCTCTGAAACTTCCAGAATAAACTCAAGACCTGCTTTCATGAAGAGTTTGTACCCTGAGGTTATTGCACAAGTTCCTTTGGTTGATATAACGTCGCATACATCATCGAAACGGTCATACATTACTAATTGGATAAACAATATTACTGAAGAAGTTGACGATGACACTCCGTTAAAAGTGCCCCACAGGAACAATCAACCTCACCGTAGTCAACAACAACCTCAAGAAAAATCAGACATTAAACTCTTATGTGAAACGCTTGGTAATATGGTGAATGCTGCTACAACCTCATCAAAAATAGATACAATGTTTGCTAGACAGACAACAGAAAGAGACTTTCCATTGTTTGAAGGTCGCCCTGAAGAATGGCCAGCATTTATTAGTCAATTCCAAAGAATAGCCTCTCTTTGTGAATTCACTTCTGAGGAAATTATTTCAAAACTCCACAAGTGTCTCTGAAGGAAAGCAAGGTCGGCTGTTGCAGGAATGATGGTAGCCCCCGGAAATGTAGATATCGTCATCAAAACCCTAGAACTGCGATTCGGGAGACCAGATCAAATTCTACAAGTTCTTATATCTAGAATAAAATCCTTTTCCCCAGTGAAAGATTACGATATGGAAAGTCTTATTCAACTATCTACCCAAGTTTGATGTCTGGTAGCTACAATCACCTCTCTGAAATTTCAAGAAGGACATCTACAGAACCCACAAGTTTTGAAAGACCTTGTACTGAAATTACCAGATATGCTCAAATTACGATGGGGGGAAAAAGTTATGATGAATGACGGCATGGTGAACCTGAAGCATTTCTCTGACTGGATGAGTGAAATGGCGACAGCTGCTAGCTACATTAGTACTCCAAAAATATATAGACCCACTCAGAATGATTCTACACCCTATAGAGAACGAGGAATATCTTTAGTGACAACGACGTCCGAAGATTTTTGTTCATATTGTAGCGAAAAAGGTCATAAATTCAGAAACTGCTCGGTAATCAGAAAATATGACGTTGATACCAGATGGGCAAAGGTGACAAAAAACAAACTTTGCTTTTCTTGTTTGAAAAGTGACCATAAAGCAAATGAATGTAAATACAGACGATCCTGTGGAATAAATGGCTGTAATCGACCACATAACTCATTTTTACATAAAAATGATAATAAAGACAATGAAAGACTACCAACAACCAACATACGGCAAACTCAGAGTCCAGATCCGACAGACAGTACCATGGAAGCTAATCCCACAGTACTGGCTATTCAAAATAGAGATAACAAAATTTTGCTGAGGATGATCAAAGTCAAACTGTCAAGGGAAGAATGGAACATCAGTTGAAACTGTAGCTTTATGTGACGAAGCATCTTCTGTCACATTAATTGATAATACTTTGATAGACAGATTAGAACTTCAAGGAAGACGACAACCATTCTGTATTCAATGGACTCATGATATTGTTTCGCGACATGAAGATTCAACCATCGTGGATTTAGAGATTTCTGGAATTTATCAAGATGCCGAACTATTTCAACTTAAAAATGTAAGATCAGTCGAACACCTGGCTTTACCTCAACAAAAAATTAATCCATAAGAATGGAAAAAATACCCACATCTGAAGAATATTCCGCTTTCATTGATAAATGAACAACCAATGGTTCTACTAGGACAAGACAACATTAAACTGACAGTTCCCAGAAAAATAGCACAAGGTCCTGATAATCTACCCATAGCGACAAAAACTAATTTAGGTTGGACTTTACATGGAATTGCTGAAAACAAGGGAATAAAAGAATATTATTCATATCACATTTGTAATCAATTATTGTCGACTGATGATAATCTCCATCAGCTAGTAAAACATTCGTTTTCATTGGATCCATTTGGAATTACCCCTATTTCAACAGTTGAAAATAAAGAAGTGGTTAGAGCAATCAAAATAATGGAAGAAACGTCGAGACGAGAAAATGGGAGATATAAAATAGGTTTGCAATGGAAGTCAGACGATTTGATACTACCAAATAGTAAACCTACAGCATTTCAAAGACTATTATGTATAGAGCGTCAAATGAAAAAAGACGAAAACTTCAAGTTCGGATACTGTGATAATATACAGAAATATGTTCAGAAATGTTACGCTAGGAAATTAACAAACGAAGAAGCTGCCATAGAAGGTCCCAGATGTTGGGACCTTCCCCACTTCGGAGTTGTAAAACCAAACAAGCCGGAAAAACTTCGACTAGTTTTCGACGCTGCGGCAAAATCTCACGGGATGTGCTCAAATGACTATCTCCTCACAGGCCCAGACTTACTACAATCTCTCGTTGGTATTTTGATCAAATTTCGACAAAGAAAAATTGCATTCGCCAGTGACATACGAGAAATGTTCCATCAAGTTCGAATCAAAGAAGAAGATCAAGATTCCTTACGCTTTTTGTGGAGAGAAGGAGATGAAAATCGAAAATGTGACACATATGTGATGGAAGTAATGACCTTTGGTGCAAAATGTTCTCCTACGTGCGCACAATTCATCAAAAATCTAAATGCAATGTAACAGACCACAGATAAACGAATTCAAACAGCAATAATTAAAAAACACTTTGTAGACGACTATTTGGACTGTACGGATACAGAGGAACAAGCTCTATTACTAATACATGGAGTAAGACGAATTTAAAAATTAGGAGGCTTTGAATAAGTAAATTGGACCTGTAATTCACAAAATTTAATGGAGAATCTATCCCAAAATGAAGATATCTGCAAAGACTTAAACCTGACTCATAACGATAATCCTATACAAAAAGTTATTGGACTTTCCTGGAATCCGCGCGAAGACTGTCTGTTATTCCGATTCAAAAACGATGCATCCGCAGACGAAAAAGAAAAAATTACTAAAAGACAAATTTTGAAAACGGTTATGTCAATATTTGACCCATAAGGACTGATAGCGAACAGTAAGAGGACGTATGCTCATTCAAGACTTATGGAGATCTGGAGTCGAATGGGACGATGACATCAACGAACAACAACTCATAGTATGGAAGTTATGACTGGAAGAACTTCAAAAAATTCCTGCTATCACTATCCCGAGATGTTACTCGACCAATATTCAAAACGCCGAAGCAATCGAACTACACGTATTTTGCGACAGCAGCAAGAAGGCCTTCGCCGCCGCAGTTTACTAAAAGATAGTATCAGAAGATATGGTTGAGGTATCACTAGTATTCGGAAAATCCCGAGTAGCTTCAACAAAGCCGATTTCAATTCCAAGATAAGAACTACAAGTAGCCTTGATGGGAACAAGAATAGCACTAAAAGTGAAAGAAGAACTCGAATTCAAGATTGACGATACCTATTTTTGGTCAGATTCAACAACAGTCCTCTACTGGATAAAAAATGATGCAAATCACCTTGGACAATTTGAAGCACATCTTGTGGGAAAAATCCAGGAGAAGACGAAAAGTTGTAATTGGCATTGGATACCATCAGAACTTAATTCTGCAGACCTTGCAACAAGAACTTACAATGGCGACGAAACTAATCAGACAAATTTCGAAAACTGGTTTCGTGGACCAGAGTTCTTATATCGAAAAGATAAATCGACATGGCCTACTCGAGATTTCGATACTAAAAACGATAGGACGGATATGTCCCCTGTAAAAGAATATGTAAATATAATTACCCAGACAGATAACTCATTGCCGAATATAAATAGATTCTCTTCTTGGAATAGACTGATTAGAAGTACATCCTGGATCAAGAGATTTGTTGAAAAATTTAAGCAGAAAAGGTTAGGCGGAAGCGATACACCATCAGAATTGACTCTAGAAGAGATTGAAGCAGCTGAATTTAGGTGGATAAAACAAATTCAGGTAGAATGTTTCAAAGAAGACCTTCAAAATTTATCGAAGAATAAACCTCTACTGAGAAGAAGCCGGTTGAGGAAATTATCTCCGATTCTGAACGACGATGGAATAATAGTTCTCAGTGGACGGACAGACCTTGCGCCAGGACTGAATGATTTCACAAAAAAACTCATGATTCTACCGAACAAACATCGTTTCACTTCATTATTGATACAGAAATACCATGAAGAATTCGCCCACCAAGGAGTAGAAACTATAGTAAATGAGTTGAGACAAAGGTATTGGATAATTGACGGAAGAACTGCGGAGATCTGTATTTTCTTCCTGCCAAAAGTGTAGAATTATGGAAGCCAGACCTGCAATACCATAAATGGGGCAATTACCACCAGTCAGATTGACACCTAATATAAAACCATTCACGAACACAGGTATCGACTACTTTGGACCTATAACAGTAACAGTTGGTAGAAGATCTGAAAAGAGATGGGGAGTTATCTTCACATGCCTCACTGTACGAGCGATACATCTGGAAGTTGCCCACTCACTGTCCTACTGATTCCACTATAATGGCTATCCGCAGAATGATTTCCAGGAGAAGACAAATGAGGCAAATATTTTCGGACAACGGAACAAATTTACGAGGGGCAGCAGAAGAACTGAAGAAAGCTGTAAGAGAAATAGACGATAAAGCACTTCAAAAACAGATGATACTGAGAGACATTGTGTGGAAGTTTATTCCACCAGGATTGCCACATATGGGAGGGGCGTGGGAAAGACTGATACGCACTGTGAAAAAGTCGTTTCATGTTATTACAAGAGGCAAGACATTGAGGGATGAGACCTTGTTAACATTTTTCGCAGAAGTTGAGAATATGATCAATACTAGACCGCTAATTAAAGTATCTACAGATCCAAATGACTGGGAATCTCTTACTCCGAACCATATCCTACTGGGAACGTCTACAGAGAGTACAACTTTGGAACATATGGAGAGTGAAAACTTGAGAAGAGAATGGAGGAAGACGCAAGCGCTCACCAACGAATACTGGAAGCGTTGGACAAAATAATATTTACCAACTTTGACGAAACGAGGTAAATGGTGTGACGACACGAAACCGCTCAAGGTAAATGACATGGTGGTTATGATAGACGAAAGTGCTCCAAGAAATTCGTGGAAACTTGGAATAGTTGACAAAGTGTATCCCGGTCCCGACGGACGAATTCGAGTTGCAGACGTTAGGACAGCCAACGGAATATACAAGAGATCTGTGGCAAAACTAGGAAGAATCGATGTAAACGGTGAAGAAGAGCAATTACCTCTCTTCACGTCGGGAAGAAATGTTACAGCGACAAAATAAGATATTGTATAATATACTTGTGATAATTTGAGAGTTGGCTTGTCATGTTAGTCTTTCTGATATATTTGACTTTGTCAGAATTATAAAAAATACGTCAAGACATAAACAGACAATTTTTACTGAAAGACTCTATTGAGACTCAATAATAATAGTGTCCATTTGAGATGATAGGATAGAGAGATATAGTGTGCACAACGATGAAGTCGATGTATCTCCATTTGCCTATTGAACTCGTTATATACCCTTCAAAGTTATCTTTTACGTTCACTGCAATCGTATCTGCTTCAACTGTATGCATGTCAGATGCTTGACTGCATAGTTACAGTGAAAACATAGTCGAAGTCGAAGTTTCTTGTTCTGCAAACTGTATGCGTAAACCCCGCTTAGAAGTCGTCTCATATGGGCATTGCGAACTAGTCTGCTTCAATAGTGTCCATGTGAGATGATAGGAAAGAGAGATATAGTATGCACGACGATGAAGTCGATGTATCTTCATTCGCCTATTGTTCTCGTGATATACCCTTCAAAGTCGTCTTATACGGTCATTGCCATCGTATCTGCTTCAACTGTATGCATGTCAGATTCTAGACTGCAGAGTTACAGTGTAAACATAGTCGAAGTCGGAGTTTCTTGTTCTGCAAAGTAGAGTATTCAGGAGAGTTGTGGACCCAGAGCGCTCTATGCTCAATCTGGCTCAAACGGTCATCGAGTTCCTCCAAGTGCAGTTGAAGACGTTGCAGAGCTCCTGGTGTGTGAACTGAAGAACCCCGACGTCATGCATAACTTAGAATGTATCTAGGGTGCCTGGTTCCTAAATTTCGGTAACACTTTTCCTTGCCAGTCTTTGGTCCAGAAATCACCCTGTTTACGTTTCCTATGCCATGATCTCATTAGTGTAATGAATTCAATAATAATTTGCTAGGTGTGTTTGTTCATCACGCTCGATCATTGATTAACATAATACCATGGCCACTATGCAGACAACAATGACAAAATATCCGTCGTTTCCACGCCTCAATGATCTCATCGCAACAACAACAATAAGTTTGTTTATCGAGCACTAATGATCTCATCGATAATACATGCACAATTTACCGGTGCAAATTTCGATTATAGGGTGGACAGGAATGGTTTCCAAAAATGTATAAAAATCATGAAAAAATTTATTTTTTCATCAGTTCTGTTGTTATCCTCTTCAGTTACGTATCATTATGTCTGAATTTGAAGATAGTGCCATCAGTAGTTTGTCAGGTCAGTCATATGACTTTGTGGATGAATATCAATGCGTGATCCCAATTTCACGTAATGAAGAAATTATAAATGATGAAGAGTTCGATGGTGGAAAAGATGTTGAGATAAAGCTGAGTTTTCCTTCACGTGGAGAACCCTACCAGATTCCTGAGAAGAATTATCCGTTGGATAATATCATCAACGAGAATATGTGTCATACTAAATATGCGAGCTGCAATAAGTATTATCATTCATTCAATCCAGTTAATGGAAAACATTTCATCTTGTGCCCGTCTTGTTATTCCCGTACAGATTTGGTTTCGAAAATGAACAAATACTCAGCATCATTGTTCTGTAATAATAAACATATTCATGCATTTGCTCATATTCATTGTTTCAAGTGCAAACGAGATTGTATAGAATATAGAACGTGTGAATTTAGAAATTCCTACAATTTTAAAAATGTTTTAGGTGTTTGGTCATCTGAAATTGTTTGATTGCAAGTGTTCAAAATAAAATGAAGAATCCATGAACTAAGTATTTTATTTGCCATCCTGTACATTGAAAGCTGATATCATCTTTACCCATGAACTTCGTAAACAAGTGATGTCACTTTAGCTTTTGCCATTATTCATGATTGAGTAAGCAAGTAAAATTGGGGAGGTATGAGTGGGAATATTGGTATGAAAAAGATAGCGGAGGATAGATGATCATTGTGAAATATTGTCGTGAACTTGTTGAATCGTGAAAAAGTGAAACATCCTGCCTAAAAGTGAGTTTGATATTTGTTTAGTATCAAATTCCTGATCACAATTCCTGATTGAAATTCTCAAAGTCAAGAATGGACTATAATTTCAGATGGATCTTACAGCTATAAACAAAGAGGCTTCGTTGGTAAGGAAGGAGACCGTGAAGCTGTCTGATCTTCCAGTTAATAAGAAGATACCGATAATTAGTATTAAGGTTGTGAAAACACGATTTGGGAAGTGTATCCTGGCGGAACTGGAAGATTTTGTAGTCTTCCTTCCGCAAAGAGTGACCGACTTGGTGGAAGGAAAAGAGGAAGAATTCACACCAAAGAAATACGCTCTGGTGTATAAAGGCCAGAAGGACGTTGGGAAATCGAAGGACGCCTATAGTTTCGAGTTGGTGAAAAAAATTGAGTGAGTTTTAATATTAATACCCAATTCTGCCTAGACTGTAAGAAGTATTTTTGTTTTTGTAAGAAATCCGTAGACCTACATAACTTCTTCACCACGGCATCTAACCCATTGAAGAATAATCCTTATGATAAAATTATCAGTAGCACAAATTTGTATTGTCTAGAAACTCTGCAGGATAGTCCAAAGTCTGCCCGACAAGAGAAAAAAAAAAAAGAAAGAATTTGTGAATATAAATATATTAACACCATATTGAGTATCATTTTTGAGTTAACTGTTGAAAGGTGAAGTATCATGGAACAATGTGATATTGCGAAGCATAGCGATGAGATTATCAAATTATTTCTCAAAGCTCATAAAGAAATTTCAGATAGTACTAGCATACCTATCAGAGAAAGATGGATTGAACTATACAATACAAATTTGAGACTATTCAATAGAGCTGTTCGTGTTGGTGACATGAATGTATCATCTTTGAGAAAACTCCAAACTAACATTGGACATTTGAAGCGATTCAAAAAAATTGATATCTGTCGGTGGTGGTATCAAAAATAATGGAAGAAGAAATGATAGAATCAGATGGGAAGATATTCAGTCAGCTTTTAATGAACGAATACGTTCAGCAGTTATCTTGAATTTGAAACATATCGATGTTAGACAATTTTTAGGAGACTCATTTTTTTTATTCAAATCGAGAGTACAAAGGATGCTGAAGAAATTCCATTTCATGAAAATAAACACATGTTTTTGTGGAGAATTCTTGAAAAATAATAAAAATGATGAAATCATATTCGATTACAAATATCTGAACACTAAGAACTTTATCATTGATGCTGAAGTGGATTTGGAGCAATGGTATGAAGAAAATGTAACGGATGTCATTTTGAATGAATTGGATGAGTTTCAAGAGCGGGACAGTGGATGGACTCTGCATAAAATAATTAATTTGGAAGTTAATTTCAATAAGGTAGAAATGGGGTATGGAGGTTCTTCTTATATCAAACTTCCTGACCAAATTATTCACAAACGTGCTTGTATTAACATAAAAAATTCAGATGAAGCTTGCTTCGCTTGGGCAGTGACGTCTTGTTTATATCCTGCAGATAAACATTCAGATAGAACTTATTCGTATCCTCATTACAATGAGGTTTTGGAAAAGACTGGAATTGACATGCCAATGAGACTGAATCAGATTAATAAATTCGAAAATCTGAACAATCTATCAATTAATGTTTACATTCTAGAAACCGATCGATTCGGAAATTTCTCCACTGTTCCTGTGAGAATCACTAAGAATAAGATAATAAATAGGCATGTCAATCTTCTGATGATTCAAAAAGAATATTTCAATGATGAGGATTCAGAAGGTGACATGGAAATGTCATTACTTGATCATACCAACAAAGATGAGGATTCTGTTGAGTATCATTTTTGCTGGATAAAGAACCTATCACGATTAGTTTCTAAGCAAATTGGGAAGAGAAATGGTGAAAAAATCATTTGCGATACATGTTTGAACTACTTCAAAAACCAAGAAAAAATGAATGCTCATGATATATATTGTTCAAAAAGAAATAAATCAAAAATAGAATTTCCCGAGGAAAAGTTTTTGGAGTTAAAAAAATTTCGTCACAAAGAAAAAGTTCCTTTAGTCGTTTACAGTGATTTTGAATCACTGCTCATTCCACTACAAGATGAACAATGTAGAAAAAAAATTATAAAAACATCTCGGTATCAGAAACATGAAACATTTAGTGTGGGATATTATGTAAAGTGTACTTTTGATGACAGTTTATCATTCTATGAAAGTTACCGAGGTACCGACTGCATTGAGTGGTTTGTGAAAGAGTTAGATGACTTAGCACTCTTCATTGAGACAAAAATGCGTATGAACTTACCGATGAGCAAAGATGCTGCGAAAATTTTTGATAAAACTACATGTCACATTTGTGAAAGAACGTTTATCGAATCAGACACCATCGTTCGCGACCATGACCACTATACAGGGCGATTCCGCAGATTCAGTCATTCGAAATGTAACCTCGAATATACAAATTCCCATACCGTTCCCAATTTCTTTCACAACCCATCGGGATATGGTAGCCATTTCATTATAAAAGATTTGGCAAAACACTCTCGGGTTACTCTACTTCCAATAAATAAGGAAAAATATATCAGTTTCACCCAACATAATTCTAGATCTAACATAAAATTCAGATTTGTCGATTCATATCGTTTCATGGCATTCAAATTGGATCAATTGGTATCGTTTCTGGAAAAAACACAATTCATCAACCTCAGAGAAGAGTTAAGTGATCTAGAAGAAGAGAAGTTTGATTTGCTTTGTAGAAAAGGCATTTTTTGTTATGATTATTTAGATAATTTGGAAAAACTCCAAGACACTACACTACCGAGTACGAAATCATTTTACAGTAAATTGAACGATGAGCATATCAAGGATTCTGATTATGAGCATGCACAGAAAGTATGGGAAACATTCCAATTGAAAACATTAGGAGAATACTCCGACCTTTACTTGAAAACGGATATCATGTTATTGGTTGATGTTTTTGAGAATTTTCGAGACATGTGCCATACAACATACGGATTAGATCCTGCTCATTATTATAACTTACCTGGATATACATGGGACTGCATGTTGAAATATACAAAGTGCCGATTAGATACAGTTCAAGATGTTGACATATTAATGTTCATAGAAAAGGGAATTCGTGGTGGAATGAGTCAGTGTTCGAATAGGTACTCAACAGCGAACAATAAATACATGACCAATTTTGATAGTGATGAACCATCTGAGTACCTCTTGTATCTCGACGTGAATAATCTCTATGGTTGGGCTATGTCTCAGCCTCTTCCTTATACTGGATTTGAATGGTTGAAAGATACTCTGAATTTTGATTTCAATTCCATTTCTGATGAATCCTCTTCAGGATACATCTTGAAGGTTGATCTCAAATATCCAGAATCCCTTCATGACCTTCATAAAGATTTACCCCTCGCCCCTGAACATCAAATACCTCCAGAATCAAAATTCTCCAAACTAATGACAACATTGTATCACAAGGAAAAGTATATATTGCATTATGGAAATCTGAAACAATATCTGGCTTATGGACTCATTATCGATAAAATTCATAGAATATTGAAATTCGAACAGTCCAGGTGGTTGAAGCCATACATTGATCTGAATACCACGTTGCGAGCAAATTCCAAGAACGAGTTCGGCATACAAATCTTCAAATTAATGATCAATGCTGTTTTCGATAAAACAATTTAGAACATTAGAAAATACAGGTTGGGAAGGCAGGCATGGCGCGAAAAATTTAATATCTAGTCCAAATTTCCATAATAGAACTATATTCGATGAAAATTTGATGGCAATTGAAATAAAGAAAACCGAACTGGTATTCAGTAAACCATTATACATTGGTATGGCAATTTTAGATATCTCGAAAACTTGTGTTTATGATTTCCATTATGATTAGATTTGAAAAAGTTTTATCCATCGAAATGTGAATTACTCTATACCGATACAGATTCTCTCATTTATGAACTGTATTGTGACGATGTTTACGAAGAGATTATGAGAGCGGATATTGACAAATTCGATACTAGTGATTATCCTCCAGATAATCGGTACAACATCCCATTAGTTAATAAAAAAGTAATTGGTTTGTTAAGAGATGAGAATGAAGGATCCATAATGACAGATTTTGTAGGCCTTCGATCAAAACAATACACCTATTTGGTTGACAATAAGAAACCCACCCTTAATAATACTGAAAAAGGTGAAAAATGTGTTAAGAAATCCAAAGGTATTAAATATTACGTAGTCAAGCATTAAATTGAATTTGAAGATTATTTGGAATGTTTAATACAAAATATAGAGAAATACGAGACTCAGAGGTGTATACAATCACGTGCCCATCAAGTTTTTTCAATAGAACAAAACAAAATTGCCCTGAGTCCACATGATGACAAAAGATATTTACATAGGAATTCCCATGATACTTTACCTTGGGGACACTATAGTATTATTATAGATTGATATTGTCAAACTTACAGTGTAGATGAAAATTTATCAAATACTGATACTTCACCTTGGGGAAACTATAGTATTATTTTCACTTGATATTGTTAAACATACAGTGTAGATGAAAATTAAATAAAAACCCCTTATATTCAATTATTTTTTATTTATATCCTCCATGATTATATCTCTATAATACAATAAGCACTCTCGCATACAATAACTCTCGAAACTATTTTTCAGAATATCACAAAATGCAATTATTATCAATTCATTCCGCATTTCAGAGTTTACTTGCAATATAAATTTCCTGGTAATTTCAATAACATTGTAATAAAAATTCGAAAATGACAAATTCGTGAGCATGTTGATTTTGTGATCGATGATGATAGAGTCAAGTTCAAAAACTTTCCGAATAACATCTCCTTTCAGATATATGGCAGAGTTTGTAGTTTCAAGTTTCGATATTTCGATGCCCATAAATTGTGCGGTGCTTATTTTCACTTCCTCATCACTACACATTTGTGGAACAACATTTTCATCACTCTTTTCGAAATATTCAGTCAGCAAATTTCGTAAAATGTGAGTCAAATTTGCCCATTCTATCACTTTGAAGGAGATTTCCGGTTTACTGGTATTGTTCTTCAACTTAACTGCAGGTTCGAAGCATCTCGCAACGCTCAGGCCGCAACAGACTGAAAATGGGCTGTCCTGGATGTTGAAGGTAGATTCAGCAATGTAGGGTCCCTCGTTCTCGATGTTCTTGCGGTATAGCTCGTCCATATCACTCCAACAATCACTACCATAACCACTCGACTCATCTGACATCGGATTCATTTTCTCAACTGACTGGAGACTCACACCTGCAAGCGAATACATATCCAAGACCGAAGTGGAGGGGTTTTTCAGAGAGGGGGAAGTGGTTCTCTAAACAAGACTATTTTTTGCGATCCAAGAGTTGTGGGATTTATCGAGCCCAAGCCATTTTACGTAAATTTTATTCCCTTTCGTTCTCAGAACTTTCTCTACCAAATATACATCAGGATACTTGACTTTTTGTAATTCTTGTTCATAAAAAACACCTTGAATCGGATTCCCCATGGCATTCTTCAACAGGTATAATGTTGGATCAGTTGTACGAATTTTTCTGATTTTAAAAATCTCATTCGACCAATTCGGTGAATAGCCTTTGGAAAAAGCTTCTCGAAATTCACTTATTCGTACGTGATTATTCACTACAAACTTAGGATTGGGATTCGTTATTTTCAAGTGACTATAAACAGTATCAAGGAGCAATTTTTCATTTTTCTTTCTCACTTCTATTGGTTTCAATCCCGTCATAGAATGTTTGGTATTATTATATGTAAAAACTACATCTTTTAGTATGTCAATCCATTTGTAATTACCCTGTAGACTGAATTCTTTCCACATTATGGTTTTCAAAGTTCTGTTCACATGTTCTACAATGCTAGCCTTCATACTTGAAAAAGTGCTATAATGGTTAATTTCGTATTTTATCATCAGTTCAGAGAACAATGTATTATAGAACTCGTGGCCTCTATCAGTATGAAGATTTTTCGGTGGAGATTTCACTGAGGATAGAATTTTTCTCATCGCAACTGAGACATTGTCAGCCGATTTGCTTTTCACAGGTTCACACCACACAAATTTCAAAAAAGCATTTATTACAACCAAAATGTACTTGTATCCTTTGTTGAATTTAGCATATGGTTGCATTTCGACAAAATCAGCTTCCCACAAATCATTCAATCGTTTGATAACTACTCTCCTCCTCCGGAATCGCCTCCTTGCTGGTTTATGTAGCTCCTCAACTACTTCTTTCTTGGTGTTAGACATACTTGATGATAGGGGTCTGAATCACCAACTGGATATGAAGATTTTCATCTGATACTCTATATTTTGATTGGAATTTCAATGTTGAACCTTTACTTAATTTCTGTCCAATCAGTTCGCTAATTTCAATAGTATTATTACCGACCGTTACTGAAACGTCTTTAGAATAACAGTCAATTCCAACTATGAAACCTTTCCTCAATGAAAATGTGTATTCATCTGAATTATTTTGTAGCATGTATAACCAGGGCAGTGGAAGCCTCTTTATTACTTTGGTTATACTGCCGGTAATTGTTAATATACTTTCACTGTATAACTGATATTTATTCACTGGTTGTTGTTGAGTAGTTAGATATTGATCTAGTCTTTGATGTTGTAACATATGTCTACCGAATTTATCAACTGGCATGATGCCTATTCCAATGACCAGGAATGAATAACACCAAAGCTGTGATACATGTTATTTTATTCAATTATTTCAGCTTCCCTGAGTTCCTCTAACACGGGAATTATCTCATTAATATGTCCGGTATGACCAGCTTGTTGTTCTGCAATCAGTAACTTCAGTCTGTCTATGATTTCATTGAAGTTATCAAAATATTTGTATTCTATCTTCTTATTGTTGTGAAGCATCATCGGACCGATTCCTTGTCCTAATTTAGCAGAGGATGTCGATTGTGACCTATTGAAAACCCTCGGTCCTTTGGAGTTTGGGATGGATGAGGAAACTTTTTGTTTGAGTAATCTCTTTCCTACTGCCTTAGCCATAGAATGTAATGATGTTACCCTTGGTTTTGGTAATTTTCACAAATTTCACAGCATTAGACGTGGATAATCCATTTTTACGATTATAATCAGTATAAATGGCATTTGTTGCGGTAACAATATCAATATAGTTGTCAATATCATTGACTTTGTAACCTATTGGATGTTTTTTGAAAATCAGTTCATATAGCCCCGGTGTACCACTATTAGTTATTTCATTTATTGAGAAATGCGGACCAAGAAATTCCACAACACTATCTCCTATCATCCAGTTATCTGTTGATACTTCGAATCTGATACCAAATTTGTGATCGAAATCCTCTGGATCACCCTTGAGTATGTCTTCGATAAACGCTCTTGGAAGAGGTTTTTCATATTTTTCCAAGTATTTTTCTAATTCAGGATCTCTGGCTTTCTGTAGAGCTTGTAGATTTTCAATTTGACTTTGTAATTGACCCAAACTCTGATCAAAATAGCTTATTTCAGGATCGTGTACGAATGTTTCTTCATCTTGTAGTATTGATGGATCTTTAACTAGCAATCTATAATACTTATCGTGTTGTCGAGTTGAAAATGAATCAGGTTCTGCCTTTTCCACTTTAGGAACGGCTGTCTGATGAATCGATGCAATCAATTCTTTCAGAGGGTTGGTTATTGGTTCATAACTTTTCTCCAACGAACTCTTTGATTCCGCAATATTAGTTTTGAGGCTCTGATATTTTTGTTTAACAGATTTTCTGGCTTTCACCAACTGTTCTGCAAGCTGTCTATTCATTGTACTGAATCAGATATACGATGTGTCTCATCTTATATCAAATTTTCAAAACTTCATCGAATCCTTTTCTACATCTACCTTTCCTCAATCCCGCATCCTTATCGATGACAACAAATCCATGATTTGTATTCCAACAGAATGAACACATATCCATAAACTGTTGGAATGACATATCAACGTTGACATGATTATCATAAATATGTTTCAAATTAGTTACATCTTGCTTAAAAATAATTATCAGGTTGGCATTGTCTCTTATCAGTCTTTTCGGGATTGAGCTGTGAGTCTGACATAAGTAGAACACATCGGTATTTTTATGTCGCCCAAAACAAAAAAAATCTCTGATGATATTTTGGTTACATGTGGCAACATCGTCGACTATGATGACTGAATTTGGAGCTACTTCATTCGGAGAGATAACTTCATCGCCGTCATCGTACTCGAAATATCCAATTTCCTTCATTGGTCTGAACAATGTCCTCAAATACTCATATTTCGGTTGATAAAGCGACTTGGAGTACAAATACAGATTTTCGAATCTCAAACCATTTGGATCATCAAGTAAACTTATCATACAGTTTTGTCTTTCCACATCCCGAAGAGCCTACTACCAGGGCTCGTTTGGAGCCACCTTCAAATAAATCTCCATGTTTCTTGAATTGGTGTGAGCTAATGAAACTATCATGATCAGTAACAGATAGTTTCACTTTATGTTTCTCAACTTTCATGTTCAGATTCCGGTTCAACACTGGTATATATAATTAACTTATTTCCACATTTATAACATTCGGTACTGAACTTTTGAACTCTTCGTATGCTCGTGTACGGTACTCGAAATGATATAAAAGGGAGAGGATCATTGAACACTCTCATAAATAGATTACCCGTCGAATTGCATTTGCCAGGTTATAGTTTATGTGGTCCCGGAACCAAATTATCTGAACGACTTGCACGTGGGGATAGAGGAATCAACACATTGGACGAAGCTTGTAGAGATCACGATATAGCCTATTCAAAATACACTGATTCACAGAACAAAAACGTAGCGGACCGCATTCTGTCAGAGCGAGCGTGGAACCGTTTCAAGGAAAGAGACACGAGAATCGGGGAAAAAATCGCAGCACTTGGAATTGCAGGAATAATGAAGAGTAAAAGTAAATTAGGCATGGGATTGAAAAGACGACAAGCTGGTCGGAAAAGGGGTGGTGCAATAAGTTTCACTCAAGCAATGCGCAAAGCAAGGAAAGGTATAAAAGGTCAAAATATGGACATACTTCAGGCTGCGAATCTAGCTCTCTCTTCTATTGGTGGAAAAAAGGTTTCGAAACCAAAAAAGAGAATTATATCCATCCCCAAATCTGGAGGGTTCATTCCACTGATTCCCCTCTTTGCTGCTCTCGGTGCTCTTGGTAGTCTTGGAGGAGGGGCAGCTGGGATTGCCCAAGCCATAAATAAGGCTAAGGCAGCCAGGGAGCAACTGGATGAACAAAAGAGACATAACATGAAAATGGAACAATCAGCTTTGGGAAAAGGTCTAGTTTTGAAACCTTACAAACGTGGATATGGATTATTCCTGAAACCGTATTCAAAAAACTGAACATCAAGCTACCACACCGTCCATTAACAAATGTAGATTTATTGAACTACACTGAAGAATTAAGAATACCGTTCTTTCGAGGAGTGTTTATGTTAGATGAGATACCCAGGAAAATAAGAAAGTATGAAAGTGGTATAATTAATTTAGATGATAAGAGTGGGGATGGTACCCATTGGGTTTGTTATAACAAATCCCAACGAAGTATCGAATATTTTGATAGCTATGGTAGCCTGAGACCCCCTCTTGAACTCATCAAATATTTCTACAGTGATGGTAGCTCTAAAATTATTAAGTATAATCATGATAATTTTCAATCAACCAATTCCTACAATTGTGGTCATCTTTGTCTCAAATTCTTATATGATGAGAACTATACATGAATGTCATTCAGTTTAGTTTAAAATGTCATTGGCATTCTCACTCACTGGAAATTCATCGGTTCTAAGTTCCGATTTCAATCCTCCAATACACTTGGAAGAAGATACCGACTATGGAATCGGTTTAACTGGATTCGAAACTTTGAATGTGATTCCTAACGTTGATGATTATAATAATCAATTCGTTTTTGGAGACAACAATTCCTCAGTGACAATCCCTGTAGGCTCTTATGAAATTGGAGATCTTAATAAAATCATCTCTTCACGAGTGAGAGATATTGATAAAGATGCAAGAATCAACATAACTCCTAATTTCAACACATTAAAAGTGACAATTGACACGAATAGAAGAATTAATTTCAAAAGCGATCGAACAGTGCGAGATTTACTCGGATTCCATAGACGTATCTTGGAAGCAAATGAACGACATACATCAGATACCAAAGTCAACATTCTTAGTGTGAATGCAATCAGTATATATTGCAATATTGCTACTGGGAGCTATCATAATGGAAAAGAAGCTCACTCACTGCTCTCGTTTTTCCCAGTCGTTGCCCCTGGATACAAGATCGTCTTGAGAGTTGAAAATATCATTTATTTCAAAATCAGTTTGAGGACTATTGATAACATAACGATCAAAATCCTAGACCAAGCAGGAAAACTGGTTAATTTTCGAGGAGAAACAATAACTGTTAGCCTCCACTTGAAAAAAATCTAACATGGTTGTTAGATACAATAGGATATCTTATCCAAATTGGTATAAGGAGGCCAAGACTACAAGAAGATTCATCAGTGTGAAGAAGAATACCAAGAGAATCACACGTGCAAATCGTCTATTTCTGCAGTCTCTTGGCCTGAAAGTTCTGGTAAAATGGACATTCTCAATATTCATCAGGAACCTTTGGTCGATCAAACCATTCAAGAAAAAGAGTATCATTCTTATCAGCCGTTTCTACAGAAATTCGAATATAATGATGAAATTAGGATATCAATACAAGAGTTGGATACGTATACGCTGCCCTGTCAAAGTTACCTTTACATCGAAGGTCGTTTGACGAAATCCGATGGAACTGCAACCGACAAATTGGGATTCATCAATAATGCTATAAACTTCCTCTTCAGAGAAGTGAGGTATGAACTAAATGGCGTTACTATAGATTCAGTTCGAAATGTTGGAATGATATCAACAATTGAAGGTTACCTGTTATACAACACAAACGAGAGTATCGAGTTGCAAAACGCAGGTTGGTTTCCCAAATTGAATTTCAAGCTCAAAGATGAGAAGATACTAGTAGATGGTAAAGGCAACTTCAGCGTTTGCATACCTCTGTCTTTCATTATGGGATTCTTCGAAGACTATCAGAAGGTCATCGTGAATATGAAACAAAAATTAGTAATAATTCATAATAACGATGATACAGATTCAGTGTACAGTTCTGATGAAAAGGAAACCCCAAAAATACAGATAGATGAATTATTCTGGAGGGTACCACACGTTTTGGTAAATATTCCACAACAGCTCATATACACCCAAATGGTTCAGAGAAACCAGGAAATACTCATGCCATTCCGTAGCTGGGAACTCATCGAATTCCCAAAATTATTAACTACTACCAGACACACATGGCCAGTGAAAACCACAAATCAATTGGAAACTCCACGCCATGTCATTGTTGTATTCCAAACTGACAAGAGGGGCAAAGTGGAGTCTGACATGAGCAAATTTGATCATTGTAACTTAACCAATATTCGAGTCTCCTGAACAGTGATCGATATCCATACAATGACTTATATTTGAGTTTCAATGACAACAAAACTTCACAGCTATACTCGATGTTTACAAATTTCAGACCATCTTATTACGGATCTGGAAAAGAGCCAATATTTTCACCGAGAGAATTTGCTGAAATCATACCAATGTCACACATAGACTGTTCACATCAAGAAGAGTCCACCCAAAGTGGGTCTGTTGTGATGAGAATAGAGTTTGAAACATCTGAAGCAGTGCCAGATAATACAACAGCATATTGTCTCATATTGCATGATAAATTGTTCAATTATAGTCCTCTCACCAAAATTGTCAAACAGTTGTGAAAAACCCCCACTACAAAAATAATCATTTAAGAGGAACCACTTTGCTAAATTGTCAGTTATTACTTGAACATTGCAAGATGAAGGTGTTGAGTATCGATATTCGAGGGTACCAGATATCCAACGAATTCTACCCCAAGGAAATATCAATTTCAAATGGCTTTCAATTGAGTCACTACTTATTCAAACCAGCTATTCCCTTTGGTGTACTCCAGGAAGCGGATAAGAAACACTTGAGGGGGTTGGAACGTAACCACCATGGACTCAAATACAGCTCAGGGCTCATAGATTACGAGAAAATGAATGAAATATTGCAAGATCATCTCAGAGATGTCGACCTTGTATACGTGAGAGGACACCAAAAGTTTCAATTCCTCACTTCATTGTGTTTACCAACTAGTAGACCCAAAATTATCAACATCGAAAATTTTGATACATTCATGCACACAGTGACTTTCAAGGCCGACATTCCTCTATGTATGCATCACGAGAACAATGATCCGCACATGTGCAGTTTCAGAAACTGTAAAGACTTGCACAATTGGATAAATAATCTTCTACCACAATAAAATTCTCATTTGTATATTGCTAGTCAATATGATAACCGATTTGATCAACGAATATATCCAGAAATTAAAAATTCTTAAAGAACAAATCCACATTCACGAATGTACAACAGGAATAAAAAATCTCCATGTTGACAAACACCTCATCCCGACAGCACAACGGACCGATCCAAGGGCAGGCTTCAGTGAAGCGATTGTAGTACAACTGAATAACCTCAAATTATAATCTATTCTTGAATAAATGTTTTTTTTGAATGAATAAGTTGGTTTATTCACCGAGTACATCAATATAATCTTTGAGAAAATATCACAGTACTTCATTAGCAATGGCAGTGTTGAGTTCAAATTTTCTGGTTCTCTTTACCATTATACATGATATAATGTATATAAATCAGCCATATAATGCTAAAAATATTTTTATTTGCTTCGATAAAAATGGTGTGAAAATGATAGCTGGCCTTCAGAATGGACTGAAATGTCACCAACAATAATGAACAATGGACATCTATATTCACTTCGATGGCAGACGTACCAGAAAATGCAAGTGTATATAAATTGAGAATTATTTTTCAAGACCAAAGTGTGGGAGACTCAAGAAAGTGGCAGAATCTTCATAATTGTGAAAAATCTATATCACCAGATTTCTTCTTTGAAATAAGCAGTATTATATTGATGAATCTTTTATTCACAATAGCGATAATGGGTACTTGCCTCTACTTATATTATGGAAAAATAACACACACATTCTGTATTAGAATTGGAATAAATTTGTGACTTGTGAGACCTTTCATGTGATACCTATAAATCCCCACTATTTGGCCCCTTTGGTCCTTCGAAAGTTGATTTTCGAAAAGTTGAAAGCGAAATCTTCTAAATGGTGTGCCATAACATATAGTTGAGCTAATCTTTACTATTCGGCCCTTTTGGTCCTTCAAAAGTTGATTTTCGAAAAGTTGAAAGCGAAATCTTCAAAATGGTGTGCGATAACATATATTTGAGGTAATCTTCACTATTTGGCCCTTTTGGTCCTTCAAAAGTTAATTTCCGAAGAGTTCAGAGCGGAATCTTCAAAATGGTGTGTCATAACATATAGTTGAGCAAATCTTCACTATTTGACCCTTTAGGTCCTCTAAAAGTTGATTTTCACTATATGTCCCTTGGAGACCCTTCAAAAATTAATTTTCGTAGAATTCAAGCGGAGACCTTTCATTTGATAGGTAACAAGCTATAGTTGATATAATATTCACTACATGGCCCTTTGGGACCCTTCAAAAATTAATTCTCGTGAAA
The DNA here is from genome assembly GCA_918026855.4 of Phaedon cochleariae. Lineage (NCBI taxonomy): Eukaryota > Metazoa > Arthropoda > Insecta > Coleoptera > Chrysomelidae > Phaedon > Phaedon cochleariae. Next base: position 34,624,718 of record OU896708.1, read on the forward strand.
TTCAAGCAGAGACCTTTCATTCGATATACAACAACCTATAGTTGACATAATATTCACCATATGGCCCTTGATGCCCTTCAAAAATTAATTTTCGTGGAATTCAAGCAGAGACCTTCCAATTGATATACAACAACCTAAAGTTGGCATAATATTCACTATATGGCCCTTAGGGACCCTTCAAGGATTATTTTGCGTGAAATTCGAGCAGAGACCTTTCATTTGATATACAACAACCCATAGTTGGCATAATATTCACTATATGGCCCTTGAGGCCCTTCAAAAATTGATTTTCGTGAAATTCAAGCAGAGACCTTTCATTTGATATACAACAACCCATAGTTGGCATAATATTCACTATATGACCCTCGGGGACCCTTCAAAAATTAATTTCCGTGAAATTCATGCAGAGACCTTTCATTTGATAGAAAACCACCTATAGTTGGCATAATATTCACTATATGGCCCTTGGGGACCCTTCAAAAATTAATTTTCGTAAAATTGAAGCAGAGACCTTTCATTTGATATACAACAACCTATAGTTGGCATAATATTCACTATATGACCCTTGGGGACCCTTCAAAAATTAATTTCCGTAAAATTCAAGCAGAGACCTTCCATTTGATATACAACAACCTATAGTTGGCATAATATTCACTATATGGTCCTTGAGGACCCTTCAAAAATTGATTTTCGTAAAATTCTAGCAGAGACCTTCCATTTGATAGGTAACAACCTATAGTTGGCATAATATTCACTATATGGCCTTTGGGACCCTTCAAAAATTAATTTTCTTAAAATTGAAGCAGAGACCTTTCATTTGATATACAACAACCTATAGTTGGCATAATATTCACTATAATGGTCCTTGAGGCCCTTCAAAAATTGATTTTCGTGAAATTCAAGTGGAGACCTTCCATTTGATAGGTAACAACCTATAGTTTGCATAATATTCACTATATGTCCCTTGATACCCTTCAAAAATTAATTTTCGTGAAATTCAAGCAGATACCTCCTAATTAATATATTACAAGCTATAGTTGACATAATATTCACTATTGACCCTTGAGACCCTCCAAAAGTTATTTTTCGTGACATTGGTGTTGAAAGCTACCATTCAATATGTTACAGCCTATAGTTGAGATAATCTTCACTATATGACATTTAACACCCTTAAAAAAACATTTCTTCCACGGTATACACAGTGTTGATTAAACATGCGACAAAAATTCAGAGGGTTGTTTTTTATCGTCTGATATAGGTCAGCACGGTATACAGATTATTGATTAAATATGCGGCAAAAGGGTTGTTTCTTTGACTAATACCTCATTTTAAATACCCTTTTTGATTCGAGAGTGGACAACATTATCGAGAAAACTATTTTTGATATTTTGAAAATTGCTAAATGAAAGTACCACACTGTGTTCACCAAGTACCTATAATAATTATTACCCCTAGCTAGTTATGTTCAACAGTAACGAGTAATTTTGGTAATAAAATGTTCTTTCTCTCCTGAACGGATTTTCAAAAATATTCCAAGGAATAATTCCTCGAATTTTTACAGTTAATAAACACTAGAATGTTTCATGATATATGGGACGCACTTGATGTCTCAAGAAAAAAAGTTCCCATGAACAAAGGTCGTAAAAGATTTACCTTAAAGTTGCGAATATTTTTCCTTAACCCTGTATGTAAGAGTCAGATCCACTAAATAACAATTCACCAGGATATCACAAATCATCTAGCAATGGAAATTATTTACAACCACCCTGTATCTCGCAAGCCATTTACGACCTTTTTTGTTTTATTTTTTCAGACGCCCTATTGGTGAAATGGTATTCACAATACCCAATTTTAAGTAGTAATCACAAAAATACAAATGAAGTCGAACTCACCCCATTTTATCCAGTTGCCTCAGACGACCACTGAGCAGAAAACTACTTGATAACACTAACTTGCTGAACAGAATGAACTACGTGCGATCATAGACAAACACTTTCACCTCATGAAATCACGATTTGGATTAATTACGTAAATATCAATGCGATCATGGAGCTAGGTGTGGAGCACTTGTTATTGAATAAAGTAATTGATTCTCTTCGGACTTGATTATCGTAATGGCAGTCAACATTGAATTAATCTCATTGCAATAAGGTGTAATGAGCACAAACACCCACGGAGGGGATTCTAACTCAAATAATATCAATCAAAAACTCACCCAATTCACTCCAATTTCCTCAGACACATACTACCACCATAGATAGCCACAAGAACACTAGTTTTACTAACAATATGCTTCTGCAACTTGCTACATCACGAAAATATAGTGTGTACACGTTCGTCAAACCACACTTTCAGGAAATGAATGAAAATGTGTGATGAAAATAATTACAAATACCTTACCACTATTTTTTTATCGTTTTCGAATAACAAACAGCATCTGAAACAAAACAAAAAAAAAATAATTCAACATCAAACATCTTTTGAGAAATAAATACCTATTTTAAGGCAAATACCATCAATAAATCAAATAAATCTTCTAATACTGCATCGTTTGCGTAGTGCAATTTATATTCAACACACACCCCGAATTCAATTGCATTATCTGGAAGGAAATCGTGGTCTGCATTGGCCCCATAAAATAATATGATATTCAAGTGCTGAAAAATATCAATTCAAGTTTTTAAAATCATGCTCACATAATCAGAACACTCAGTATACTAACCCTAATGCATTCCGGCAATTCGCTTCAAACAATGCTCTCCTGTATGGATCCTGAAAAACACCCTCAATTAATATTATACATGATACTCCACAGAAAAATGTACTCACCAATTTCTCCATTCATGATGAGGGTAGGTTAGGTTAGTCGGTATGAATGAAACAATAAAAAAAAAGTGATCGTGAATTCTGAGATTGGTTTTTTATAAACAATTCATTGAGGGAGGGAAGGATTAGAATGTATGTATTATCTTGAATGATTCATGTTCTGCGGTAATGAAAAATTTTCCACAAACTAAAGCTACTATCACACGATGGGTTTAAAGACAGGAAAATATGTTCATTTGATAGTAACAAACTAGCATTCCTTCACGACCTGTTGGACAATCATACACAACCTTCTTACTTACATATGCATCACGACAATCGATAACATTAATGACATACATGATTATTGGTATGTTAATCGATGATCGAGCGTTATAAACAAACACACCTAGCAAATTATTATTGAATTCATTACACTGATGAGATTATGGCATAGGAAACGTAAACAGGGTGATTTCTGGACCAAAGACTGGCAACGAAAAATGTTACCGAAATTTAGGAACCAGGCACCCTAGATACATTCTAAGTTATGCATGACGTCGGGGTTCTTCAGTTCACACACCAGGAGCTCTGCAACGTCTTCAACTGCACTTGGAGGAACTCGATGACCGTTTGAGCAAGATTGAGCATAGAGCGCTCTGGGTCCACAACTCTCCTAAATACTCTACTCTGCAAGCTGTGTGCGTTATACCCGCTCAGAACTCGTCTCATATGGTTACTGCAATCGTGTCTGTTTCAACTGTTTTGCATGTTAGATGCTAGACGGCAGAGTAACAGTGTAAACAAAGTCGAAGTCGAAGTTTCTTGTCGTGCAAGTTGTGTGCATTATACTCGCTTGGAAGTCGTTTCATATGGTCAATGCAAACTTGTTTTCTTCAATAGTGTCGATGTGAGATGATAGGATAGAGATACTATAGTGTGCAATCCGATGAAGTCTATGTATCTCCGTTTGCCTATTGTACTCGTTATATACCCTTCAAAGTCGTCTTATACGGTCACTGCAATCGTATCTGCTCCAACTGTTTGCATGTAAGATGCTAGACGGCAGTGTTACAGGGTAAACAAAGTCGAAGTCGAAGTTTCTTGTTGTGCAAGATGTGTGCGTTATATCCGCTTGGAAGTCGTCTCATATGGGCATTGCGAACTCGTCTGCTTCAATAGTATCCATGTGAGATTATAGGATAGAGAGATATAGTGTGTACTACGATGAAGTCGATGTATCCCTATTTGCCTGTTGTACTCGCTATATTTCCTTCAAAGTCGTCTTATATGGTCATTGCGACCGTATCTGCGTCAACTGTATACATATCAGATACTAGACTGCAGAGTTACAGTAAAAACATGGTCGAAGTCGAAGTTTCTTGTTCTGTAAGCTGTGTGCGTTATACCTGCTTGGAAGTCGTCTTGTATGGTCATTGCGAGCTTGTCTGCTCCAATTGTGTTCATGTGAGATGATAGGATAGAGATATATAGTGTGTAAGACGATGAGGTCGATGTATTCCCATTATTTGCCTATTGTGCCTATTATTATCCCTTCAAAGTCGTCATATACGGTCACTGCAATCGTTCCTGCATCAACTGTATGCATGTCAGATGCTAGACTGCAGAGTAACAGTGTGAACATAGTCGAAGTTTCTTGTTCTGCAAATTGTGTGCGTTATACCCGCTTAGAAGTCGTCTCATATGGGAATTGCAAACTCGTCTGCTTCAATAGTATCCATGTGACATAATAGGATAGAGAGATAGAAAGTGCACACCGATGAAGTCGATGTATCTTCATCTGCCTATTGTTCTTGCTATATACCCTCCAAAGTCGTCTTATATGGTCACTGCGATCATATCTGCTTCAACCGTATGCATGTCAGAGTGTACGACGATGAAGTTCATGTATCCCCATTTGCCTGATGTACTCGCTATATACCCTCCAGAGTCGTATTATTTTGTCACTGCATTCGTATCTGCATCAACTGTATGCATGTCAGATTCGAGACTGCAGAGTTACAGTGTGGACATAGTCAAAGTCGAATTTTTTTGTTCTGAAAGCTGTGTGCGTTATACCCGCTTGAGAGTCATCTTATATGGTCAATGCAAACTCGTCTGCTTCAATAGTGTCAATGTAAGATGATAGGATAGAGAGGAATAGTGTGCAAAACGATGAAGTCGATGTATCTTCGTTTGCCTATTGTACTCGTTATATTCCCTTCAAAGTCGTCTTATACGGCCAGTGCAGTAGGTATTCAAAGCGGTGACCACGATCAAACCCTCTGTGATCGCAGAATTCCCTATATGGATTGTACTATTCTATATCGATTGCACTATGCCCCATTGATTGCAGTATGCCTCGTGGGGAATCCTGATCTTTCTGTATTTACCTATACACCCTGCTCAGTTGGAATCAATCAATCAATCAATGAAAATAATAATAGGCTTCATTCATCATCCTGTAAAAAAAACATGTTATGAAACATAAAATAAATAATACATGAATGACGAATGGGCGAGGTTCAGCTGATGAAGCTGTTTTTAAACCTAACCTTCAAATACATATATTATATATATAGTATTGACAAACAAAGAAAAATAATATAATCCATGTACATATACTATAAAACTAAATATTCCAACATTAAAGAATTTATTTAATTTTTTAAATATTTATCAAATTTTGAATTCCGGAAACCACTGCAAACGTCATTGAATTATCATTGCCTTGTTCTGAACATAGCTTTTCAATCGTTTTTTGAAATTTTGTAAACTACAATCTTTGAAATCAATTGGCATACTGTTGTACAGTTTAGCAGCGTTATAAGAGAAACTTCGTGTATACATTGCGGTAGAATGTCTAGGAATCAGCAAGTAATGTTTATTTCGGGAAGTTGCATTTTGTGATAGTGAAACCAATTTCCTACGTAAATATGGTGGAGTTCTTGAATGCAAAATTTTATGCGTGAAGGTGAGGAGGTGCATTTCTCTTATCTGTTTCATTTTTAGCCAACCAGAATCCTCAAACGAGGTACTAATATGATCATACTTTCGTATCCCATATGAGAATCTAATACAACTATTTTGGATTTTTTGCAGCCGTGAAACATTCTGTTGTTGTAAAGGTGGTCCATAAATAGAGTCGCAGTAGGCTAATCTTGAAAATATCAGGGACTCGCATAGACTCAGTTTCAGTTTTTTTGACATTAAGTGTCTACTAGGATATAACTGCCGTAGTACATTATAAGATACTTTACATAAATGATTGACGTGTTTTGTAAATCTCAGATCCGTATCAATCCATAAACCTAGGTTTTTGCTTTCATTTACTAATGGAATTACGTCATTGTTGATGCATATAGAAAGTGAGTCACGCACGGTATTTCTCTTGTTTTTGGCACCAAACAGCATAACCTGCGATTTCTTGGAATTTAATTTTAAGTTGTGAGCACTGGAAACATTAAATATCAATTGAAGATTATCGTTTATATGTCTCTCAGCTGCTTTCACTTCACTGAAATTGAACGACATATACAACTGGGTATCATCCGCGTAATGATGTATTTCACTTAGTCTTACAAATTCGTGAAAATCACATATATAAAGCGCGAAGAGGAGTGGTCCTAGCACAGAACCTTGCGGTACACCGTATAATCTACTCAACGAAGAAGCTTGGTCACCGTCTAGGCTAACACTCTGAGTCCGATCAGTTAAATAACTCTCAATGAGCGCAACTGCTTCTCCAGAAAAACCGAAATATCTCAGTTTTTTGCATAAAACAGACGGGTCCAAAGTGTCGAATGCTTTACTGTAATCTAGCAGAATAAGACAGGTAAAATACCCTTCATCAAGTTTCTTGAAAATGTCATCCGTAATCAGACTTAATGCCGTAGTAGTGCTGTATTGTGGGCGGAATCCTGACTGAACATCAGTTATAAGATTCTTTACACTCGCATAGGTTGTAACCTGTTCTTTTATTTTCCTTAAAATGACAAAAATTTCACATTTCGTATAGGAATAGTCAGCACCTTATATCTAACTTATAACTAAAACTAAATAAATAAGATAAAATGAAATAAAAACAAGCAAAAGGGGTTATGGGTCTAGACAATATATCACGTACATAATAGAGTGGATCACAGAGGACTAGATAAAAACTCATCGAGTGTGTGAAAACAGTTGATCAACAAAAGCGACTTCAGACGTTCTTCGAATATTGATAAATTTTCAGCTCTTCTGATGATTTCTGGCAGATGATTAAATATTTTAGGTCCAATGCATTTAGGAGCATTTTGAGTAATTTTATATTTTGCAGCTTTGACATGTATCATTAGTTTTTGACGAGTGTTCTTGTCATGAATATCACTATTCAGAATGAAGTCGCTTTTATTAGTAAATACATAAACTGAAATTTCATATATAAATATACTCGTGAGAGTTAGAATTTTCTGATTTATAAATAGAGTTCTACATGAACAACTTCTAGGAGTATTGAATATACATCGTAAAATAGCCTTCTGTTCAATAAAGACGTTTCTACCCATTGTTGAGTTGCCCCACAAGCAGACACCATAGCGCAACCTGGACTCAACCTGAGCATAATATACACTGATGAGTTGCTTTTTATTTAAAACGACTCTCAGATTCCTAAAGAGATAGATCAATGAGCACAATTTTGAAACCAATTGTTCACAGTGTGGAATCCAGTTCAGATATTCATCCATTTGCATACCTAAGAATTTAACTGGATTGGGGGGGCTTTGTAAGGTTGTATTATTAATATTCAGTTGAAGTGCTTCAGTTTTATTCTAGTAATCATGAAAACGAATCACCTGCGTTTTTTTGCATTAAAAAAAAGATCCTGCCTGTTGAAATATACAGTAGTTAAATTCAGGATATCTGTGCATTTGTGTGTTAAAATATCAGATTGCTTATCCGAGATCAATATACTGATATCGTGTGCATATGCTGTGAATAATGAGTATGATATTTCCCTATCGATGTTATTGATGTATAGTAGGAACATGACCGGCCCCAAGATAGATCCCTGAGGCACAGCAGTCCGGACCAGTTTATTTTCTGATGTAGTGAATGAAGTCACACCACCTCTATCAAATTTCAATGAGACGCATTGTGTTCTGTTGCTGAGAAACGAGGATACCCAGGCATGTGAATTTCCCCTCAGACCATAACACTCCAGCATATCCAGCAGTTTCAGGTGATCCACGCAGTCAAAAGCTCTGCTCAAATCACATAAAATTGCAGCTGGGCATTCGCCCGCTTCAATAAACTCCATAATGTTTTCATAAAAAGTTAGTAGAGCAGTTTGAGTCGATTTTCCAGAGCGGAAACCATGCTGCATGGGTATCAGAATATTGTGTGATTCCAGAAAATCATTCAAACGCTCTAGGAATGCATACTCGAAGATTTTCGAGAAGCTCTGGGGGACGGTAATTGGTCTAAAATTTTCTAAAGTTGATAATTTTTTGTTCTTACGCAGGGGAGTTACCTTTCCTACCGTTAGCGCTGTAGGGAAACTACCATGTAAAAAAGAAAGATTCACTAAAAAAGTTATCGGTTTTATGATAATGTGCAAAACTCTTTTTAGTAGAAACACTGGAATTTCGTCAGTTCCTGACGAATGTTTGCTTCTTAGTTTACGATTGATTAAATTGAACAACTCTCATTCGCTAAATGGCTCTAAAAACATTGTGTGTGGATTCATTTCTATGCCTTTACCATTATTGAAATTCGGGCGATGATAATCATAACTCGGAATATCACGTATTAAGGCCTGTGGAGCTTCGATAAAAAAATTGTTCAATTCATTCACGATCTCTGATGGATTATTGATAACGTCATCATGTTTTTGAATGAAGATACTATCACATGCATTCTTTCTTCTGTTTGTAAGTTCAGACACAACATTCCACAAAATTTTCGGATCGTTATCTGACATACTAATTTTATTTTGATAAAATGTCTTTTTTGTATCTTTAACCAATTTAAGGTGCCGTTTTTCATTATTATTATATAATTCAGTTAGAGCAGGGTTACCTTTCTTCAAGTAGAATAGATGTTTTAATGAGCAGCTGGATTCTTTAACGAGATTGTCAATCCAGCCATGTTTATTTTTGTTCAAAAATACTTTGCGTTTGGGGAAGGCAGTTTCGAAATAATGATAAAATATGTCATAAAAACAATTGAAGGCTTCTTCGCAATCGCCATACTCATAAATGTTGCTCCATTCTTCTTTGTGTAACATAGAATCGAAATTAACTTTATTACTTTCATTGAAACATCTCTTCATTTCGGTTTTATTGATTGATTTCAGAGAAGAGGTTTCGTTGATATCTAAGAATATCGCACGATGATCAGATATTTCACAATCAGTAACATAACATGATTCTTCCTTGTTACAGTTAGAGAAGATCTGGTCAATCAAAGTGCAGCTGGAATTAGTAATCCGTGTGGGCCAACCCACAAGTGGGCAAAAGTCGAAACGTGACATCACATTACATAAAGATATAAAATTAACATTTGAGTATGAATCGAAATTAAAATCACCACAAACAAAATAAATTATTCCAGGTTTATAAATAAGATTCAGTACTTCACAAATTTTGTTGAAAAATACGTCTATATCTCCACAAGGAGATCTATAACAGTTCATTATGACGAATTTTTGCAAATTCAGTGTGTATGAGATAGCGCATACTTCGAAATGTTGTTGGATGCAGAACTCACCAAGATCAATAGCAGTTGCCTTGATATCATTCCGCACCCATATCGCTACTCCACCACATTTTTTCGTTGGTCTACAGTAAAAACTACACAAACTGAAGCCAGGAAAAATTATATTGTCCAACATTGTTTCCTTGATGCCAATTTCTGTTAAACACAAAAATTGTAAATCAATATCTTTACAGGTACTATATATATACTGTGTCTGAAGATGGCTGCTTGAGCCGAAACTAGTCACAAAAATCTTTTTGTAATTAAACTTTTTGGTCGACCGACTTAGCGTTTATGTTTTTTCTTTGCTATTTGTATAGATTGTAAAGCAAATGGGTCATTTCACAATGGTCAGCCAGTTCATGTGATACATGAATTTTTTTCCACAGTAGGGCCTGGCTATAAAATCGTTCAATCAGTAGAAAACATTCTCTACTTTCCCATTAGTGTGAAAACTATAACGAACGTTACTATAAAAGTGTTGGATCAAGAAGGAAAATTAATTAATTTCCGTGACGAAACAATAACCGTGAGACTTCACTTGAAGAAACTATAGCATAATGGTTTTTCAGATATAATCGACTCGTTCAACCATCTCAGGTCTGGTATAAAAAAGCTATCAGAAGAACAGAGTCTATCAGTACCAAGTAGAACATCATAAAAAACATAAATAATTGATTAATTATGTGTGATTACACATTTACTTTATAGGTATGTTTTTTCCTCAATATGACATTTTTTCTCGTAAATCAATATCTTTACAGGTACTATATATATACTGTGTCTGAAGATGCCTGCTTGAGCCGAAACTAGTCACAAAAATCTTTTTGTAATTGAACTTTGTGGTCGACCGACTTAGCGTTTATGTTTTTTCTTTGAAAAATCTGGACCACTTTGAGAAGGATGGATGGTTTCCATGACCTATTCAAATAGCGTTTACACTCAAAATTTGTACTGTGGGATCTGATGTATATTGTACATTTGCATTAAGGATTCGTTTCTTGAATCCGAGTAATTTATGTATTGTTCGATCGTCTTCAAAATTAATCCTTCTATTCGTGTCAATAGTGACAGTTGACGTATTCAAATTGGGCTTGATCTTAATGTTCGCATCTTTATCAATATCCTTAACTCTGAAAGATATTATTTTATTGAGATCATTGACTTCATAAGAACCCACAGGAATTGTCACTGAATTATTACTAGGACCGAATACGAATTGGTTGTTGTTTTCATCAACATTCGGAATGACATTGAAGGTTTCGAAATTACACAGTCCTATTCCGTACTCTGCATCCTCTTCTAAGTAAATAGGTGGGTTTAAATCTGCACTCAGTATTGATGATGTACCAGAGCGTGAAATTGTAATTGACATTGTAGTCAAGAAACTGAGACATTTTAGAGAAAGTACTCGTTATATAGGAATTTGAGACAAAGGTGACCGCAGTTATATGAGTTTGTTAATTGGAGGTCATCATAGTTGTATTCAATGATGTTGCTACCATCACTATAGAAATATTTTATAAGCTCCAAAGGAGGTTTCAGGTTACCGTAGCTGTCAAAATATCGGATATGTTTACTGGATTTACTATAGCATATCCAGTGACTACCACCACCACTTTTGACATCTAGGTTGACGATTCCGCATTCGAATTTCCGAATCTTTTTAGGCAAATAATCCCTCATAAATACTCCTCGGAAATAGGGAAGTTTAATTTCATTCGCATATTTGAATAAATCTATATTCGTCAATGGACGGTATGGTAGCTTTACATACAGTTTTTTGGAAAGGGTTTCAGGAACAAACCGAGACCTCCCTTGAATGGTCGCATCTGCAATCCTTTTCCGAGGGCGGCTTGTTCCATAGTTAAATTGTGACGCTTATCTTCATCTAGTTTCTCTCTTGTTGCCTTAGCTTTTTGTATGGCTTGGGCAATACTGGCTGCCCCGCCTGATAGACTTCCCAGCGCACCAAGTGCAGCAAATAGAGGAATTAGCGGGATGAATCCACCAGATTTTGGAATTGGTATGATTCGTTTCTTGGGTTTCAACACTTTCTTCTTATCAATTGAGGAGAGTGCTTCTTGTGTCGCCTGAAGTAAATCAAAATTCTTGTCTATTATGGCTTTTCGTGCATTACGAACAGCCTGAGTGAAACTGATGGCTTTACCAGTCTTTCGACCAATTCGTTTCTTTTGCATGCCTTTCAACCCCATACCAAGTTTGCTTTTTGTCTTCATTATTCCTGCGACACCGAGTGATGCAATTTTCTCACTGATTCTGGCGTCGTCAGCTGTCAAACGACTGATTGCTTTCTTTGCTAGTATGCGATCTGCTTCGTTCCTTTTCCTCACGTGAGAATCTTTGGAATATGCTATATCATGAGATTTGCAAGCCTCATCCAATGGATTGATGCCTCGGTCTCCTCGAGCAAGTCGCTCAGATAGCTTTGTTCCTGGTCCACAAAAATGATATCCTGGTGAATGCAACTCAACAGGGAGTTTATTGATGAGAGTATTCAAAACTCCTGACCCATCAATGTCACGATGATTACTAAGTCGTTTATCGTATACGAGCATTATATACCTTTCTGCCAACCGGTTATAAGTATAAGTTATTTATAGAAATTATCAGTACATGATCAAAAGTTGACCATGAAAGTTAAGAAACACAAGGTGAAATTAACAGTGACTGATCATGATGGTATAATCAATTCACATCAATTCAAGAAACATGGTGAGATATTTGGAGGAAATACAAAACGAGCTCTTCTGGTGGGATCTTCAGGTTGCGGAAAGACAAATTGTCTCATTAGTTTGCTTGAACACCCTAACGGATTGAGATTCGAAAATTTATACTTGTACTGCAAGTCACTGTATCAAGCCAAATATGAATATCTGAGGACTTTGTTCAAAACTCTGAACGAAATCGGATATTTTGAATACAATGATGGTGATGACGTTATCGCTCCAAATGAAGTAGCCCCAAATTCGATCGTTGTATTCGACGATGTTGCCACATGCAATCAAAATATTATAAGAGACTACTTTTCATTTGGTAGACACATGGATACGGATGTGCTGTACCTCTGTCAGACCTACAGTTCTATTCCCAAGAGGCTCATCCGTGACAACTCGAACCTTATCTTTCTGTTTAAACAGGATATTACAAATTTGAAGCACATTTACGATGATCATGTAAGTGTCGATATGTCATTCCAACAATTCAAAGAATTATGTTCATATTGTTGGAAAGACGACCATGGGTTTGTTGTCATCGATAAAGATGAAGATATTGAAAATGGCCGCTATAGAAGAGGATTCAATGACATTTTGATACCATGAAAATGGTATATATATAATGAAATGTAAATAGCTTGAGATTCCAGTATCCTTATAAAATGAATGCTGATCTTGCAAAGCAGTTGGTTAAGGCCAGGCGATCTGTGAAACGAAAGTATCAGGGACTAAAATCTGAAATTGCAAGAGCACAGAGTTCATTGGAAAGAAATTATGAACCCATAACCAATCCTTTGAAGCAATTGATAACATCCATTCATCAAACTAACCTATCGACACCAAAAGTTGAGAAAACCGAAGCACCTGAAATAAAATCAACATCACCCCAGAAACAGTATTATTCTTTGTTGCATGAACAACCATCATTCATACAAGAACCTGAGGAAACATTATTTTATTCAAGATCCAGAAACAAGTTATTATGACCAGACTATTGAACAGTTACGACAACAAGTCGAGGAACTTCAGAAAGCCAGAAATCCGGAATTAGGAGCTTACTTAAAAAAATATGATATACCGCTACCACGAGCATATATTGAGGAACTATTTGAGAAAGATCCTAGTGAATTCGATCATAAATTTGGTGTGAGATATGAACCGACGATAGATAGCTGGATGATAGGTGACAGTGTCATAGAATTCATTGGTCCTCATTTCTTAATCAAAGACATTCAATATCCTGGGACGGCTGGACTGTACGAACTTATGTTTGAAAAACAGCCAATTGGTTATAAGTCCGCTGATCTTGATTACTACATTGATATTGTTAGACGTACAAATGCTATTTATTTAGAATACAATCCGAAGAAAGGATTGTCAACATCTAATTCAGAGAAATTCGTAAAAATAATCAAACCCAAGGTTACCTCCCTTCATGGAATGGCTCAAAACAAGGCTGTACTCAGAGAATTTGGGGGTGTCACATCACAAATTCCAACTAGACCCCATACAAGGTCCCAATCATATTCGGGAGCTGGACTGACTATGATGAAATTGAATAATAAGAAAATTGATTACAGATATTTTGATGATTTTAATGAACTAGTTGACAGATTGAGATTACTGATTGCTGAAAAAGAGGCTGGACATACGGGACATGATAATGAAATAATATCAGTGATCGAAGAGTTGAAGGAGGGGAACATTATTGAATAAAAGTAAATGTTTCTTTGTTCTTTATTCATTCTATTTTGAACTTGCATAGAGTACAATGCCTATTGATAAGTTTGGTAGACATATGTTGCAGTCGAAGTCACCTCTTCAACAACAACCGATGAATATCACTGAGTGGTACAGTGAAAGTGTTATTACTATTACTGGGAATATCAGCAAGTTGGCAAAGAAATTGCCCATGATGTATAAGTTACATAATAATAAAGATACCTATACATTTCCGTTGAAAGATAGTTTGGTAGTTAAAATCGATAGTTATCCACAGACTTTATCAGTACAATTAGATTCTTCAAATTTGTTAGACTTGAGAGATCTCCTTGGAAGAAGGTTGACTCAAGGAAACACTTTGAAATTTCAAACGAAATCTAAAGTGCCAGAGGACAATTTGTATATTCAGTTCACTATTTGGACTCCGATTGCACAGTATGTCTGATATTAAAAAGCAGGTAGTTGATGAGCTTCATAAACCAGCAAGACGACGTTTCCGGAGAAGGCGAGTTTTTATCAAGGGACTGAATGATTTATGGGAAGCTGATTTGGTTGAGATGATTCCATATGCAAAGTTTAATAGAGGATACAAATATATCTTGGTTGTTATAAACGCATTCTCAAAATTTGTCTGGTGTGAACCTGTCAAAACTGAATCAGCGCAAGATGTGGCCGATTCTATGAAGAGAATCATTTCTCGTGCAAAATCGCATCCAAAGGATTTGCATACAGATAGAGGTCGCGAATTCTACAACAAAGTCTTCAGTGAACTCATGAAAAAGTTCAATATCAATCACTATAGCACTTTCTCAAGTATGAAAGCTAGTATCGTAAAACGTGTCAATAGAACATTGAAGAATATCATGTGGAAACAGTTTAGTCTTCAAGGTAATTACAAATGGACAAATATACTGGAAGATGTTGTTTCAACCTACAACAATACTAAACATAGAACAATACATTTAAAACCAGCTCAAGTTGATGAAAATAATGAAAAATTACTTCTAAAGACAGTTTAAAGTCATGTTAAACAAACTGATCCAAGAACTCCTAATTATAATGAAAAAGATCATGTTCGTATCAGTAAATATCGAGAACAATTCACCAAAGGCTATGTACCGAGCTGGTCGAATGAAATTTTCAAAATTTATAAAATTCAGCCAACTAACCCAACCACATATCTCCTAGGGGATGAAACCAGCAATCTGATCGAAGGAGCATTCTATGAACATGAGTTGCAAAAAGTTAAACATCCAGACGTTTATTTGGTAGAGGAAGTGTTGAGGAAGGAAGGAAACAAGATTTACGTCAAATGGCTCGGGATGGATAAATCTCACAACTCGTGGATATCGAAAAACCACCTTGTATAATTTTCCCAAGGTTACCAAAGATTGTATAAATAATCAATATTCTCAATCTATCTCCAGTAAGTGAATGAATATGTTTAGTGAAAAGTCTGATAATTTTTTGTTTGGTAGAATGAATCAAGAACAGTTCAAAAAAATCATCAATGAAGGACCATACATTCTGGATTCTCAATTCAACATCGAAGACACCCCATTTACGATTTCTTGTGGCTTGAGTGTTGCCAGATGTTTCGAGCCAGCTGTCAGATTGAGGAATAATAGCAATAATTCCAGTGTTTCCTTCAATGTTAACGAATGGGCAGTTTTGATATGCACCCTGAGGCACCTGTTACTAGGATATTTTGATGAGTATGACGAGGATGTTGAAATTCCACATATGGAAACTGACGAAGGCGTGAACATTTCCAAAATGAAATTCATGGATATCAAAATGTTGAAACTTGAAAGTAACTGTACGTTGTATTTGAAAGAAGAAACCACCAAGCAACTTATCCGATCGAACAATATGATTATTGAACATAAAATCAATACTTTAGGAAATCTCTCATTCTTTTACTTTTATCACAATACTTTAGAACTCACCAAGAAATTGTTAATGCAAGCTAATCATGAATTGGATGGTGAATCAGTAATAATTGCATTCTGTGATCTTTTGAATAATAGTATAGAGAGTTATTGTATGAAGGAATGTTTATTTTATTATAAAAAAGAAATTATGGATGATTTGAATAAAAAATTAAACCTCAATTCATCGTTTTATTACACATTTTTGGATACAAATTCGATAAATTTTAACAAACAATTGTTATTCTAAAATGATACTATAATGACCAAAAGGTAAAGTGACAGTGGAATTTTGGATTAAATATCTCTTGTCATCGTGTGGACTCAATGCTATTTTTGATTGTTCAATTGAGAAGACCTCGTGTAATCGTGACTGAATGCATCTTTGACTTTCATATTTCTCTTTATTCTGCATCAAACATTCCAAATAATCATCGAACGTGATTTTTTTCTTCACTACATAACATTTGATACCTTTGGACTTTTTAATACACGTTTTCTCACTTTTGCCCCCACGTATTCCGCTATCAACAAGATAAGTATACTGTTTTGATCGTAGTCCCACAAAATCTGTCATAATACGTATGTTATTTTCATCTTTCAATAATCCTACAACTTTTTTATTAACCAATGGTATGTTGAACTGATTAGTTGGACGATAATCGGTTGTATCAAATTTACTTATATCCGCTTTGACAACCTCTTCATATACATCATCACATTGTATTTCATATATCAAAGAATCAGTATCAGTATAAAGTAATTCACATTTTGATGGGTTGAATTTCCTCAACATGTAATTATAATGAAACTCATAAAGACACGTTTTCGAAATATCCAAAATGGCCATCCCAACATATAAGGGCTTGTTGAATAATATATTCGTTTTCTTCATTTCAATAGCCATCAAATTCTCATCGAAAATAGTTCTGTTGTGGAAATTCGGTCGGGAAATCAAGTTTTTTGCACCATATCGACCTTCCCAAGTACGAACCAATTTTACAATCCTATGTTTACGCATATTTTCCATCGTCTTTCCGAAGACAGCATTGATGAGTAATTTGAAAGTTTGCTTTCCAAATTTGTTTTTTGATTCTGCCCGCGATTTTGTATCCAAATCAATGTAAGGTTTGAGCCACGCCGATTGCCTAAATATCAAGATTCGATGAGTTTTTTCGAGTACGAGTCCATTAGCTAGATACTGTTTCAAATTTCTATAATGTAGAATATACTTTTCTTTATCATACAAAGTTGTCATCAATTTATGCAATTTTGATTTAGGAGGAATGAGTCGTTCAGGAGCGAAGGGTAAATCTTTGTGGGGATCATGAAGAGATTCAGGATATTTCAAGTCAACTTCCAGAATGTAACCATATTCAGAGTCGTCTGATACCTTAGTGACATCAAAATTCTCAAAATTTTCTACCCATTCAAACTCAGTATAAGGTAGTGATTGACTCATTGCCCATCCGTAAAGATTATTGACATCGAAATACATTAAATATTTTGATGGCTCATCTTTTTTCGAAAGTTTTCATATATTTATTGTTAGCAACTGAGTGTCTATTTGAACATTGACTAACCCCTCCTCTGATACCCTTTTCTATGAACATCAGAATATCTACATCCTGAACAGTATCCAGGCGGCACTTTATATATTTCAGCATACAATCCCAGGTAAATCCAGGAAGAGTATAATAGTGAGCTGGGTCTAGATCATAAGTCTCATGACACATGTTTCGAAAATTCTCAAAAACGTCTGCCAATAATATGATATCCGTTTTCAAATACAAATCTGAATAATCTCCCAAAGTCTTAATCTGAAAAGTTTCCCAAACCTTTTTCGCATGTTCATAGTCTAGATCTAGATGTTCATCATTCAGTTTATTATAGAACTTTTTCTTACTTGGCAATGAAGTTGCATCTAGTTTCTCCAATTTATCAATATAGTCGTAACAGAAAACACCTTTCCTACATAATAATTCAAATCTGTTATCATCGATGTCAATAAATTGTTTCCTCATGTTGACCAATTGTGTCTTATCTGAAAAATTCACCAAATCTTCTAACTTGAATCCCATAAAGTTATAAGAGTCAACAAATCTGAATTTTATTCTAGATTCATAATTATGTTGCGTAAAACTGATATATTTTTCTTTATTAATGGGAAGTAGTGTTACATGAGAATGTTCAGCTAAATCTTTTATAATGAAATGGCTATCATAGCCAGATAAATCATGAAAAAATATAGGTACACTGAAAGAATTTTTATATCCAAGGTTACATTTTGAATGCGAAAATCCACGAAATTTTCCTGTGAAATGGTTATGATCCCGAACGATAGTATCAGATTCTTTTAATGGTATCTCACAAATGTGACATATTTCTTTTGGTCGATTTTTCATTCTAATGAGTTCGTTAATTTGCATTTTCATTTCTACGAAATTCGCTAGTTCATTCAGCTCGTTCACAAACCATTCAGTCCAATCGTAGCCTCTATAACTTTTAAAAAATGATAAATTATCATCAAAATTACATTTTACGTAGTATCCAACACTATAAGGTTTATGTTTTCGATAACGAGCAGTTTTCAATAACTTTTTTCGTCGATCTTCTTCGAATGGCACGAGCATTGATTCAAAATCACTATAAACAACGAACGGCATTTTCTCTTTGTGATGGAAATTTTTGAATGTTATGTATTTTTCTTCTGGAAATGATATCTTACACTTATTCACTTGTGTACACAAGACAGTATGTGCATCCAATTTCTCTTCATTGTTAAAATAATTCAAACATGTATTACATATAAACATTTTACCCTTATGTTTTCCTATTTGCTTGGCAACTAATCGTGACATATTTTTCATCCAACAAAAATGAAATCTTGTTAAATCATTATAGTTACTATTTAGGAATGATGTTTCTTCGACTAAATCATCAATACTTTCAGATAGTCCTTCATTCGCCTGATACTCGTTCTGAATCATCAAAAGATTGATATGTCGATCTGGAATCTTATTTTTAGTGAGCTTCACAGGTACAGTAACAAATTGTCCTTTCCTATCCATTTCCGAAATGAATACGTTTATTGAAAGATCATTCAGATTTTCGAATTTAGCAATTTGATTCAGTTTCATTGGAAATTGAATACCAGTTAAATCAAGTACTTCGCTGTAATGTGGATAAGAAAAAGTTCTATTCAAATTTAATTCAGCAGGATATAAGCATGAGGTCACCGCCCATGCAAAACAGGCATCGTCTGTATTTTTAACATTTATACAAGCTTTTTTGCTTTCAATTTGTTCGGGAAGCCTGATATAAGATGAGCCCCCTCCTCCAATTTCTACTTTATTCATGTTAACTTCTAAGCTGATTATTTTATGTAATGTCCATCCACTATCACGCTCCTGAAATTCATCCAACTGATTTGAAATTTTATCTATTATATTTTCTTCATACCATCGTTTCAAATCATCTCCACTATCAATCGTATAATTCTTCGTATTCAGATATTTATAATCTACTATAACTTCATCATCCTTATTATTTTTAAGGAATTCTCCACAAAAACAAACATTAACTTTCATAACAGGAAACTTTTTCAACATTCTTTTTATCCGATTTCGAAAAAGAGTGAATGCATCTTCTAAAAATTGTTTGGTATCGATGTGTTTGAAGTTTATGATTATGCCAGATTGTATGCGACTAGAAAACGCGGATTGGATATCTTCCCATCTAATTCTATCTTTGAATTTATTCTTGATATCGAGACTGCCACCAACATGTGGCTGATCTTTAATCAATTTTCGGAACCGCTTCAAATGTCCAATATTAGTTTGAAGTTTTCTCAAAGACGACACATTCAAGTCACCATCACGAACAGCCTTATTGAATAGCCTCAAGTTCAGATCATTTAATTTAGTCCATCTTTTTCTTGTTGCGACACTAGAACTATGGGACAATTCTTCACACGCTTTATGACAAATTTTAACGATCTCATCACTGGATTTGACAATCGTATCCATTGTCCTTTACCTTTTTATCTTATAAGATATAAAACTATTACTGAATTAAAAGAGTCAACAACACTCACATGTTCCAAGTTTTGATAATTTCGAATTGGTAAGCATCTTTCGGTTTACCCACGTTCTTCTGGCCTCTATATATCAGGGAATACTTTCCTGGTGTGAACTCTGCCTCTTTTCCTCGCACTAGCTCTGTCACTCTCTGCGGAAGAAACACAACCTTTTCGCTCAGTTCTACGAGAACAGCTTTTCCAAAGCGGGTCTTGACGATCCTCACTGAATGAATTGGAATAGGTGTGCCAGCTGGAAGGTCCGACAACTTTATGGTCTCCTTCAGGTTCAAGAGAGCTTCTCCATTGATTACTGTAAGATCCATCTAGAATTAGATGACATTAGACCAGAAATTTCCCAACAGTGGAAATAATAATCAAATGAAAAAAGAGAACTCACCTTATTGAATATCGTGGATCACAAAATATATCAATTAGATGATTTTCTATCACCCAAATCAGTTTTTATATCGTTTTATACCTTTCAAATCACTTGATTCATGTGCTACACAAGATATCAGTTGAATGATTTTCTGTCGACCAAATCAGGTTTTATATGATTCCATACCTATCATGTATGCTCATGGTGAATATCAACTCGGGAAAATAAATCAAATCACAATATTCATTCAATTTTATTTCTAAATTATTTCAGATTTCCATACACCCAAAGTATTATGGAAAAGAGTTGAATGTCTAAATTCACATGGATAATAATTTTTACAGTCCTTTTTACAAAGAAAACAATGGATGTGGCCTTCCATGTGAATATGTTGCTTATTACAACGGAGAACTTCAAAATAATGCATCATTTTCACAATCAATTCAGTTTTCTGTACATCATAACATCTTTGGCAAAAAAGAAAGTGTTTTCAATCCGTTGGACAAAACACATAATTGTAAATGTTACAACTAGTATAATTATTACTATAACATAAGTTACTAGTCAGATAAGTCTCCAGCGGTGAATCACTTAGAGGAGCTTCATATGGACTCCCGTAAATGGGACTGCTGACATGGACCACTGATTCTTCACCATTTTCCAAAACTTCATCGACTTGGATTATTTTATCTTGGCAGGAAATTTCTTCAATCACACAGTGGTACTCGTCCACGAAGTCAAACGATTGCTCTGATAAAACATCACAATTCTCTGATGTACTACTCACAGTATTATCTTGTTGCGACATGATCAAATGCGAATTTGAAAATAAAATGAAAATGCTCGGCATTAAATACTTTTCATAGGCTCATTTCACGATTTGTCTCACCTACTCTGTTCGAAGGTTTATTTACACAATCACCTTGCAATTTCCATAAGGTTTGTTTGCATGGCGGCTGTACAAGCAGCTTTTTCCCACACAATTATTACTAGTCATAATAACATAGTACAATTTTATTATTTACCAAGTAATCAACGCAGCCTCTCAACTAAGCGAACACAATGAAAGTCGTTTTCGCTGAGTGCGGAGATTCTCCATATACAGGAAGAATATCCCAACAGGTATCCCATGAAGGATACTGCGATCAAAAGGGCACGAAGGTCTGGATTCCAACTGAGCAGGGTGTATAGGTACATACAGGAAGATCAGGATTCCCCACGAGGCATACTGCAATCAATGGGGCATACTGCAATCGATATAGAATAGTACAATCCATATAGGGAATTCTGCGATCACAGAGGGTTTGATCGTGGTCACCGCTTTGAAAACCTACTCACTGCAATGGTATCTGCTTTTACTGTATGCATGTCAGATGCTAGACTGCAGAATTACAGTGTGAACATAGTCGAAGTAGAAGTTTCTTGTTCTGCAAGCTGTGTGCGATATACCCGCTCAGAACTCGTCTCATTAGGTCACTGCAATCGTATCTGCTCCAACAGTGTGTATGTTAGTTGCTAGAATGCAGACTTACAGTGTAAACATTGTCTACGTCGAAGTTCCTTGTTCTGCAGGCTGTGTGCGTTATACCTGCTTGGAAGTCGTCTTATATGGTCAATGCATATTATAGTGTGCAGAACGATGAAGTCTATGTATCTTTGTTTGCCTATCGTACTCGTTATATACCCTTCAAAGTCGTCTTATACGGTCACTGCAAACGTATCTGCTCCAACTGTTTGCATGTTAGATGCTAGACGGCAGAGTTACAGTGTAAACAAAGTCGAAGTCGAAGTTTTCAGTTTTGCAAGTTGTGTGCGTTATATCCGCTCGGAAGTTGTCTCATAAAGGCATTGCGAACTCGTCTGCTTCAATAGTATCCATGTGAGATGATAGGATAGAGAGATATAGTGTGTACTACGATGAAGTCGATGTATCCCCATCTGCCTGTTATACTCGCTTTATACCCTTCAAAGTCGTCTTATATTGTCATTGCGATCGTATCTGCGTCAACTGTATACATGTCAGATGCTAGACTGCAGAGTTACAGTATAAACATGGCCGAAGACGAAGTTTCTTGTTCTGCAAGCTGTGTACGTTATACCTGCTTGGGAGTCGTCTTGTATAGTCATTGCGAGCTTGTCTGCTTCGATAGTGTCCATGTGAGATGATAGGATAGAAATATATAGTGTGTAAGACGATGAGGTCGATGTATCCCCATTATTTGCCTATTGTACCTATTATAATCCCTTCAAAGTCGTCATATACGGTCACTGCAATCGTTGCTGCATCAACTGTATGCATGTTAGATGCTAGACTGCAGAGTTACAGTGTGAACATAGTCGAAGTCGAAGTTTCTTGTTCTGCAAGTTGTGTGCGTTATACCCGCTCAGAAGTCGTCTCATATGGGCATTGCGAACTAGTTTGCTTCAATAGTATCCATGTGAGATGATAGGATAGAGATAGAGTGTGCACACCGATGGAGTCGATGTAACTTCATTCGCCTATTGAACTCATTATATACCGTTCAGAGTCGTCTATACGGTCACTGCCATCGTATCTGCTTCAATTGTATGCATGTCAGATGCTTGACGGCAGAGTTACAGTGTGAACGAAGTCGAAGTCGGAGTTTCTTGTTGTGCAAGTTGTGTGCGTTATACCTGCTTAGAAGTCGTCTCATATGGGCATCAGGAACTCGTCTGCTTCAATAGTATCAAGGTGACTTGATAGGAGAGGGATATAAAGTGTGCACACCGATGAAGTCGATGTATCTTCATCTGCCTATTGTACTTGCTATAAACCCTCCGAAGTCGTCTTATATGGTCACTGCGATCATATCTGCTTCAACTGTATGCATGTCAGAAGCTTGACTCCAGAGTTCATGTGAAAACATAGTCTTAGTCGAAGTTTCTTGTTCTGCAAGTTGTGTGCGTTATACCCGCTTAGAAGTCGTCTTATATAGGCATTGCGAACTCGTTTGCTTCAATAGTATTCATGTGAGATGATCGGATAGAAATAAAGTGTGCACACCGATGAAGTCGATGTAACTTCATTGGAAGTCGTCTCATATGGGCATTGCGAACTAGTCTGCTTCAATAGTGTCCATGTGAGATGATATGAAAAAGAGATATGGTATGCACGACGATGAAGTCGATGTATCTTCATTCGCCTATTGTTCTCGTAATATACCCTTCAAAGTCGTCTTATACGGTCACTGCCATCGTATCTGCTTTAACTGTATGCATGTCAGATTCTAGACTGCACAGTTACAGTGTAAACATAGTCTAAGTCGAAGTTTCTTGTTCTGGAAGCTGTGTGCGTGATACCCACTCAGAACTCGTCTTATATGGTAACTGCAATCGTATCTGTTTCAACTGTATGCATGTCAGATGCTAGACTGCAGAGTTACAATGTTAACATAGTCGAAGTCGATGGTTCTCAATCTGCAAGCTGTGTGCGTTATACCCGCTTGGAAATCGTCCTATATGGTCAATGCGAACTTGTCAGCTCCAATAGTGTCCATGTGAGATGGAAGGATAGAGAGATATAGTGTGTACGACGATGAAGTCCATGTATCCCCATTTGCCTGATGTACTCGCCATATACCCTCCAGTGTCGTATTATATTGTTACTGCGATCGTATCTGCATCAACTGTATGCTTGTCAGATTCGAGACTGCAGAGTAACAGTGTGGACATAGTCAAAGTCGAAGTTTTTTGTTCTGCAAGCTGTGTGCGTTATATCCGCTTGGGAGTCGTCTTATATGGTCAATGCGAACCTTTCTGCTCCATTAGTGTCCATGTGAGATAATAGGATAGGGAGATAGAGGGGGCACTCCGATGAAGTCGATGTATCTCTATCTGCCTATTGTACTTTCTATATACCCTCCAAAGTCGTCTTATATGGTCACTTCGATCATAGCTGCTTCAACTGTATGCATGTCAGGAGCATGACTGCAGAGTTTGAGTTTAAACATAGTTGTAGTCGAAGTTTCTTGTTCTGCAAGTTGTGTTCGTTATACCCGCTTAGAAGTCGTCTCATGTGGGCATTGCGAACTCGTTTGCTCCAATAGTATCCATGTGAGATGATAGGATAGAGATATAGTGTGCACACCGATGGAGTCGATGTAACTTCATGCGCCTATTGAACTCATTATATACCGTTCAGAGTCGTCTATACGGTCACTGCCATCGTATCTGCTTCAACTGTTTGCATGTTAGATGCTAGACTGCAGAGTTACAGTGTGAACATAGTCGAAGTCGAAGTTTCTTGTTCTGCAAGTTGTGTGCGTTATACCCGCTTAGAAGTCGTCTCATGTGGGCATTGCGAACTTGTCTGCTTCAATAGTGTCCATGTGAGATGATATGATAGAGATATATAGTGTGCACAACGATGAAGTCGATGTATCTTCATTTGCCTATTGAACTCGTTATATACTCTTCAGAGTCATCTTTTACGGTCACTGCAATCGTATCTGCTACAACTGTATGCATGTCAGATACTAGACTGCAGAGTTACAGTGTGAAGTTTCTTGTTCTGCAAACTGTATGCGTTAAACCCACTTGGAAGTCGTTCCATATGGGCATTGCGAACTAGTCTGCTTCAATAGTGTCCATGTGAGATGATAGAAGAGAGAGATATAGAATGCACGACGATGAAGTCGATGTATCTTCATTCGCCTATTGTTCTCGTAATATATCCTTCAAAGTCGTCTTATTCGAACAATGCCGTCGTATCTGCTTCAATTGTATGCATGTCAGATTCTAGACTGCAGAGTTACAGTGTAAACATAGTCGAAGTCGGAGTTTCTTGTCCTGCGAGCTGTGTGCGTTATACCCGCTCAGAACTCGTCTCATATGGTTACTGCAATCGTATCTGTTTCAACTGTTCGTATGTTAGATGCTAGACGGCAGAGTAACAGTGTAAACAAAGTCGAAGTCGAAGTTTCTTGTTGTGCAAGTTGTGTGCGTTATACTCGCTTGAAAGTCGTCTCATATGGGCATTGCAAACTCATCAGCTTCAATAGTATATATGTGAGATGATAGGATAGAGAGATAGAGTGTGCACACCGATGAAGTCGATATATCTTTATCCGCCTATTGTACTTGCTATATACCCTTCAAAGTCGTCTTATATGGCGACTGCGATCATATCTGCTTCAACTGTATGCAAGTCAGAAGCTAGACTGTAGAGTTCATGTGTAAACATATTCGTGGTCGAAATTTCTTATTCTGCGAGTTGTGTGCGTTATACCCGCTTAGAAGTCGTCTCATATGAGCAATGCGAACTCGTTTGCTTCAATAGTGTTCATGTGAGATGGTAGGATAGAGATAAAGTGTGCACACTGATGAAGTCGATGTAACTCCATCGGAAGTCGTATCATATGGGCATCGGGAACTCGTCTGCTTCAATAGTATCCATGTGAGTTGATAGGATAGAGATATAGAGTGTGCACACCGATGAAGTCGATGTATCTTCATCTGCCTTTTGTACTAGATATATACCCTTCTAAGTCGTCTTATATGGTCACTACGATCATATCTGCTCCAACTGTATGCAAGTCAGATGCTAGACTGCAGAGCGACAGTGTAAACATAGTCGACGTCGGAGTTTTCTGTTCTGCAAGCTGTGTGCGTTATACCTGCTTGTGAGTCGTCTCGTATGGTCATTGCGAACTTTTCTGCTCCAATAGTGTCCATGTGAGATGATAGGATAGAGAGATATAGTGTGCACAACGATGAAGTCGATGTATCTTCATTTGCCTATTGAACTTGTTATATACCCTCCAAAGTCATCTCATACGGTCACTGCGATCGAATCTGCTTCAACTGTATGCATGTCAGATGCTAGACTGCAGAGTTACAGTGTGAACATGGTCGAAGTCGAAGTTTCTTGTTCTGCAAACTGTATGCGTTATACCCGCTTGGAAGTCGTCTTATATGGTCAATGAAAACTTGACTGCTTCCATTGTTTCAATGTGAGATTATCGGATAGAGATATATAGTGTGCAAAACGATGACGTCGATGTATCTTCGTTCGCCTATTGTACTCGTTTAATACCCTTCGAAGTCGTCTTATACATCACTGCAATGGTATCTTCTTCAACCGTATGCATGTCAGATGCTTGATTGCTGAGTTACAGTGCAAACATAGTCGGAGTCGGAGTTGCTTGTTCTGCAAGCTGTGTGCGTTATACATGCTTGGAAGTCGTCTTATATGGTCAATGCGAACTTGTCTGCTTCAATTATGTCCATGTGAGATGATAGGAAAGAGAGATATAGTATGCACGCCGATGAAGTCGATGTATCTTCATTCGCCTATCGTTCCCGTAATATACCCTTCAGAGTCGTCTTATACGATCACTGCCATCCTATCTTGTTCAACTGTAAGCATGTCAGATTCTAGACTGCAGAGTTACAGTGTAAACATAGTCGAAGTCGAAGTGTCTTGTTCTGCAAGTTGTGTGCGTTATACCCGCTCAGAACTTGTCTTATATGGTTACTGCGATCGTATCTGTTTCAACTGTTTGCATGTTAGATGCTAGACGGCAGAGTTACAGTGTAAACAAAGTCGAAGTCGAAGTTGTGCAAGTTGTGTGCGTTATACCCGCTCGGAAGTCGTCTCATATGGGCATTGCAAACCCATCTGCTCTAGTAGTATTCATGTGAGATGATAGGATGGAGAGATAGAGTGTGCACACCGATGAAGTCAATGTATCTTCATCTGCCTATTGTACGCGCTATATACCCTCCAAAGTCGTCTTATTTGGTCAGTGCGATCATATCTGCGCTTCAACTGTATGTATGTCAGATGCAAGACTGCAGAGATACAATGTGAACATAGTCGAAGTCGATGTTTCTTGTTCTCATATGGTCAATGCGAACTTGTCTGCTTCAATTGTGTCTATGTGAGATGGAAGGATAGAGAGATATAGTGTGTACGACGATGAAGTCTATGTTTCCCCATTCGCCTGATGTACTCGCTATATACCCTCCAGAGTCGTATTATATGGTCAATGCAATCGTATCTGCTGCAACTGTATGCATTTCAGATGCTGGACTGCAGAGTGACAGTAGAAACATAGTCGACGTCGAAGTTTCTTGTTCTGCAAGTTGTGTGCGTTATACCCGCTTAGAAGTCGTCTCATGTGGGCATTGCGAACTTGTCTGCTTCAATAGTGTCCATGTGAGATGATATGATAGAGATATATAGTGTGCACAACGATGAAGTCGATGTATCTTCATTTGCCTATTGAACTTGTTATATTCCCTTCAAAGTCATCTTTCGTGGTCACTGCAATCGTATCTGCTTCAACTGTATGCTTGTCAGATGCTAGACTGCATAGTTACAGTGTGAACATAGTCGGAGTCGAAGTTTCTTGTTCTGCAAACTGTATGCGTTATACCTGCTTGGAAGTCGTCTTATATGGTCATTGCAAAATCGTCTGCTTCTATATTGTCAATGTTAGATGATAGGATAGAGAGATATAGTAAGCAACACGATGAAGTCGATTTATCTTCGTATGCCTATTGAACTCGTTATATACCCTTCAAAGTCGTCTCATACGATCACTGCAATGGTATCTGCTTCTACTGTATGCATGTCAGATGCTAGACTGCAGAATAACAGTGAAAACATAGTCGAAGTCGAAGATTCTTGTTCTGCAAGCTGTGTGCGATATACCCGCTCAGAACTTGTCTCATATGGTCACCGCAATCGTATCTGCTCCAACAGTATGCATGTTAGTTGCTCGACGGTAGAGTTACAGTGTAAACAAAGTCAAAGTCGAAGTTTTTTGTTGTGCAAGCTGTGTGCGTTATACCTGCTGGGAAAACGTCTCGTATAGTCATTGCGAACTTGTCTGCTTCAACAGTGTCCATGTGAGATGATAGGATAAAGATATATAGTGTGCACAACGATGAAGTCGATGTATCTTCATTTGCCTATTGAACTCGTTATTTACTATTCAGAGTCATCGTTTACGGTCACTGCGATCGTATCTGCTTCAACTGTATGCATTTCAGATGCTGGACTGCAGAGTTACAGTGTAAGCATAGTCGAAGTCGAAGTTTCTTGTTCTGCAAACTGTATGCGTAAAACCCGCTTAGAAGTCGTCTCATATGGGCATTGCGAACTAGTCTGCTTCAATAGTGTCCATGTGAGATGATAGGAAAAAGAGATATAGTATGCACGACGATGAAGTCGATGTATCTTCATTCGCCTATTGTTCTCGTGCAATACCCTTCAAAGTCGTCTTATACGGTCATTGCCATCGTATCTGCTTCAACTGTATGCATGTCAGATTCTAGACTGCAGAGTAACAGTGTAAATATATTCGAAGTCGGAGTTTCTTGTTCTGCAAGCTGTGTGCGTTATACCCGCTCAGAACTCGTCTTATATGGTTACTGCAATCGTATCTGTTCCAACTGTTTGCATGTTAGATGCTAGACGGCAGAGTAACAGTGTGAACAAAGTCGAAGTCGAAGTTTCTTGTTGTGCAAGTTGTGTGCGTTATACTCGTTTGGAAGTCATCTTATATGGTCAATGCAAACTTGTTTGCTTCAATAGTGTCAATGTGAGATGATAGGATAGAGATACTATAGTGTGCAAAACGATGAAGTCTATGTATCTCCGTTTGCCTATTGTACTCGTTATATACCCTTCAAAGTCGTCCTATACGGTCACTGCAATCGTATCTGCTCCAACTGTTTGCATATTAGATGCTAGACGGCAGTGTTACAGTGTAAACAAAGTCGAAGTCGAAGTTTCCAGTTTTGCAAGTTGTGTGCGTTATATCTGCTTGGAAGTCGTCCCATATGGGCATTGCGAACTCGTCTGCTTCAAGGGTATCCATGTGAGATGATAGGATAGTGAGATATAGTGTGTACTACGATGAAGTCGATGTATCCCTATTTGCCTGTTGTACTCGCTATTTCCCCTCCAAAGTCGTCTTATATGGTCATTGCGATCGTTTCTGCGTCAACTGTATACATGTCAGATACTAGACTGCAGAGTTACAGTATAAACATGGTCGAAGTCGAAGTTTCTTGTTCTGCAAGCTGTGTGCGTTAGGCCTGCTTGGAAGTCGTCTTGTATGGTCATTGCGACCTTGTCTGCTTCAATTGTGTCCATTTGAGATGATAGGATAGAGATATATAGTGTGTAAGACGATGAGGTCGATGTATACCCATTATTTGCCCATTGTACCTATTATTATCTCTTCAAAGTCGTCATATACGGTCACTGCAATCGTTCCTGCATCAACTGTATGCATGTCAGATGCTAGACTGCAGAGTTACAGTGTGAACATAGTCGACGTCGGAGTTTTCTGTTCTGCAAGCTGTGTGCGTTATACCTGCTGGGAAGTCGTCTCGTATAGTCATTGCGAACTTGTCTGCTTCAACAGTGTCCATGTGAGATGATAGGATAAAGATATATAGTGTGCACAACGATGAAGTCGATAAATCTTCATTTGCCTATTGAACTCGTTATGTACTATTCAGAGTCATCGTTTACGGTCACTGCAATCGTATCTGCTTCAACTGTATGCATGTCAGATGCTAGACTGCAGAGTTACAGTGTGAACATAGTCGAAGTCGAAGTTTCTTGTTCTGCAAACTGTATGCGTAAAACCCGCTTAGAAGTCGTCTTATATGGGCATTGCGAACTAGTCTGTTTCAATAGTGTCCATGTGAGATGATAGGAAAGAGAGATATAGTATGCACGACGATGAAGTCGATGTATCTTCATTCGCCTATTGTTCTCGTGATATACCCTTCGAAGTCTTCTCATACGGTCATTGCCATCGTATCTGCTTCAACTGTATGCATGTCAGATTCTAGACTGCAGAATAACAGTGTAAACATAGTCGAAGTCGGAGTTTCTTGTTCTGCAAGCTGTGTGCGTTATACCCGCTCAGAACTCGTCTTATATGGTTACTTCAATCGTATCTGTTTCAACTGTTTGCATGTTAGATGCTAGACGGCAGAGTAACAGTGTAAACAAAGTCGAAGTCCAAGTTTCTTGTTGTGCAAGTTGTGTGCGTTATACTCGCTTGGAAGTCGTCTTATATGGTCAATGCAAACTTGTTTGCTTCAATAGTGTCAATGTGAGATGATAAGATAGAGATACTATAGTGTGCAAAACGATGAAGTCTATGTATCTCCGTTTGCCTATTGTACTCGTTATATACCCTTCAAAGTCGTCCTATACGGTCACTGCAATCGTATCTGCTCCAACTGTTTGCATGTTAGATGCTAGACGGCAGTGTTACAGTGTAAACAAAGTCGAAGTCGAAGTTTCTAGTTTTGCAGGTTGTGTGCGTTATATCCGCTTGGAAGTCGCCTCATATGGGCATTGCGAACTCGTCTGCTTCAAAAGTATCCATGTGAGATGATAGGATAGTGAGATATAGTGTGTACTACGATGAAGTCGATGTATCCCTATTTGTCTGTTGTACTCGCTATATTCCCTTCAAAGTCATCTTATATGGTCATTGCGATCGTATCTGCGTCAACTGTATACATGTCAGATACTAGACTGCAGAGTTACAGTATAAACATGGTCGAAGTCGAAGTTTCTTGTTCTGCATGCTGTGTGCGTTAGGCCTGCTTGAAAGTCGTCTTGTATGGTCATTGCGACCTTGTCTGCTCCAATTGTGTCCATGTGAGATGATAGGATAGAGATATATAGTGTGTAAGACGATGAGGTCGATGTAACCCCATTATTTGCCCATTGTACCTATTATTATTCCTTCAAAGTCGTCATATACGGTCACTGCAATCGTTCCTGCATCAACTGTATGCATGTCAGATGCTAGACTGCAGAATTACAGTGTGAACATAGTCGAAGTCGAAGTTCCTTGTTCTGCAAGTTGTGTGCGTTAGACCCGCTCAAAAGTCGTCTCATATGGGCATTGCAAACTCGTCTGCTTCAATAGTATCCATGTGACATGATAGGATAGAGAGATAGAAAGTGCACACTGATGAAGTCGATGTATCTTCATCTGCCTATTGTACTTGCTATACACCCTCCAAAGTCGTCTTATATGGTCACTGCGATCATATCTGCCTCAACTGTATGCATGTCAGAAGCTAGACTGCAGAGTTCATGTATAAACATGGTCGTAGTCGAAGTTTCTTGTTCTGCAAGTTGTGATCGTTATACCCGTTTAGTAGTCGTCTAATATAGGTATTGCGAACTAATTTGCTTCAATAGTATCCATGTGAGATGATAGGATAGAGATAGAGTGTGTACAACGATGGAATCGATGTAACTCCATTCGCCTATTGAACTCATTATATACCGTTCAGAGTCGTTTATACGGTCACTGCTATCGTATCTGCTTCAACTGGTTGCATGTCAGATGCCAGACTGCAGAGTTACAGTGTGAACATAGTCGAAGTTTCTTGTTCTGCAAGTTGTGTGCGTTATACCCGCTTAGAAGTCGTCTCATGTGGGCATTGCGAACTCGTTTGCTTCAATAGTATTCATGTGAGATGAAATGATAGAGATAAAGTGTGCACACCGATGAAGTCGATGTAACTCCATCGGAAGTCGTATCATATGGGCATCGGGAACTCGTCTGCTTCAATAGTATCCATGTGAGTTGATAGGATAGAGATATAGAGTGTGCACACCGATGAAGTCGATGTATCTTTATCTGCCTTTCGTACTAGATATATACCCTTCAAAGTCGTCTTATATGGTCACTACGATCATATCTGCTCCAACTGTATGCAAGTCAGATGGTAGACTGCAGAGTGACAGTGTAAACATAGTCGACGTCGGAGTTTTCTGTTTTGCAAGCTGTGTGCGTTATACCTGCTTAAAATTCGTCTCGTATGGTCATTGCGAACTTTTCTGCTTCAATAGTGTCCATGTGAGATGATAGGATAGAGAGATATAGTGTGCACAACGATGAAGTCGATGTATCTTCATCAGCCTATTGAACTTGTTATATACCCTCCAAAGTCATCTCATACGGTCACTGCAATCGAATCTGCTTCAACTGTATGCATGTCAGATGCTAGACTGCAGAGTTACAGTGTAAACATGGTCGAAGTCGAAAATTCTTGTTCTGCAAACTGTATGCGTTATACCCGCTTGGAAGTCGTCGTATATGGTCAATGAAAACTTGTCTGCTCCCATTGTTTCAATGTGAGATTATCGGATAGAGATATATAGTGTGCAAAACGATGACGTCGATGTATGTCCGTTCGCCTATTGTACTCGTTTGATACCCTTCAAAGTCGTTTTATACATCAATGCAATGATATCTGCTTCAACTGTATGCATGTCAGATGCTTGATTGCTGAGTAACAGTTTAAACATAGTCGAAGTCGGAGTTTCTTGTTCTGCAAGCTGTGTGCGGTATACCCGCTTGGAAGTCGTCTCATATGGTCAATGCGAACCTGTCTGCTTCAATAGTGTCCATGTGAGATGGAAGGATAGAGAGATATAGTGTGTACGACGATTAAGTCCATGTATCCCCATTTGCCTGATGTACTCGCTATATACTTTCCAGAGTCGTATTATATGGTCACTGCAATCGTATCTGCATCAACTGTATGCATGTCAGATTCTAGACTGCAGAGTTACAGTGTGGACATAGTCAAAGTCGAAGTTTTTCGTTCTGCAAGCTGTATGCGTTATACCCGCTTGAAAATCGTCTTATATATTCAATGCGAACCTTTCTGCTCCGATAGTGTCCATGTGAGATGATAGGATAGGGAGATAGAGTGTGCACTCCGATGAAGTCGATGTATCTCAATCTGCCTATTGTACTTTCTATATACCCTCCAAAGTCGTCTTATATGGTCACTGCGATCAAATCTGCTTCAACTGTATGCATGTCAGAAGCTTGACTTCATGTGTTAACATAGTCGTAGTGGAAGTTTCTAGTTCTGCAAGTTTTGTTCGTTATACCCGCTCAGAAGTCGTCTCATATGGGCATTGCAAACTCATCTGCTTCAATAGTATCCATGTGAGATGATAGGATAGAGAGATAGAGTGTGCACACCGATGAAGTCAATGTATCTTCATCTGCCTATTGTTCTTGCCATATACCCTCCAAAGTCGTCTTATTTGGTTAGTGCGATCATATCTGCGCTTTAACTGTATGCAGGTCAGATGCAAGACTGCAGAGTTACAATGTGATCATAGTCGAAGTCGATGTTTCTTGTTCTGCAAGCTGTGTGCGTTGTACCCGCCTAGGAGTCGTCTCATATGGTCAATGCGAACTTGTCTGCTTCAATTGTGTCCATGTGAGATGGAAGGATAGAGAGATATAGTGTATACAACGATGAAGTCCATGTTTCCCCATTTGCCTGATGTACTCGCTACATACCCTCCAGAGTCGTATTATATGGTCAATGCAATCGTATCTGAATCAACTGTATGCATGTCAGATTCGAGACTGCAGAGTTACAGTGTGGACATAGTCAAAGTCGAAGTTTTTTGTTCTGCAAGCTGTGTGCGATATACTCGCTTGAGAGTCATCTCATATGGTCAATGCGAACCTTCCTGCTTCAATGGTGTCCATGTGAGATGATAGGATAGGGAGATAGAGTGTGCACTTCGATGAAGTCGATGTATCTCTATCTGCCTATTGTACTCTCTGTATACCCCCCAAAGTCGTCTCATATGGTCACTGCGATCTGCTCCAAATGTATGCATGTCAGGAGCTTGACTGCAGAGTTTATGTGTAGATAGAGTCGTAGTCAAAGTTTCTTGTTCTGCAAGTTGTGTTCGTTATACACGCTAAGAAGTCATATCATATGGGCATTGCGAACTCGTTGGCTTCAATAGTATACATGTGAGATGATAGGATAGAGATAGAGTGTGCACACCGATGAAATCGATGTAACTTCATTCGCCTATTGAACTCATTTAATACCGCTCAGAGTCGTCTATACGGTCACTGCCATCGTATCTGCTTCAACTGTATGCATGTCAGATGCTTGACGGCATAGTTACAGTGTGAACAAAGTCGAAGTCGGAGTTTCTTGTTGTGCAAGTTGTGTGCGTTTTACCCGCTTGGAAGTCGTCTCATATGGTCATCGGGAACTCGTATGCTTCAATAGTATCAATGTAAGTTGATAGGATAGAGATATAGAGTGTGCACACCGATGAAGTCGATGTATCTTCATCTGCCTATTGTACTTGATATATACCCTTCAAAGACGTCTTATATTGTCACTACGATCATATCTGCTGCAACTGTATGCATGTCAGATGCTAGACTGCAGAGTGACAGTGGTCTGCAAGCTGTGTGCGATATACCCGCTTAGAACTCGTCTCATATGGTCACCGCAATCGTATCTGCTCCAACAGTATGCATGTTAGTTGCTCGACGGTAGAGTTACAGTGTAAACAAAGTCAAAGTCGAAGTTTCTTGTTGTGCAAGCTGTGTGCGTTATACCTGCTAGGAAGTCGTCTCGTATAGTTATTGCGAACTCGTCTGCTTCAACAGTGTCCATGTGAGATGATAGGATGGAGATATATAGTGTGCACAACGATGAAGTCGATGAATCTTCATTTGCCTATTGAACTCGTTATATTCTATTCAAACATGTCAGATTCGAGACTGCAGAGTTACAGTGTGGACATAGTCAAAGTCGAAGTTTTTTGGTCTGCAAGCTGTGTGCGATATACCTGCTTGAGAGTCATCTTATATGGTCAATGCGAACATTTCTGCTTCAATGGTGTCCATGTGAGATGATAGGATAGGGAGATAGATTGTGCACTTCGATGAAGTCGATGTATCTCTATCTGCCTATTGTACTCTCTGTATACCCTCCAAAGTCGTTTTATATGGTCACTGCGATCATATCTGCTCCAAATGTATGCATGTCAGAAGCTTGACTGCAGAGTTTATGTGTAAACAGATTCGTAGTCGAAGTTTCTTGTTCTGTGAGTTGTGTTCGTTATACACGCTTAGAAGTCATCTCATATGGGCATCGCGAACTCGTTGGCTTCAATAGTATCCATGTGAGATGATTTGATAGAGATAGAGTGTGCACACCGATGGAATCGATGTTACTTCATTCGCCTATTGAACTCATTATATATCGTTCAGAGTCGTCTATACGGTCACTGCCATCGTGTCTGCTTCAACTGTATGCATGTCAGATGCTTGACGGCAGAGTTACAGTGTGAACGAAGTCGAAGTCGGAGTTTCTTGTTGTGCAAGTTGTGTGCGTTTTACCCGCTTGGAAGTCATTTCATATGGTCATCGGGAACTCGTATGCTTCAATAGTATCAATGTAAGTTGATAGGATAGAGATATAGAGTGTGCACACCGATGAAGTCGTTGTATCTTCATCTGCCTATTGTTCTTGATATATACCCTTCAAAGACGTCTTATATTGTCACTACGATCGTATCTGCTGCAACTGTATGCATGTCAGATGCTAGACTGCAGAGTGACAGTGAAAACATAGTCGACGTCGAAGTTTCTTGTTCTGCAAGCTGTGTGCGTTATACCTGCTTGGAAGTCGTCTCGTATGGTCATTGCGAACTTGTCTGCTCCGATAGTGTCCATGTGAGATGATAGAATAAAGAGATATAGTGTGCACAACGATGAAGTCGATGTTCTTCATTTGCCTATTGAACTTGTTATATACCCTTCAAAGTCATCTTTCACGGTCACTGCAATCGTATCTGCTTCAACTGTATGCTTGTCAGATGCTAGACTGCAAAGTTACAGTGTGAACATAGTCGAAGTCGAAGTTTCTTGTTCTGCAAACTGTATGCGTTATACCTGCTTGGAAGTCGTCTTATATGGTCAATGCAAACTCGTCTGCTTCAATAGTGTCAATGTTAGATGATAGGATGGAGAGATATAGTAAGCAACACGATGAAGTCGATGTATCTTCGTATGCCTATTGAACTCGTTATATACCCTTCAAAGTCGTCTCATACGATCACTGCAATGGTATCTGCTTCTACTGTATGCATGTCAGATGCTAGACTGCAGAATAATAGTGTAAACATAGGCGAAGTCGAAGTTTCTTGTTCTGCAAGCTGTGTGCGATATACCCGCTTAGAACTCGTCTCATAATGTCACCGCAATCGTATATGCTCCAACAGTATGCATGTTAGTTGCGCGACGGTAGAGTTACAGTGTAAACAAAGTCAAAGTCGAAGTTTTTTGTTGTGCAAGCTGTGTGCGTTATACTTGCTGGGAAGTCGTCTCGTATAGTCATTGCGAACTTGTCTGCTTCAACAGTGTCCATGTGAGATGATAGGATGAAGATATATAGTGTGCACAACGATAAAGTCGATCTTCATTTGCCTATTGAACTCGTTATGTACTATTCAGAGTCATCGTTTACGGTCACTGCAATCGTATCTGCTTCAACTGTATGCATGTCAGATGCTAGACTGCAGAGTTACAGTGTAAACATTGTCGAAGTCGAAGTTTCTTGTTCTGCAAACTGTATGCGTAAAACCCGCTTAGAAGTCGTCTCACATACACATTGCGAACTAGTCTGCTTCAATAGTGTCTATGTGAGATGATAGGAAAGAGAGATATAGTATGCACGACGATGAAGTCGATGTATTTTCATTCGCCTATTGTTCCCGTGATATACCCTTCAAAGTCGTCTTATACGGTGATTGCCATCGTATCTGCTTCAACTGTATGCATGTCAGATTCTAGACTGCAGAGTAACAGTGTAAACATATTCGAAGTCGGAGTTTCTTGTTCTGCAAGCTGTGTGCGTTATACCCGCTCAGAACTCGTCTTATATGGTTACTGCAATCGTATCTGTTTCGACTGTTTGCATGTTAGATGCTAGACGGCAGAGTAACAGTGTAAACAGAGTCGAAGTCGGAGTTTCTTATTGTGCAAGTTGTGTGCGTTCTACCCGCTTGGAAGTCATCTCATATGGTCATCAGGAACTCGTATGCTTCAATAGTATCAATGTAAGTTGATAGGATAGAGATATAGAGTGTGCACACCGATGAAGTCGATGTATCTTCATCTGCCTATTGTACATGATATATACCCTTCAAAGACGTCTTATATTGTCACTACGATCATATCTGCTGCAACTGTATGCATGTCAGATGCTAGACTGCAGAGTGACAGTGGAAACATAGTCGACGTCGAAGTTTCTTGTTCTGCAAGCTGTGTGCGTTATGCCTGCTTGGAAGTCGTCTCGTATGGTCATTGCGAACTCGTCTGCTTTGATAGTGTCCATGTGAGATGATAGAATAGAGAGATATAGTGTGCACAACGATGAAGTCGATGTATCTTCATTTGCCTATTGAACTCGTTATATACCCTTCAGAGTCATCTTTCACGGTCACTGCAATCGTATCTGTTTCAACTGTATGCATGTCAGATGCTCGACGGCAGAGTTACTGTGTAAACAAAGTCGAAATCGGAGTTTCATGTTGTGCAAGTTGTGTGCGTTTTACCCGCTTGGAAGTCGTCTCTTATGGTCATCGGGAACTCGTATGCTTCAATAGTATCAATGTTAGTTGATAGGATAGAAATATAGAGTGTGCACACTGATGAAGTCGATGTATCTTCATCTGCCTATCGTACTCGATATATATTCTTCAAAGACGTCTCATATTGTCACTTCCATCATATCTACTGCAACTGTATGCATGTCAGATGCTAGACTGCAGAGTGACAGTGGAAACATAGTCGACGTCGAATTTTCTTGTTCTGCAAGCTGTATGCGTTATACCCGCTTGAAAGTCGTCTTATATGGTCAATGCGAACTTGTCTGCTTCAATAGTGTCCATGTGAGATGATAGGATAGAGAGATATAGTGTGCACAACGATGAAGTCGATTCATCTTCATTTGCCTATTGAACTTGTTATATACCCTTCAAAGTCATCTTTCACGGTCACTGCAATCGTATCTGCTTCAACTGTATGCTTGTCAGATGCTAGACTGCATAGTTACAGTGTAAACAAAGTCGAAGTCGAAGTTTCTTGTTCTGCAAACTGTATGCGTTATACCCGCTTGGAAGTCGTCTTATATGGTCAATGCGAACTCGTCTGCTTCAATAGTGTCAATGTTAGATGATAGGATAGAGAGATATAGTGTGCAAAACGATGAAGTCGATGTATCTTCGTTTGCCTATTGTACTCGTTATATACCCTTCAAAGTCGTCTCATACGGTCACTGCAATGGTATCTGCTTCTACTGTATGCATGTCAGATGCTAGACTGCAGAATTACAGTGTAAACATAGTCAAAGTCGAAGTTTCTTGTTCTGCAAGCTGTGTGCGATATACCCGCTTAGAACTCGTCTCATATGGTCACCGCAATCGTATCTGCTCCAACAGTATGCATGTTAGTTGCTCGACGGTAGAGTTACAGTGTAAACAAAGTCAAAGTCGAAGTTTCTTGTTGTGCAAGCTGTGTGCGTTATACCTGCTAGGAAGTCGTCTCGTATAGTTATTGCGAACTCGTCTGCTTCAACAGTGTCCATGTGAGATGATAGGATAAAGATATATAGTGTGCACAACGATGAAGTCGATGAATCTTCATTTGCCTATTGAACTCGTTATATACTATTCAGTCATCGTTTACGGTCACTGCAATCGTATCTGCTTCAACTGTATGCATGTCAGATGCTGGACTGCAGAGTAACAGTGTGAACGAAGTCGAAGTCGGAGTTTCTTGTTGTGCAAGTTGTGTGCGTTTTACCCGCTTGGAAGTCGTCTCATATGGTCATCGGTAACTCGTATGCTTCAATAGTATCAATGTAAGTTGATAGGATAGAGATATAGAGTGTGCACACCGATGAAGTCGTTGTATCTTCATCTGCCTATTGTTCTTGATATATACCCTTCAAAGACGTCTTATATTGTCACTACGATCGTATCTGCTGCAACTGTATGCATGTCAGATGCTAGACTGCAGAGTGACAGTGGAAACATAGTCGACGTCGAAGTTTCTTGTTCTGCAAGCTGTGTGCGTTATACCTGCTTGGGAGTCGTCTCGTATGGTCATTGCGAACTTGTCTGCTCCGATAGTGTCCATGTGAGATGATAGAATAGAGAGATATAGTGTGCACAACGATGAAGTCGATGTATCTTCATTTGCCTATTGAACTTGTTATATACCCTTCAAAGTCATCTTTCACGGTCACTGCAATCGTATCTGCTTCAACTGTATGCTTGTCAGATGCTAGACTGCATAGTTACAGTGTGAACATAGTCGAAGTCGAAGTTTCTTGTTCTGCAAACTGTATGCGTTATACCTGCTTGGAAGTCGTCTTATATGGTCAATGCAAACTCGTCTGCTTCAATAGTGTCAATGTTAGATGATAGGATAGAGAGATATAGTAAGCAACACGATGAGGTCGATGTATCTTCGTATGCCTATTGTACTCGTTATATACCCTTCAAAGTCGTCTCATACGATCACTGCAATGGTATCTGCTTCTACTGTATGCATGTCAGATGCTAGACTGCAGAATAATAGTGTAAACATAGGCGAAGTCGAAGTTTCTTGTTCTGCAAGCTGTGTGCGATATACCCGCTTAGAACTCGTCTCATATGGTCACCGCAATCGTATATGCTCCAACAGTATGCATGTTAGTTGCGCGACGGTAGAGTTACAGTGTAAACAAAGTCAAAGTCGAAGTTTTTTGTTGTGCAAGCTGTGTGCGTTATACCTGCTGGGAAGTCGTCTCGTATAGTCATTGCGAACTTGTCTGCTTCAACAGTGCCCATGTGAGATGATAGGATGAAGATATATAGTGTGCACAACGATGAAGTCGATCTTCATTTGCCTATTGAACTCGTTATGTACTATTCAGAGTCATCGTTTACGGTCACTGCAATCGTATCTGCTTCAACTGTATGCATGTCAGATGCTAGACTGCAGAGTTACAGTGTAAACATAGTCGAAGTCGAAGTTTCTTGTTCTGCAAACTGTATGCGTGAAACCCGCTCAGAAGTCGTCTCACATGGGCATTGCGAACTAGTCTGCTTCAATAGTGTCTATGTGAGATGATAGGGAAAAGAGATATAGTATGCACGACGATGAAGTCGATGTATCTTCATTCGCCTATTGTTCCCGTGATATACCCTTCAAAGTCGTCCTTTACGGTGATTGCCATCGTATCTGCTTCAACTGTATGCATGTCAGATTCTAGACTGCAGAGTAACAGTGTAAACATATTCGAAGTCGGAGTTTCTTGTTCTGCAAGCTGTGTGCGTTATACCCGCTCAGAACTCGTCTTATATGGTTACTGCAATCGTATCTGTTTCAACTGTTTGCATGTTAGATGCTAGACGGCAGAGTAACAGTGTAAACAAAGTCGAAGTTTCTTGTTGTGCAAGTTGTGTGCGTTATACTCGCTTGGAAGTCGTCTTATCGAATAGAGATATATAGTGTGCAAAACGATGACGTCGATGTATCTCCGTTCGCCTATTGTACTCGTTTAAAACCTTTCAAAGTCGTCTTATACATCACTGCAATGATATCTGCTTCAACTGTATGCATGTCAGATGCTTGATTGCTGAGTAACAGTGTAAACATAGTCGAAGTCGGAGTTTCTTGTTCTGCAAGCGGTGTGCGTTATACCCCCTTGGAAGTCGTCTCATATGGTCAATGCGAACCTGTCTGCTTCAATAGTGTCCATGTGAGATGGAAGGATAGAGAGATATAGTGTATACGACGATTAAGTCCATGTATCCCCATTTGCCTGATGTACTCGCTATATACCCTCCAGAGTCGTATTATATGGTCACTGCAATCGTATCTGCATCAACTGTATGCATGTCAGATTCTAGACTGCAGAGTTACAGTGTGGACATAGTCAGAGTCGAAGTTTTTCGTTCTGCAAGCTGTATGCGTTATACCCGCTTGAGAGTCGTCTTATATGGTCAATGCGAACCTTTCTGCTCCGATAGTGTCCATGTGAGATGATAGGATAGGGAGATAGAGTGTGCACTCCGATGAAGTCGATGTATCTCAATCTGCCTATTGTACTTTCTATATACCCTCCAAAGTCGTCTTATATGGTCACTGCGATCATATCTGCTTCAACTGTATGCATGTCAGAAGCTTGACTGCAGAGTTCATGTGTTAACATAGTCGTAGTGGAAGTTTCTAGTTCTGCAAGTTTTGTTCGTTATACCCGCTCAGAAGTCGTCTCATATGGGCATTGCAAACTCATCTGCTTCAATAGTATCCATGTGAGATGATAGGATAGAGAGATAGAGTGTGCACACCGATGAAGTCAATGTATCTTCATCTGCCTATTGTTCTTGCTATATACCCTCCAAAGTCGTCTTATTTGGTTAGTGCGATCATATCTGCGCTTTAACTGTATGCCTATTGTATGCCTATTGTACTCTCTGTATACCCCCCAAAGTCGTCTTATATGGTCACTGCGATCTGCTTCAAATGTATGCATGTCAGGAGCTTGACTGCAGAGTTTATGTGTAGATAGAGTCGTAGTCGAAGTTTCTTGTTCTGCAAGTTGTGTTCGTTATACACGCTAAAAAGTCATCTCATATGAGCATTGCGAACTCGTTGGCTTCAATAGTATACATGTGAGATGATAGGATAGAGATAGAGTGTGCACACCGATGAAATCGATGTAACTTCATTCGCCTATTGAACTCATTTAATACCGTTCAGAGTCGTCTATACGGTCACTGCCATCGTATCTGCTTCAACTGTATGCATGTCAGATGCTTGACGGCATAGTTACAGTGTGAACGAAGTCGAAGTCGGAGTTTCTTATTGTGCAAGTTGTGTGCGTTTTACCCGCTTGGAAGTCATCTCATATGGTCATCGGGAACTCGTATGCTTCAATAGTATCAATGTAAGTTGATAGGATAGAGATATAGAGTGTGCACACCGATGAAGTCGATGTATCTTCATCTGCCTATTGTACTTGATATATACCCTTCAAAGACGTCTTATATTGTCACTACGATCATATCTGCTGCAACTGTATGCATGTCAGATGCTAGACTGCAGAGTGACAGTGGAAACATAGTCGACGTCGAAGTTTCTTGTTCTGCAAGCTGTGTGCGTTATGCCTGCTTGGAAGTCGTCTCGTATGGTCATTGCGAACTCGTCTGCTTTGATAGTGTCCATGTGAGATGATAGAAAAGAGATATAATGTGCACAACGATGAAGTCGATGTATCTTCATTTGCCTATTGAACTCGTTATATACCCTTCAGAGTCATCTTTCACGGTAACTGCAATCGTATCTGTTTCAACTGTATGCATGTCAG
Organism: Phaedon cochleariae; assembly: GCA_918026855.4. NCBI lineage: Eukaryota > Metazoa > Arthropoda > Insecta > Coleoptera > Chrysomelidae > Phaedon > Phaedon cochleariae. The sequence goes on from OU896708.1 coordinate 34,667,339, forward strand.
ATGCTTGACGGCAGAGTTACTGTGTAAACAAAGTCGAAATCGGAGTTTCATGTTGTGCAAGTTGTGTGCGTTTTACCCGCTAGGAAGTCGTCTCAAATGGTCATCGGGAACTCGTATGCTTCAATAGTATCAATGTAAGTTGATAGGATAGAAATATAGAGTGTGCACACCGATGAAGTCGATGTATCTTCATCTGCCTATCGTACTCGATATATATTCTTCAAAGACGTCTCATATTGTCACTTCCATCATATCTACTGCAACTGTATGCATGTCAGATGCTAGACTGCAGAGTGACAGTGAAAACATAGTCGACGTCGAAGTTTCTTGTTCTGCAAGCTGTATGCGTTATACCCGCTCGAAAGTCGTCTCATATGGTCAATGCAAACTCGTCTGCTTCAATAGTGTCAATGTTAGATGATAGGATAGAGAGATATAGTGTGCAAAACGATGAAGTCGATGTATCTTCGTTTGCCTATTGTATTCGTTATATACCCTTCAAAGTCGTCTCATACGGTCACTGCAATGGTATCTGCTTCTACTGTATGCATGTCAGATGCTAGACTGCAGAATTACAGTGTAAACATAGTCAAAGTCGAAGTTTCTTGTTCTGCAAGCTGTGTGCGATATACCCGCTTATAACTCGTCTCATATGGTCACCGCAATCGTATCTGCTCTAACAGTATGCATATAAGTTGCTCGACGGTAGAGTTACAGTGTAAACAAAGTCAAAGTCGAAGTTTCTTGTTGTGCAAGCTGTGTGCGTTATACCTGCTAGGAAGTCGTCTCGTATAGTTATTGCGAACTCGTCTGCTTCAACAGTGTCCATGTGAGATGATAGGATAAAGATATATAGTGTGCACAACGAAGAAGTCGATGAATCTTCATTTGCCTATTGAACTCGTTATATACTATTCAGTCATCGTTTACGGTCACTGCAATCGTATCTGCTTCAACTGTATGCATGTCAGATACTAGACTGCAGAGTTACAGTGTGAACATAGTCGAAGTTCCTTGTTCTGCAAACTGAATGCGTAAAACCTGCTCAGAAGTCGTCTCATATGGGCATTGCGAACTAGTCTGCTTCAATAGTGTCCATGTGAGATGATAGGAAAGAGAGATATAGTATGCACGACGATGAAGTCGATGTATCTTCATTCGCCTATTTTTCTCCTGATATACCCTTCAAAGTTGTCTTATACGGTCATTGCAATCGTATCAGCTCCAACTGTTTGCATGTTAGATGCTAGACGGCAGTGTTACAGTGTAAACAAAGTCGAAGTCGAAGTTTCTAGTTGTGCAAGTTGTGTGCGTTATATCCGCTTGAAAGTCGTCTTATATGGTCATTGCAATCTTTCCTGCATCAACTGTATGCCTGTCAGATGCTATACTGCTGCTGAGTTACAGTATAAACATGGTCGAAGTCGAAGTTTCTTGTTCTGCAAACTGTGTGCGTTATACCTGCTTGGAAGTCGTCTTGTATGGTCATTGCGAACTTGTCTGCTCCAATTGTTTCCATGTGAGATGATAGGATAGGAATATATAGTGTGTAAGACGTTGCGGTCGATGTATTCCCATTATTTGTCTATTGTACCTATTATTATCCCTTCAAAGTCGTCATATACGGTCACTGCAATCGATCCTGCATCAACTGTATGCATGTCAGATGCTAGACTGCAGAGTTACAGTGTGAACATAGTCGAAGTCGAAGTTTCTTGTTCTGCAAGCTGTGTGCGTTATACCCGCTTGAAAGTCGTCTTATATGGTCAATGCGAACTCGTCTGCTTCAATAATGTCCATGTGAGATGATAGGGAAGGAAGATATAGTATGCACGACGATGAAGTCGATGTATCTTCATTCGCCTATCGTTCTCGTAATATACCCTTCAAAGTCGTCTTATACGGTCACTGCCATCGTATCTTCTTTAACTGTATGCATGTCAGATTCTAGACTGCAGAGTTACAGTGTAAACAAAGTCGAAGTGTCTTGTTCTGCGAGTTGTGTGCGTTATACCCGCTCAGAACTCGTCTTATATGGTTACTGCGATCGTATCTGTTTTAACTGTTTGCATGTTAGATGCTAGACGGCGGAGTTACAGTGTAAACAAAGTCGAAGTCGAAGTTTCTTGTTGTGCAAGTTGTTTGCTTTATACCCGCTTGTAATTCGTCTCTTATGGGCATTGCAAACTCATCTGCTTTAGTAGTATTCATGTGAGATGATAGGATAGAGAGATAGAGTGTGCACACCGATGAGGTCAATGTATCTTCATCTGCCTATTGTACTTGCTATCAACATTCCAAAGTCGTCTTATTTGGTCAGTGCGATCATATCTGCGCTTCAACTGTATGCATGTCAGATGCAAGACTGCAGAGTTACAATGTGAACATAGTCGAAGTCGATGTTTCTTGTTCTGCAAGCTGTGTGCAATATATCCGCTTGGAAGTCGTCTCATATGGTCAATGCCAACCTGTCTGCTTCAATTGTGTCCATGTGGGATGGAAGGATAGAGAGATATAGTGTGTACGACGATGATGTCCATGTTTCCCCATTCGCCTGATGTACTCGCTATATCCTCCAGAGTCGTATTATATGGTCAATGCAATCGTATCTGCATCAACTGTATGCATGTCAGATTCGAGACTGCAGAGTTACAGTGTGGACATAGTCAAAGTCGAAGTTTTTTGTTCTGCAAGCTGTGTGCGATATACCCGCTTGAGAGTCATCTTATATGGTCATTGCGAACCTTTCTGCTTCAATGGTGTCCATGTGAGATGATAGGATAGGAAGATAGAGTGTGCACTTCGATGAAGTCGATGTATCTCTATCTGCCTATTGTACTCTCTGTATACCTTCCAAAGTCGTCTTATATGGTCACTGCGATCATATCTGCTCCAAATGTATGCATGTCAGAAGCTTGACTGCAGAGTTTATGTGTAAACAGAGTCGTAGTCGAAGTTTCTTGTTCTGTATGTTGTGTTCGTTATACACGCTCAGAAGTCATCTCATATGGGCATCGCGAACTCGTTGGCTTCAATAGTATCCATGTGAGATGATAGGATAGAGATAGAGTGTGCACACCGATGGAATCGATGTTACTTCATTCGCCTATTGAACTCATTATATACCGTTCAGAGTCGTCTATACGGTCACTGCCATCGTATCTGCTTCAACTGTATGCATGTCAGATGCTTGACGGCAGAGTTACAGTGTGAACGAAGTCGAAGTCGGAGTTTCTTGTTGTGCGAGTTGTGTGCGTTTTACCCGCTTGAAAGTCGTCTCATATGGTCATCGGGACCTCGTATGTTTCAATAGTATCAATGTAAGTTGATAAGATAGAGATATAGAGTGTGCAGACCGATGAAGTCGATGTATCTTCATCTGCCTATTGTTCTTGATATATAACCTTCAAAGACGTCTTATATTGTCACTACGATCATATCTGCTGCAACTGTATGCATGTCAGATGCTAGACTGCAGAGTGACAGTGGAAACATAGTCGACGTCGAAGTTTCTTGTTCTGCAAGCTGTGTGCGTTATACCTGCTTGGAAGTCGTCTCGTATGGTCATTGCGAACTTGTCTGCTTCGATAGTGTCCATGTGAGATGATAGAATAGAGAGATATAGTGTGCACAACGATGAAGTCGATGTATCTTCATTTGCCTATTGAACTCGTTATATACCCTTCAGAGTTATCTTTCACGGTCACTGCAATCGTATCTGCTTCAACTGTATGCATGTCAGATGCTTGACGGCAGAGTTACAGTGTAAACAAAGTCGAAGTCGGAGTTTCATGTTGTGCAAGTTGTGTGCGATTTACCCGCTTGAAAGTTGTCGCATATGGTCATCAGGAACTCGTCTGCTTCGATAGTATCAATGTGAGTTGATAGCATAAAGATATAGAGTGTGCACACCGATGAAGTCGATGTATCTTCATCTGCATATTGTACTCGATATATACCCTTCAAAGACGTCTCATATTGTCACTACCATCATATCTACTGCAACTGTATGCATGTCAGATGCTAGACTGCAGAGTGACAGTGGAAACATAGTCGACGTCGAAGTTTCTTGTTCTGCAAGCTGTATGCGTTATACCCGCTTGGAAGTCGTCTTATATGGTCAATGCAAACTTGTCTGCTTCAGTAGTGTCCATGTGAGATGATAGGATAGAGAGATATAGTGTGCACAACGATGAAGTCGATTTATCTTCATTTGCCTATTCAACTTGTTATATACCCTTCAAAGTCATCTTTCACGGTCACTGCAATCCAATCTGCTCCAACTGTATGCTTGTCAGATGCTAGACTGCATAGTTACAGTGTGAACATATTGTTCTGCAAACTGTATGCGTTATACCCGCTTGGAAGTCGTCTTATATGGTCAATGCAAACTCGTCTGCTTCAATAGTGTCAATGTTAGATGATAGGATAGAGAGATATATTAAGCAACACGATGAAGTCGATGTATCTTCGTATGCCTATTGTACTCGTTATATACCCTTCAAAGTCGTCTCATACGATCACTGCAATGGTATCGGCTTCTACTGTATGCATGTCAGATGCTAGACTGCAGAATTACAGTGTAAACATAGTCGAAGTCGAAGTTTCTTGTTCTGCGAGCTGTGTGCGATATACCCGCTTAGAACTCGTCTTATATGGTCACCGCAATCGTATCTGCTCCAACAGTATGCATGTTAGTTGCTCGACGGTAGAGTTACAGTGTAAACATAGTCAAAGTCGAATTTTTTTGTTGTGCAAGCTGTGTGCGTTATACCTGCTGGAAAGTCGTCTCTTATAGTCATTGCGAACTTGTCTGCTTCAACAGTGTCCATGTGAGATGATAGGATAAACATATATAGTGTGCACAACGATGAAGTCGATGTATCTTCATTTGCCTATTGCACTCGTTATGTACTATTCATAGTCATCGTTTACGGTCACTGCAATCGTATCTGCTTCAACTGTATGCATGTCAGATGCTAGACTGCAGAGTTACAGTGTAAACATAGTCGAAGTCGAAGTTTCTTGTTCTGCAAACTGTATGCGTAAAACCCGCTCAGAAGTCGTCTCATATGGGCATTGCGAACTAGTCTGCTTCAATAGTGTCCATGTGAGATGATAGGAAAGAGAGATATAGTATGCACGACGATGAAGTCGATGTATCTTCATTCGCCTATTGTTCTCGTGATATACCCTTCAAAGTCGTCTTATACGGTCATTGCCATCGTATCTGCTTCAACTGTATGCATGTCAGATTCTAGACTGCAGAGTAACAGTGTGAACATAGTCGAAGTCGGAGTTTCTTGTTCTGCAAGCTGTGTGCGTTATACCCGCTCAGAACTCGTCTTATATGGTTACTGCAATCGTATCTGTTTCAACTGTTTGCATGTTGGATGCTAGACGGCAGAGTAACAGTGTAAACAAAGTCGAAGTCTCTTGTTGTGCAAGTTGTGTGCGTAATACTCGCTTGGAAGTCGTCTTATATGGTCAATGCAAACTTGTTTGCTTCAATAGTGTCAATATGAGATGATAGGATAGAGATACTATAGTGTGCAAAACGATGAAGTATATGTATCTCCGTTTGCCTTTTGTTCTCGTTATATACCCTTCAAAGTCGTCTTATACGGTCACTGCAATCGTATCTGCTCCAACTGTTCGCATGTTAGATGCTAGACGGCAGTGTTACAGTGTAAACAAAGTCGAAGTCGAAGTTTCTAGTTGTGCAAGTTGTGTGCGTTATATCCGCTTGGAAGTCGTCTCATATGGGCATTGCGAACTCGTCTGCTTCAATAGTATCCATGTGAGATGATAGGATAGTGAGATATATAGTGTACTACGATGAAGTCGATGTATCCCTATTTGCCTGTTTTACTCGCTATATTCCCTTCAAAGTCGTCTTATATGACCATTGCGATCGTATCAACGTCAACTCTATACATGTCAGATACTTGACTGCAGAGTTACAGTATAAACATGGTCGAAGTCGAAGTTTCTTGTTCTGCAAGCTGTGTGCGTTATACCTGCTTGGAAGTCGTCTCGTATGGTGATTGCGACCTTGTCTGCTCCAATTGTGTCCATGTGAGATGATAGGATAGAGATATATAGTGTGTGAGACGATGAGGTCGATGTTTCCCCATTATTTGCCCATTGTACCTATTATTATTCCTTCAAAGTCGTCATATACGGTCACTGCAATCGTTCTTGCATCAACTGTATGCATGTCAGATGATAGACTGCAGAGTTACAGTGTGAACATAGTCGAAGTCGAAGTTTCTTGTTCTGCAAGTTGTGTGCGTTATACCCGCTTAAAAGTCGTCTCATATAGGCATTGCAAACTCGTCTGCTTCAATAGTATCTATGTGACATGATAGGATAGAGAGATAGAAAGTGCACACCGATGAAGTCGATGTATCTGCCTATTGTACTTGCTATACACCCTCCAAAGTTGTCTTATATGGTCAAATGAACTCTGCAGTCTAGCTTCTGACTTGCATACAGTTGAAGCAGATATGATCGCAGTCGCCATATAAGACGACTTTGAAGGGAATATAGCAAGTACAATAGGCAGATGAAGATATATCGACTTCATCGGTGTGCACACTCTATCTCTCTATCCTATCATCTCACATGGATACTATTGAAGCTGATGAGTTTGCAATGCCCATATAAGACGACTCCCAAGCGAGTATAACGCACACAACTTGCACAACATGAAACTTCGACTTCGACTTTGTTTACACTGTTACTCTGCCGTCTAGCATCTAACATACGAACAGTCGAAACAGATACGGTTGAAGTAACCATATGAGACGAGTTCTGAGCGGGTATAACGCACACAGCTTGCAGGACAAAGAACTCCGACTTCGACCATGTTTACACTGTAACTCTGCAGTCTAGAATCTGACATGCATACAATTGAAGCAGACACGATGGCATTGACCGAATAAGACGACTTTGAAGGATATATCACGAGAACAATAGGCGAATGAAGATACATCGACTTCATCGTCGTGCATACTATATCTTTCTTTCCTATCATCCCACATGGACACTATTAAAGCAGACTAGTTCGCAATGCCCATATGGGACGACTTCCAAGCGGGTTCAACGCATACAGTTTGCAGAACAAGAAACTTCGACTATGTTTACACTGTAACTCTGCAGTCTAGCATCTGACATGCATACAGATGAAGCAGATACGATTGCAGTGACCGTAAAAGATGTTTTTGAAGAGTATATAACGAGTTCAATAGGCAAATGAAGATACATCGACTTCATCGTTGTGCACACTATATATCTCTATCATATCATCTCACATGGACACACACTATTGAAGCAGACAAGTTCGCAATGCCCACATGAGACGACTTTTAAGCGGGTATAACGCACACAACTTGCAGAACAAGAAACTTCGACTTCGACTATGTTCACACTGTAACTCTGCAGTCTAGCATCTGACATGCAAACAGTTGAAGCAGATACGATGGCAGTGAACGTATAGACGACTCTGAACGGTATATAATGAGTTCAATAGGCGAATGAAGTTACATCGACTTCATCGTTGTGCACACTCTATCTCTATCCTATCATCTCACATGGATATTATTGAAGCAAACTAGTTCGCAATGCCTATATGAGACGACTTCTGAGCGGGTATAACGAACACAACTTGCAGAACAAGAAACTTCGACTACGACTATGTTTACACATGAACTCTGCAGTCTAGCTCCTGACATGCATACAGTTGAAGCAGATATAATCGCAGTGACCATATGAGACGACTTTGGAGGGTGTATAGCAAGTACAATAGGCAGATGAAGATACATCGACTTCATCGGTGTGCACACTTTATATTTCTATCCTATCAACTCACATTGATACTATCGAAGCAGACGAGTTCCCGATGACCATATTATGAGACAACTTTCAAGCGGGTAAAACGCACACAATTTGCACAACATGAAACTCCGACTTCGACTTTGTTTACACGGTAACTCTGCCGTCAAGCATCTGACATGCATACAGTTGAAGCAGATACGATTGCAGTGACCGTGGAAGATGACTTTGAAGGGTATATAACGAGTTCAATAGGCAAATGAAGATACATCGACTTCATCGGAGTGCACACTCTGTCTCCCTATCCTATCATCTCACATGGACACTATCGGAGCAGAAAGGTACGCATTGACCATATGAGACGACTCTCAAGCGGGTATAACGCATATAGCTTGCAGAACGAAGAACTTCGACTTTGACTATGTCCACACTGTAACTCTGCAGTCTCGAATCTGACATGCATACAGTTGATGCAGATACGATTGCAGTGACCATATAAAACGACTCTGGAGGGTATATAGCGAGTACATCAGGAAAATGGGGATACATGGACTTAATCGTCGTACACACTATATCTCTCTATCCTTTCATCTCACATGTACACTATTGAAGCAGACAGGTTCGCATTGACCATATGAGACGACTTTCAAGCGGGTATAACGCATATAGCTTGCAGAACGAAGAACTTCGACTTTGACTATGTCCAAACTGTAACTCTGCAGTCTCGAATCTGACATGCATACAGTTGATGCAGATACGATTGCAGTGACCATATAAAACGACTCTGGAGGGTATATAGCGAGTACATCAGGAAAATGGGGATACATGGACCTAATCGTCGTACACACTATATCTCTCTATCCTTTCATCTCACATGTACACTATTGAAGCAGACAGGTTCGCATTGACCATTTGAGACGACTTTCAAGCGGGTATAACGCACACAGCTTGCAGAACAAGAAACTCCAACTTCGACTATGTTCAAACTGTAACTCAGCAATCAAGCATTTGACATGCATACAGTTTGAGCAGATATCATTGCAGTGATGTATAAGACGACTTTGAAGGGTTTTAAACGAGTACAATAGGCGAACGAAGATACATCGACGTCATCGTTTTGCACACTATATATCTCTATCCGATAATCTCACATTGAAACAATGGAAGCAGACAAGTTTTCATTGAACATATAAGACGACTTCCAAGCGGGTATAACGCATACAGTTTGCAGAACAAGAAACCTCGACTTCGACCATGTTTACACTGTAACTCTGCAGTCTAGCATCTGACATGCATACAGTTGAAGCAGATTCGATCGCAGTGACCGTATGAAATGACTTTGAAGGGTATATAACAAGTTCAATACGCAAATGGAGATACATCGACTTCATCTTTGTGCACACTATATCTCTCTATCCTATCATCTCACATGGACACTATTGAAGCAGAAAAGTTCACAATGACCATACGAGACGACTTTCAAGCAGGTATAACTCACACAGCTTGCAGAACAGGAAACTCCGGAGTCGACTATGTTAACACTGTCACTCTGCAGTCTAGCATCTGACATGCATACAGTTGAAGCAGATATGATCGTAGTGACCATATGAGACGACTTCGAAGGGTATATATCTAGTACAAAAGGCAGATGAAGATACATCAACTTCATCGGTGTGCACACTCTATATCTCTATCCTATCAACTCACATGGATACTATTGAAGCAGACGAGTTCCCGATGCCCATATGATATGACTTCCGATGGAGTTACATCGACTTCATCGGTGTGCACACTTTATCTCTATCACTTCATCTCACATGAATACTATTGAAGCAAACGAGTTCGCGATGCTCAGATAAGACGACTTCTAAGCGGGTATAACGCACACAACTTGCAGAACAAGAAATTTCGACTACGACTATGTTTACACATAAACTCTGCAGTCTAGCTCCCGACTTGCATACAGTTGAAGCAGATATGATCGCAGTCGCCATATTAGAAGACTTCGAAGGGTATATAGCAAAAACAAAAGGCAGATGAAGATACATCGACTTCATCGGTGTGCACACTCTATATCTCTATCCTATCAACTCACATGGATACTATTGGAGCAGACGAGTTCCTGATGCCCATATGATACGACTTCCGATGGAATTACATCGACTACATCAGTGTGCACACTTTATCTCTATCATTTCATCTCACATGAATACTATTGAAGCAAACGAGTTCGCAATGCCCACATGAGACGACTTCTAAGCGGGTATAACGCACACAACTTGCAGAACAAGAAACTTCGACTTCGACTATGTTCACACTGTAACTCTGCAGTCTAGCATCTGACATGCAAACAGTTGAAGCAGATACGATGGCAGTGACCGTATAGGCGACTCTAAACGGTATATAATGAGTTCAATAGGCGAATGAAGTAACATCGATTCCATCGTTGTGCACACTCTATCTCTATCCTATCATCTCACATGGATACTATTGAAGCAAACTAGTTCGCAATGCCTATATGAGACGATTTCTGAGCGGGTATAACGAACACAACTTGCAGAACAGGAAACTATATCAAATTTCTTGTTCTGCAAGTTGTGTGCGTTATACCCGCTTAGAAGTCGTCTCATCTGAGCATTGCGAACTCGTTTGTTTCAATAGAATTCATGTGAGATGAAATGATAGAGATAAAGTGTGCACACCGATGAAGTCGATGTAACTCAATCGGAAGTCGTATCATATGGGCATCGGGACCTCGTCTGCTTCAATAGTATCCATGTGAGTTGATAGGATAGAGATATAGAGTGTGCACACCGATGAAGTCGATGTATCTTCATCTGCCTTTTGTACTAGATATATACCCTTCAAAGTCGTCTTATATGGTCACTACGATCATATCTGCTCCAACTGTATGCATGTCAGATGGTAGACTGCAGAGTGACAGTGTAAACATAGTCGACGTCGGAGTTTCCTGTTCTGCAAGCTGTGTGCGTTATACCTGCTTGAAAGTCGTCTCGTATGGTCATTGCGAACTTTTCTGCTTCAATAGTGTCCATGTGAGATGATAGGAAAGAGAGATATAGTGTGCACAACGATCAAGTCGATGTATCTTCATTTGCCTATTGAACTTGTTATATACCCTCATACGGTCACTGCGATCGAATCTGCTTTAACTGTATGCATGTCAGATGCTAGACTGCAGAGTTACAGTGTGAACATAGTCAAAGTCGAAGTTTCTTGTTCTGCAAGCTGTGTGCGTTTTACCTGCTTGGAAGTCGTTTTGTATGGTCAATGAAAACTTGTCTGCTTCCATTGTTTCAATGTGAGATTATCGAATAGAGATATATAGTGTGCAAAGCGATGACGTCGATGTATCTTCGTTCGCCTATTGTACTCGTTTGATACCCTTCAAAGTCGTCTTATACATCACTGCAATGATATCTGCTTCAACTGTATGCATGTCAGATGCTTGATTGCTGAGTTACAGTGTGAACATAGTCGGAATCGGAGTTTCTTGTTCTGCAAGCTGTGTGCGTTATACCTGCTTGAAAGTCGTCTTATATGGTCAATGGGAACCTGTCTGCTTCAATAGTGTCCATGTGAGATGGAAGGATAGAGAGATATAGTGTGTACGACGATTAAGTCCATGTATCCCCATTCGCCTGATGTACTCGCTATATACCCTCCAGAGTCGTATTATATGATCACTGCAATCGTATCTGCATCAACTGTATGCATGTCAGATTCGAGACTGCAGAGTTACAGTGTGGACATAGTCAAAGTCGAAGTTTTTCGTTCTGTATGCGTATGCGTTATACCCGCTTGAGAGTCGTCTTATATGGTCAATGCGAACCTTTCTGCTCCGATAGTGTCCATGTGAGATGATAGGATAGGGAGATAGAGTGTGCACTCCGATGAAGTCGATGTATCTCAATCTGCCTATTGTACTTTCTATATACCCTCCAAAGTCGTCTTATATGGTCACTGCGATCATATCTGCTTCAACTGTATGCATGTCAGAAGCTTGACTGCAGAGTTCATGTGTTAACATAGTCGTAGTGGAAGTTTCTAGTTCTGCAAGATTTGTTCGTAATACCCGCTCAGAAGTCGTCTTATATGGGCATTGCAAACTCATCTGCTTCAATAGTATCCATGTGAGATGATAGGATAGAGAGATAGAGTGTGCACACCGATGGAGTCAATGTATCTTCATCTGCCTATTGTACTTGCTATATACCCTCCAAAGTCGTCTTATTTGGTTAGTGCGATCATATCTGCGCTTCAACTATATGCATGTCAGATGCAAGACTGCAGAGTTATAATGTGAACATAGTCGAAGTCGATGTTTCTTGTTCTGCAAGCTGTGTGCGTTATACCCGCCTGGAAGTCGTCTCGTATGGTCAATGCGAACTTGTATGCTTCAATTGTGTCCATGTGAGATGGTAGGATAGAGAGATATAGTGTGTACGACGATGAAGTCCATGTTTCCCCATATGCCTGATGTAATCGCTATATACCCTCCAGAGTCGTATTATATGGTCAATGCAATCGTATCTGCATCAACTGTATGCATGTGAGATTCGAGACTGCAGAGTTACAGTGTGGACATAGTCAAAGTCGAAGTTTTTTGTTCTGCAAGCTGTGTGCGAAATACCTGCTTGAGAGTCATCTTATATGGTCAATGCGAACCTTCCTGCTTCAATGGTGTCCATGTGAGATGATAGGATAGGGAGATAGAGTGTGCACTTCGATGAAATCGGTGTATCTTTATCTGTCTATTGTACTCTCTGTATACCCTCCAAAGTCGTCTTATATGGTCACTGCGATCATATCTGCTCCAAATGTATGCATGTCAGAAGCTTGACTGCAGAGTTTATGTGAACACAGAATCGTAGTTTCTTGTTCTGCAAGTTGTGTTCGTTATACACGCTTAGAAGTCATCTCATATGGGCATTGCGAACTCGTTGGCTTCAATAGTATACATGTGAGATGATAGGATAGAGATAGAGTGTGCACTGTAACGTAAAATTTTACCTTTTACACTGCACCTGGTAGCTTTTCGTCGACGGCATATGGGTGTGGGTTGATACCTTTGCTAATCCTCAGATGTATCAATAGTCAAATCTTTCAACTAGATAACATGTGGAATTTATAAGAATATCTATATATTTCTGTAATTTATTTCTGGACGCCACTGATTCTTTTAGAACATAGATAGAATGTCTAGGATAAAATCAGAAACCTGTAGGTTGAGTTCAGAGAGAGATATCAGTTAAAACATGGAAACTTCAACAATACATACAAATTTAATGATGAAAATGTTTTTCATGAAATACAGTAGCAATAATTATTATATACATTGGTAGAATATCATGAATACCTACTTTTCAATTCTTGATTTTATCAGATATTATATTTATAATATTTTATTCACATATTGTTCAATTCCCTATGAGTAAACCCATTTTGAAGAAGATTATTATTGGACTATATGATATCGATTATACCCTGAAAATTCATGAATTTTGGGGAGTCTTATTGCGCATTTTCCGCTCTATGAGATGTTTCATGTCCGCTGCTAATGGTTATAGAAATTCAAGTAGGGTTTGAACATACTGTGTGTTGAAATTTGAAAAGTTATAACTCCATAATGATTGATATGTAAATATGTAAAAATTATGTGAAATTAATAGTCAATGAACTTAATACTAAAAAAACCAGAGTTATCCAATAAGCAGTTATCTGCTAGATGTCGACGGTTACTGGATATGGAAGATGGTCACAAGATGGCGACATTGAAGGGCAGCTTCAAAATTGGTGTCTGGACGGATCACCACTGGCCAGGTTCGAGGAGACTCAGAAACCTGCGCCTACTGAAAAGGTCCCATATGGTAGGGGAGAAAAAACCATGGCCTTCAGGACTTGCATGGGATTAAACGAAGGGCCCCCTGCTGTTGACATCAACTATACATGAGGTACTGCTGAGCACGTGGATGTGCGGCATTCATCACTCCAACATAAAACCCTAAAATAAATTATGGGGCGTATAGAGACAGCCTGGATCACTGATGGGGAGACAAAAAAAACTCACCTCGTTTGGATCGAGGGTTTTAACAAAAACACCTTGTTGAACATTGGGGAGCAGGAATGTGGCGATGAGGGTCCGGTCGGCATAAGAGTCACGTGGTCGAAGTCGGGACGTCTGGGTCTCTTATACTGCATTTGGGCAACTCGGTGCCTTAAAGGGATGAAGATTTCCAGCATTGAAATGCTACCAAAAGATTTCAAGAAGAAACATGGACTCACCAGCTAGTTCGCGTGCTGCTGCTGCTGCTGCTGCGAGGACAACCACCTTGGGAGAAGAATCATGGCCAACTGAGAAAAGTCTTCGCCGGGAAGCGGAAACCGAAATCGATTCGACCTTGACATTGACACAGTTCTGTCCGTCATGACCTAATTTTACTTGATAGTTCTAACGAACACCAAGAGATGGCGACAGCGAAAATGCCAAAATCCTTAGATAGTTGAGTATGCTTTGACGTCCGAATGCTAAAATCCATGCATAGTGGAGTCCCTTTCGAGCAAGGTCTGAACGAGGCATCGGAATTGAGATATTCATGCGTGGAACGACTAATTCACGGCAGAGGGATTCGCCAAATACGAAGGAAGAATAAGAGTAGAAATTGTCTGACGGTCAGTACAGTACGGTCACAAGGTCACGGTCACGACATAACCAAGCAGTGAAGAAGTAAACATTGGATATTGAATAACTCGCTGGGATATTTATGAAAAGCAATGAAAGGATATTTCAACCAATTTCCCACAACTATATCTAACTATACAATATTTACATATAAACACGGGAGGAGTATATCGTACGTATCTTTTGTTATTCCTTGTCTAATTTTCAGTGTTTGTGAATCCCTATGATTGTTGTTTTCTTTATTTTCAGAAAAACTATTGGATATACAGAAATTTGATAATCATCATTGAATAGAAGACTACCTCAAGCTGATTCATAATATTGTATGGTCCACGTATCATGCAAAAAGATTCAGGTAGGATTGTCACTTGATGAAATATTTGTGTTGCTTTTCAATGTTGATATTCAGATTGATTTTATATTTAATTTGTTTCAGGATACCCACAACTCATGAGACACAAGGAGAGGCAGCGTGGTATACAGTGTGTTCAACTAGACACACCTCTTTGAACTATGTTACAAAATATACAATAAAAGTGTCTGACTTCTATAGTGTTTCCTTTGAGAGTTTTATCTGGAATTAAAGTAGAAGATCACATAGAAAAGTAACGTTTTGATGTAGGCTAGTTATATTAGAAAATAAAAACGTTACACTACCCACCTCCGAAAAATAAAAGAAAGGCTATCTTGATAGTCTTTTTTTTTTCAGCAAAAACCAGACTACTATTAATGTAATCAAACATACTCATTATTACAGGGAATGTTGCAATTCAAATTTTTAGAGTCACTTCCTGAAAGTCACATTCAGGTAGTTAGATGTCAAAAAAAAACTTCCTAATGAAAAATTGACCAGATATTCATCTGTTGTGGCTTGATAACTGCGCGTATCACACGCCCTCAATGGGTACAAAATTGGTAGGTCAAAAATTGGGTAAAGTCAAAATCATGAATGTCTCCCACAACTAGTCAATGAATAATATAAAAATTTGAATGTACATCTATTTACAGTTCGTGAAACTAAATCACTCAGGGAAATACTAAATATATTTTATATTATATTGTGTTGAGAAGATTTTTCCTTTATAGAAGTGTGAATCTCTCTGGGAAGAATGAGTTTGATTTCTATTGCCATGGTGGAAATCAAATTGAACCTATATATTCAATTATAGGGTGAGTATCAACTCGGGAAAGGAAAAAAATTAAGTTGAAGATTACAACTTTACTATATACAAGGGGTATTAGGGGTATCGATACCGAGTACATTGCGCTTTAGCATGCTATCAATAATCCACTTCATCTTACTCAGATGAGTCTGAGGAATCTTCCTCGTCAAGATCGTCAGGTGGGTCAGAACCGTGATAGGCTTTCAAATCTTCAATAAGCCACTTTCCAACCTTTGCACCTGAATCAAGATCTTTCAAATCATAAACTAGACGTGAGCATTATTTTCGTACAACCGAAGAAATGTATCTGGGAGCAAGTTTAGCCGCGAACATATCACCTTTATTGGATTTCGCCCGATTGCGCCGCCAAACATTGTCCCCTACAAAGAACTCAACGTTTCGTTTACGTAAATTATATGTTTTCGTATTTTTCTGGTACGCCTTGTGGAGTTTTTCACGTACATCCTGGAAAATATCAGTTGAACCTTTTAAATTAGCAGCATATGTGTTACGGTCACCAGGCGTAATCTCCATATCTGCAGTAGAAACATTGTCATAAAATTTTCCAGAAATAGGAACATGTCGTTCAAAAACCAGAAAAGCAGGTGAGAAACCTGTTATCTCATGTTTTGCAGTATTAATAAATTGACGAATTTTGAAAATTTCCAAATCCCACTCACGGTGTTCGTCAATGTAGCTACGAATCGCTGTTTCAATGGTACGGTTGTTCCTTTCAACAAAATTACATTGTGGCGAATACAATGCATTGTACCAAATTTTTTGGACTTCATATCTGTCACAAAGTTTCTTGAAATTTTTACTTGTAAATTGTACGCCGTTGTCGCATATGACATACTGGGGTACTCTAAAAGTCAAAAATATTTCATTCTCTAAAATTCTCTCAATAAAATGTGCTTTTGCACTTCTCAACGGGAATATTAAATTATACTTCGAAAACCAGTCGGATACTACCAGAATCCACCTATTCTGTTTTTTCAAAGGAGGTAATGGACCTATCAAAGCCAATCCAATAACTTGAAATGGCCAGTTCACTTCTTTTTCACGTCCCATATGACCCATACGACCGGTGTTTGGCATCTTTTGTGCACCACAAATTTTGCAAGATTCACCATACTTTAAGATGTCATAGCACATCTTTGGCCAGTAAAAGTGTTCTTGAATACGATTTAATGTTTTATAAAAACCTAAATGGGCGCTCGTTGGCGGATCATGACACGATTTGATAACTTCGGTTCTTTGAGGTTTCGGAACTAGGTACTTCCAATCTGGTATGTTCGATTGCAGAGGTAGGTTACTAGGTGCAAATTTGAAAACAAATTCATTATCAACTTTCCATTGTGGAAATTTATCTGGATTTCTGAGAATTTTTCCTCTCAAGTTATCGTACCATCGGTCAATCCTATCAACGTCAAGATCAAAGAATGCAATTTCAAGATGGTCGGTTTCTTCTATATTATCATCATTATCTGGTATAATCCTAGACAAAGCGTCTGGTAAAACATTGTTAGTCCCTTTTTTATGTATCATATCGAAAGAATGTTGACGTAATTTTACTGCCCATCGTTGCAGTTTACCGAAAGGGTTTTGTATATTATTCAACCAGAGTAAAGAATAATGATCCACGATAGCTGTGAACCTCACACCTTCAATGTATGGCCTGAATTTTTCAATGCAAAATAGTAGAGCTAATAACTCTTTCTCTACAGTAGAATAATTACGTTCTGACCTGGTCAATGTACGACTTGCAAAAGCGATGACTCGTTCCTCGTCGTCAATCACTTGCGTTAAAATCCCCCCTAACCCTGTATTTGACGCGTCGCTTTGAATTATGAATTTTTTCGTAAAATCTGGCTGAGATAAAAGTGGGGAAGATACTAGAAGTTCTTTTATTTTCACAAAAGCTGCTTCTGCTTCCTCATTCCACTTGATAGGTTGATTTTTCTTTTTCCCTTTCAAAAGATCGTTAATAGGGGACAATATACTGGAAAAATTCTGAATGAAACGACGGTACCACGAGCACAAACCTACAAATCTCTTAATCTCTGTGGTCGTTTTTGGGCGAGGGTAATTTACGATGCTTGAAATTTTATCTGGGTCAGTCCGTAAGGAATTTGAGCCTACTATGTATCCTAAAAAATTTGAGTGAAGTTTTGAAAAATTCACATTTCTCCAAGTTGATGGTAAGATTTGCTTCCTGCAACTTTTCTTTAACTACTTTTAATAGTTCGACATGTTCTTCCAAAGTTGAACCAGTTACGATTATGTCGTCAATGTAAGAAAAAATTTTGGGCTCATACTTGGGACCAAAAATAGTGTCAACAAGTCGTTGTTGCGTCTGCGCGGCATTTAAAAGGCCAAAAGGCATGGTAACGAATTGAAATTGCCCTCTTCCTACGACACTGAAGGCAGTCTTTTCCCTAGACTCTGGGTCTAATGGAACTTGCCAGAAAGCTTTTCGCAAATCTATCGATGATCCCTTAGTGAGGCCAAAATTCTTTCTACATTAGGCAATGGGTAACTATCGTGCTTTGTCACGGCATTGAGTGGACGTCCATCGAAACAAAAGCGATATCCATTATTTTTTTTTTACTAATAAGACAGGAGAACAATATGGACTATTGGCCGGTTCAACGACGTTAAGTTTTAACATTTCATCTAGCTCTGTATTGAGAATTTGTTGCATATAGGGTGAAAGTACAAAGGGTTTTTACGAAAAGGTGGAGAATCTCCAGTATCAATTTCAAGTGAAATTTTATTTGTACGTCCTAGACCATTTTTGCTATCAATTTCATTGAAACTTTTTATTACTGTTTCGGCTTTTAAACGCTCATCAGTCGTAAGGTCGTCAAGCTAAAGCAGGGTTGGCATAACTACATGGTCAGCAACATCTTCCAGAACATTCAGGCTTGTACTACCTGATTGAACATGCCAGGTCTTATCTTTAAAGTCAATTTTAATTTTGAATTGTTTGGCAAAATCTACACCGAAAATAAATGCATGAGGTAAAGATGGGACGACTAAAGCTTTTAATATGTGACAAGAAGTTTCGACAATCATTGGGAGGTCTACTACACCCTGTACATCTTTCTGAGTGCCATCAGCTGTACTAACATGTTTGTGAGGAATATTATTAATCTTCAAGTGAAATTTCTCTAGAATCTGCAAACCTTTTGCTTCAACAATTGATGCATTAGCACCACTATCCAATAAAACAGTATTATTTTGATCTATCAATTTGACTTCTATGTATGGTCGATTATCCAAAGGTTTTTCAACGAAAACTGGTGAAATGTCACAAAAAGGTTTATTTGAAATGTTAGAGGATGGAGTACTACAGCCTGGAATGCTGAGATTGTTTGAATTCTGAAAACTACTTATTTCGAAGCTATTATGAGAAATAATTGTATTTTGACCATAAGTAACATGTTCATCAACGAGGTTCTGTTGGTCACCACAGAAGCTCGTATTCATTAGTTTTTTGACCTTGAACAATTTTGACAATTAGAGGTTTTGACATTTGCTAGTCCACATTTGAAACAAAAAATTTTTCTCTTTGCTCTACAATCATAATAAAGATGATTTGCCAAACCACAATTTCAACAAATGATGTTTGAAGTCGTAGAATTATCTCTAGCTTCACAATTTGTTGAAACGTTAGCACTATTACCATCTCTATTTCTGTTATCTCTATTTCTATTTTGGGAAGAGTTCGTCGAATTATTCCTATAATAATTATTTTGATTACTATTATTCGAGGAGTTATTATTATGTTGAGAAGAATTACCTCTATTACTACCCTGCTGAGAAAAACTGGGAGTAAATTGTCTGTTGTTGTTATTGAATGAATAATTAGAGGAATAATTTCTATCTTGATTGTGCTGAGAGGAATTCCAAAAATTATATCGTCTTCCATTATTTTGGAAAGAAGTCGATGGGTAATTATTAGACCAACTGCCGCTTTGTCTATAATTATTTGAATTTTGTCTGAAATTGTTTGAATTTTGTCTAATATTAGGATTCTTATTCACAAATTCTGTGGACTCTTTTTTGTCAAAGTTTTGGCTGGAAAGTTCAGCTACTTGGCAAGAAGGGTTACTTTTATTTTTTATGTAGTTAGCTTCCTCTAACTTCCTGCAATATTCATAGAAGGACGACACTGTAGTTATGTCAACCAGTGCTAGCTGACTAATATACTCTGATAAGATATTTTGTCTCAAATATTTAACTCTGGTTACTTCTGCAGGGCTCTTTGAAAGTCTATTAAAAAGTGCATCCAAATGTGCAATAAAAATAGCTACTGGTTCATTGCGTTTTTGTTTTCGTTTCTTAACTTGCTCCCAAACATCCTCGTCAGCTGTAGAATGTAGGAAATCTCTATTTAGAAGAGAAACAAGTGAGCACCAATCATGAACGCTGGATTTAATACTTCGAAACCAAACGAAAGCATCACCCTCAAAAAGTTCAACTGCTGATTCAAATAAGTTCTGTTCAGAAACTTTACGAGATTCTGCTAACTCTGTGACACGTTCCAAAAATTCATATAATGATTCGGTGTCTCCATTAAATTTAATTCCCCATGACGATATTGGGACAGAAGATCTAGAACAATTAACAATTGGAGGTGCAACATTTATTACTGGAGGGACCATATTATTATTACTAGGAGCTGCATCACTAGTTTCAATGTTAGCTGTGAGGTCAGCCTCTGAAGTTAGACAAGTTGCATAACCTTCAGATTGAAATTCTTTCAATTCCTCTTTCTTATTTGCTGGTATTAAACCTTCAATTGGTGAGCATTGTTTCATTCTGTTTACTCTATTTGTAACATGAACTATTCTAGAAATTGTCCTCTGAAATAAATTGTCACTAGGATCTCCAATATCAGCAAAGTCAATTATATTTGCAGCAATTTGAATAAAAGTATTGTTGATTTCGTTTTGTTCTTTTTCACAGTCGAAAGGGTATGATGACAATACTACTGTACTATCTGGTCTCACTTGTTCCTTTTCCAAGAGTTTTCTTAAAATTTTCTGTTTTTCAGCAACCGGTCTGACTGATTTAACTTTTCGGATAGAAAGCTCATATTCGAGTTCATAATCTAGTAAATGATTTACTTGGAACTTATCAGGATGCATGGTGCTCATATTAAATAAAAAAAAATCGAAATATTCAAATTTGTAGTAACACCCTGTATAGCTGCACTGTCTCACCCTGTATGTAAAGCAATAGGTCCGCCCTGTATGTGGAAGAGAAGTAACAAAAAAAATTCATAGACCAGTAAATATTCAAATGTATAATATCAGGGAATCACCCTGTATGTAATGTATCAGGTCCGCCCTGTATGTCGAAGAAAAGTAAAAAAAAAGTTCATAGGCTAGTGATGTTTCAAGTAATTGTTCAAGTTTAAAATATTCAAATATTTAATATCAGGGAATCACCCTGTAAATCAAAATCTTAACAAGGATTCACCTTGTATATCAAATCAAATGGAATCAAAATCAAAGTAATCATCAGTATCAAAATCAGATAAGGAATGTGAAACCAAAATCTGATAAAAAAATTCAAGAAATTATTTTAAATTTTCATGAAAAGTTAATTCAAGAAAAAAAAAATTATATCATATGATAAATATTTAGAAATGAGACAAAGTCGTCACCTTCTACACATTCAAATCAGAAACTCAAAAACTATGCTCATTGTTCAAGCCATTCAACAAAACACAATATCTTTCAAAAAGAATTTTCAATCAAAAGTATACCTTCTTCAGGCAATAATAATTTTCAATTTAGGAATTCAACAACCAAAAATATGCTCCATCACAGAGAAAGTATTTCCACTTAAGGAATTATATAATCAAGAGTAAATTTGCTTCACTCAAGCAAAAATATTTCCATTTAAGGAATTTTCAAATCAAAAAAAAAACATATGCATTACAGCAGTAATGAATTTCCATCTAGGGAAATATATAATCAAAAGCAAAGTATGTAATATTTCTAATTCAGAAATTAGTATGAAAACCAAATTCAATTTTTTTTTGTGAAAAAAAACAACTTGATTGTTGTACAAATTTGCTAAATGAATAGTCAAATCCTTTTTTGAAAAAAGTTAATGCAATTTTGTACTCAAAATCAAATCAAAAACTGAACAAAAATATCTCATCCTGATGAGAATAACAAAAGAATTTTTTTTGTGTTTTTTAGTTTTTTGTATATAGCCAGTCACCAATTTCAAGGGTGCATTTGAATGTCTAGCAAGTCGAATTTAAATATAGAAAAAAATATGTCCAATTACAATGTTCTAGAAAACATGTCCAATACTAGTGAATGTCAAAAACAAATTATTGAAGCTTTCAATCTTCCACTGAAATCTCTCTTCTTCATATTTTATAATAAGCTGGGAATAGCAAAGTTAGTATACTGTGTGTTGATCAAATTACCACGTTAAAAAGGGCGCCAGATAGTGTAACGTTAAATTTTACCTTTTACACTGCACCTGGTAGCTTTTCGTCGGCGGCATATGGGTGTGGGTTGATACCTTTGCTAATCCTCAGATGTATCAATAGTCAAATCTTTTAACTAGATAACATGTGGAATTTATAAGAATATCTATATATTTCTGTAATTTATTTTTGGACGCCACTGATTCTTTTAGAACATAGATAGAATGTCTAGGATAAAATCAGAAACCTGTAGGTTGAGTTCAGAGAGAGATATCAGTTAAAACATGGAAACTTCAACAATACATACAAATTTAATGATGAAAATGTTTTTCATGAAATACATTAGCAATAATTATTATATACATTGGTAGAATATTATGAATACCTACTTTTCAATTCTTGATTTTATCAGATATTATATTTATAATATTTTATTCACATATTGTTCAATTCCCTATGAGTAAACCCATTTTGAAGAAGATTGTTATTGGACTATATGATATCGATTATACCCTGAAAATTCATGAATTTTGGGGAGTCTTATTGCGCATTTTCCGCTCTATGAGATGTTTCATGTCCGCTGCTAATGGTTATAGAAATTCAAGTAGGGTTTGAACATACTGTGTGTTGAAATTTGAAAAGTTATAACTCCATAATGATTGATATGTAAATATGTAAAAATTATGTGAAATTAATAGTCAATGGACTTAATACTGAAAAAACCTGAATTATCCATTAAGCAGTTATCTGCTAGATGTCGACGGTTACTGGATATGGAAGATGGTCACAAGATGGCGACATTGAAGGGCAGCTTCAAAATTGGTGTCTGGACGGATCACCACTGGCCAGGTTCGAGGAGACTCAGAAACCTGCGCCTACTGAAAAGGTCCCATATGGTAGGAGAGAAAAAACCATGGCATTCAGGACTTGCATGGGATTAAATGAAGGGCCCCCTGCTGTTGACATCAACCATACATGAGGTACTGCTGAGCACGTGGATGTGCGGCATTCATCACTCCAACATAAAACCCTAAAATAAATTATGGGGCGTATAGAGACAGCCTGGATCACTGATGGGGAGACAAAATAACTCACCTCGTTTGGATCGAGGGTTTTAACAAAAAAACCTTGTTGAACATTAGGGAGCAGGAACGTGGCGATGAGGGTCCGGTCGGCATAAGAGTCACGTGGTCGAAGTCGGGACGTCTGGGTCTCTTATACTGCATTTGGGCAACTCGGTTAGGCCCCATAAAGGTGAGCAGAATAAATAGTGCCTTGAAGGGATGAAGATTTCCAGCATTGAAATGGTACCAAAAGATTTCAAGAAAAAACATGGACTCACCAGCTAGTTCGCGTGCTGCTGCTGCTGCTGCGAGGACAACCACCTTGGGAAAAGAATCATGGCCAACTGAGAAAAGTCTTCTACGGAAAGCGGAAACCGAAATCGATACGACCTTGACATTGACACAGTTTTGTCCGTCATGACCTAATTTTACTTGATAGTTCTAACGAACACCAAGAGATGGCGACAGCGAAAATGCCAGAATCCTTACATAGTTGAGTATGCTTTGAACAACGTCCGAATGCTAAAATCCATGCATAGTGGAGTTCCTTTTCGAGCAAGGTCTGAACGAGGAATCGGAATTGAGATATTCATGCGTAGAACGACCAATTCACGGCAGAGGGATTCGCCAAATACGAAGGAAGAATAAGAGTAGAAATTTTCTGACGGTCAGTACAGTACGGTCACAAGGTCACGGTCACGACATAACCAAGCAGTGAAGAAGTAAACATTGGATATTGAATAACTCGCTGGGATATTTATGAAAAGCAATGAAAGGATATTTCAACCAATTTCCCACAACTATATCTAACTATACAATATTTACATATAAACACGGGAGGAGTATATCGTACGTATCTTTTGTTATTCCTTGTCTGATTTCCAGTGTTTGTGAATTCCTAAGATGTTTTCTTCATTTTCAGAAAAACTATTGGATATACAAAAATTTGATAATCATCATTGAATAGAAGACTACCTCAAGCTGATTCATAATATTGTATGGTCCACGTATCATGCAAAAAGATTCAGGTAGGATTGTCACTTGATGAAATATTTGTGTTGCTTTTCAATGTTGACATTCAGATTGATTTTATATTTAATTTGTTTCAGGATATCCACAACTCATGAGACACAAGGAGAGGCAGTGTGGTATACAGTGTGTTCAACTAGACACACCTCTTTGAACTATGTTACAAAATATACGATAAAAGTGTCTGACTTCTATAGTGTTTCCTTTGAGAGTTTTATCTGGAATTAAAGAAGAAGATCACGTTGAAAAGTAACGTTTTGATGTAGGCTAGTTATATTAGAAAATAAAAACGTTACAGCACACCGATGGAATCGATGTAACTTCATTCGCCTATTGAACTCATTATATATCGTTCAGAGTCGTCTATACGGTCACTGCCATCGTATCTGCTTCAACTGTATGCATGTCAGATGCTTGACGGCAGAGTTACAGTGTGAACGAAGTCGAAGTCGGAGTTTCTTGTTGTGCAAGTTGTGTGCGTTTTACCTGCTTGGAAGTCGTCTCATATGGTCATCGGGAACTCGTATGCTCCAATAGTATCAATGTGAGTTGATAAGATAGAGATATAGAGTGTGCACACCGATGAAGTCGATGTATCTTCATCTGCCTATTGTACTCGATATATACCCTTCAAAGACGTCTTATATTGTCACTACGATCATATCTGCTGCAACTGTATGCATGTCAGATGCTAGACTGCAGAGTGACAGTGGAAACATAGTCGACGTCGAAGTTTCTTGTTCTGCAAGCTGTGTGCGTTATACCTGCTTGAAAGTCGTCTCGTATGGTCATTGCGAACTTGTCTGCTTCGATAGTGTCCATGTGAGATGATAGAATAGAGAGATATAGTGTGCACAACGATGAAGTCGATGTATCTTCATTTGCCTATTGAACTCGTTATATACCCTTCAAAGTCATCTTTCACGGTCACTGCAATCGTATCTGCTTCAACTGTATGCATGTCAGAAGCTTGACGGCAGAGTTACAGTGTAAACAAAGTCGAAGTCGGAGTTTCATGTTGTGCAATATGTGTGCGTTTTACCCGCTTGAAAGTTGTCTCATATGGCCATCGGGAACTCGTCTGCTTCGATATTATCAATGTGAGTTGATAGAATAGAAATATAGAGTGTGCACACCGATAAAGTCGATGTATCTTCATCTGCCTATCGCACTCGATATATACCCTTCAAAGACGTCTCATATTGTCACTACCATCATATCTACTGCAACTGTATGCATGTCAGATGCTAGACTGCAGAGTGACATTGGAAACATAGTCGACGTCGAAGTTTCTTGTTCTGCGAGCTGTATGCGTTATACCCGCTTGGAAGTCGTCTTATATGGTCAATGCAAACTTGTCTGCTTCAATAGTGTCCATGTGAGATGATGGAATAGAGAGATATAGTGTGCACAACGATGAAGTCGATTCATCTTCATTTGCCTATTGAACTTGTTATATACCCTTCAAAGTCATCTTTTACGGTCACTGCAATCGTATCTGCTTCAACTGTATGCTTGTCAGATGCTAGACTGCATAGTTACAGTGTAAACATAGTCGAAGTCGAAGTTTCTTGTTCTGCAAACTGTATGCGTTATACCCGCTTGGAAGTCGTCTTATATGGTCAATGCAAACTCGTCTGCTTCAATAGTGTCAATGTTAGATGATAGGATAGAGAGATATAGTGTGCAGAACGATAAAGTCGATGTATCTTCGTTTGCCTATTGTACTCGTTATATACCCTTCAAAGTCGTCTCATACGGTCACTGCAATGATATCTGCTTCTACTGTATGCATGTCAGATGCTAGACTGCAGAATTACAGTGTAAACATGGTCGAAGTCGAAGTTTCTTGTTCTGCAAGCTGTGTGCGATATACCCGCTTAGAACTCGTCTCATATGGTCACCACAATCGTATCTGCTCCAACAGTATGCATGTTAGTTGCTCGACGGTAGAGTTACAGTGTAAACAAAGTCAAAGTCGAAGTTTCTTGTTGTGCAAGCTGTGTGCGTAATACCTGCTAGGAAGTCGTCTCGTATAGTCATTGCGAACTCGTCTGCTTCAACAGTGTCCATGTGAGATGATAGGATAAAGATATATATAGTGTGCACAACGATGAAGTCGATGAATCTTCATTTGCCTATTGAACTCGTTATATATACTATTCAGAGTCATCGTTTACGGTCACTGCAATCGTATCTACTCCAACTGTATGCATGTCAGATGCTAGACTGCAGAGTTACAGTGTGAACATAGTCGAAGTTTCTTGTTCTGCACACTGTATGCGTAAAACCCGCTTAAAAGTCGTCTCATATGGGCATTGCGAACTAGTCATCTTCAGAAGTGTCCATGTGAGATGATAGGAAAGAGAGATATAGTATGCACGACGATGAAGTCGATGTATCTTCATTCGCCTATTGTTCTCGTGATATACCCTTCAAAGTTGTCTTATACGGTCATTGTCATCGTATCTGCTTCAACTGTATGCATATCAGATTCTAGACTGCAGAGTTACAGTGTAAACATAGTCGAAGTCGGAGTTTCTTGTTCTGCAAGCTTTGTGCGTTATACCTGCTTGAAAGTCGTCTTGTATGGTCATTGCGAGCTCGTCTGCTCCAATTGTGTTCATGTGAGATGATAGGAAAGAGATATATAGTGTGTAAGACGATGAGGTCGATGTATTCCCATTATTCGCCTATTGTACCTATCCCTATCCCTTCAAAGTCGTCATATACGGTCACTGCAATCGTTGCTGCATCAACTGTATGCATGTCAGATTCTAGACTGCAGAGTTACAGTGTAAACATAGTCGAAGTCGAAGTGTCTTGTTCTGCAAGTTGTGTGCGTTATACCCGCTCAGAACTCGTCTTATATGGTTACTGCGATCGTATCTGTTTCAACTGTTTGCATGTTAGATGCTAGACGGCAGAGTAACAGTGTAAACAAAGTCGAGGTCGAAGTCTCTTGTTGTGCAAGTTGTGTGCGTTATACTCGCTTGGAAGTCGTCTTATATGGTCAATGCAAACTTGTTTGCTTCAATAGTGTCAATGTGAGATGATAGGATAGAGATACTATAGTGTGCAAAACGATGGAGTCTATGTATCTCCGTTTGCCTATTGTACTCGTTATATACCCTTCAAAGTCGTCTTATACGGTCACTGCAATCGTATCTGCTCCAACTGTTTGCATGTTAGATGCTAGACGGCAGTGTTACAGTGTAAACAAAGTCGAAGTCGAAGTTTCTAGTTGTGCAAGTTGTGTGCGTTATATCCGCTTGGAAGTCGTCTCATATGGGCATTGCGAACTCGTCTGCTTCAATAGTATCCATGTGAGATTATAGGATAGTGAGATATAGTGTGTACTGCGATGAAGTCGATGTATTCCTATTTGCCTGTTGTACTCGCTATATTCCCTTCAAAGTCGTCTTATATGGCCATTGCGATCGTATCTACGTCAACTGTATAGATGTCAGATACTAGACTGCAGAGTTACAGTATAAACATGGTCGAAGTCGAAGTTTCTTTTTCTGCAAGCTGTGTGCGTTATACCTGCTTGAAAGTCGTCTTGTATGGTGATTGCGACCTTATCTGCTCCAATTGTGTCCATGTGAGATGATAGGATAGAGATATATAGTGTGTAAGACGATGAGGTCGATGTATACCCATTATTTGCCCATTGTACCTATTATTATTCCTTCAAAGACGTCATATACGGTCACTGCAATCGTTCCTGCATCAACTGTATGCATGTCAGATGATGGACTGCAGAGTTACAGTGTGAACATAATCGAAGTCGAAGTTTCTTGTTCTGCAAGTTGTGTGCGTTATACCCGCTTAAAAGTCGTCTCATATGGGCATTGCAAACTCGTCTGCTTCAATAGTATCAATGTGACATGATAGGATAGAGAGATAGAAAGTGCACACCGATGAAGTCGATGTATCTTCATCTGCCTATTGTACTTGCTATACACCCTCCAAAGTCGTCTTATATGGTCACTGCGATCATATCTGCTTCAACTGTATCCATGTCAGAAGCTAGACTGCAGTGTTCATGTGTAAACATAGTCGTAGTCGAAGTTTCCTGTTCTGCAAGTTGTGTTCGTTATACCCGCTTAGAAATCGTCTCATATAGGCATTGCGAACTAGTTTGCTTCAATAGTATCCATGTGAGATGATAGGATAGAGATAGAGTGTGCACAACGATGGAATCGATGTTACTTCATTCGCCTATTGAACTCATTATATACCAATCAGAGTCGTCTATACGGTCACTGCCATCGTATCTGCTTCAACTGTTTGCATGTCAGATGCTAGACTGCAGAGTTACAGTGGGAACATAGTCGAAGTCGAAGTTTCTTGTTCTGCAAGTTGTGTGCGTTATACCCGCTTAGAAGTCGTCTCATGTGGGCATTGCGAACTCGTTTGCTTCAATAGCATTCATGTGAGATGAAATGATAGAGATAAAGTGTGCACACCGATGAAGTCGATGTAACTCCATCGGAAGTCGTATCATATGGGCATCAGGAACTCGTCTGCTTCAATAGTATCCATGTGAGTTGATAGAGATATAGAGTGTGCACACCGATGAAGTCGATGTATCTTTATCTGCCTTTTGTACTCGCTATATACCCTTCGAAGTCTTCTTATATGGCGACTGCGATCATATCTGCTTCAACTGTATGCAAGTCGGGAGCTAGACTGCAGAGTTCATGTGTAAACATAGTCGTAGTCGAAATTTCTTGTTCTGCAAGTTGTGTGCGTTATACCCGCTTAGAAGTCGTCTTATCTGAGCATCGCGAACTCGTCTGCTTCAATAGTATTCATGTGAGATGAAGTGATAGAGATATAGTGTGCACACCGATGAAGTCGATGTAATTTCATCGGAAGTCGTATCATATGGGCATCGGGAACTCGTCTGCTTCAATAGTATCCATGTGAGTTGATAGGATAGAGATATAGAGTGTGCACACCGATGAAGTCGATGTATCTTCATCTGCCTTTTGTACTAGATATATACCCTTCAAAGTCGTCTTATATGGTCACTACGATCATATCTGCTCCAACTGTATGCATGTCAGATGCTAGACTGCAGAGTGACAGTGTAAACATAGTCGACGTCGGAGTTTCCTGTTCTGCAAGCTGTGTGCGTTATACCTGCTTGGAAGTCGTCTCGTATGGTCATTGTGAACTTTTCTGCTTCAATAGTGTCCATGTGAGATGATAGGATAGAGAGATATAGTGTGCACAACGATGAAGTCGATGTATCTTCATTTGCGTATTGAACTTTTTATATACCCTCCAAAGTCATCTCATACGGTCACTGCGATCGAATCTGCTTTAACTGTATGCATGTCAGATGCTTGACTGCAGAGTTACAGTGTAAACATGGTCGAAGTCGAGGTTTCTTGTTCTGCAAACTGTATGCGTTATACCCGCTTGGAAGTCGTCTTATATGGTCAATGAAAACTTGTCTGCTTCCATTGTTTCAATGTGACATTATCGGATAGAGATATATAGTGTGCAAAACGATGACGTCGATGTATCTTCGTTCGCCTATTGTACTCGTTTAATACCCTTCAAAGTCGTCTTATACATCACTGCAATGATATCTGCTTCAATTGTATGCATGTCAAATGCTTGATTGCTGAGTTACAGTGTAAACATAGTCGAAGTCGGAGTTTCTTGTTCTGCAAGCTGTGTGCGTTATACCCGCTTGGAAGTCGTCTTATATGGTCAATGCCAACCTGTCTGCTTCAATAGTGTCCATGTGAGATGGAAGGATAGAGAGATATAGTGTGTACGACGATTGAGTCCATGTATCCCCATTTGCCTGATGTACTCGCTATATACCCTCCAGAGTCGTATTATATGGTCACTGCAATCGTATCTGCATCAACTGTATGCATGTCAGATTCGAGACTGCAAAGTAACAGTGTGGACATAGTCAAAGTCGAAGTTTCTCGTTCTGCAAGCTGTATGCGTTATACCCGCTTGAGAGTCGTCTTATATGGTCAATGCGTACCTTTCTGCTCCGATAGTGTCCATGTGAGATGATAGGATAGGGAGATAGAGTGTGCACTCCGATGAAGTCGATGTATCTTCATTTGCCTATTGAACTCGTTATATACCCTTCAAAGTCATCTTTCACGGTCACTGCAATCGTATCTGCTTCAACTCTATGCATGTCAGATGCTTGACGGCAGAGTTACAGTGTAAACAAAGTCGAAGTCGGAGTTTCATGTTGTGCAAGTTGTGTGCGTTTTACCCGCTTGAAAGTTGTCTCATATGGTCATCGGGAACTTTTCTGCTTCGATAGTATCAATGTGAGTTGATAGGATAGAAATAAAGAGTGTGCACACCGATGAAGTCGATGTATCTTCATCTGCCTATCGTACTCGATATATACCCTTTAAAGACGTCCCATATTGTCACTACCATCATATCTACTGCAACTGTATGCATGTCAGATGCTAGACTGCAGAGTGACAGTGGAAACATAGTCGACGTCGAAGTTTCTTGTTCTGCAAGCTGTATGCGTTATACCCGCTTGGAAGTCGTCTTATATGGTCAATGCAAACTTGTCTGCTTCAATAGTGTCCATGTGAGATGATAGGATAGAGAGATATAGTGTGCACAACGATGAAGTCGATTTATCTTCATTTGCCTATTGAACTTGTTATATACCCTTCAGAGTCATTTTTCACGGTCACTGCAATCGTATCTGCTTCAACCGTATGCTTGTCAGATGCTAGACTGCATAGTTACAGTGTAAACATAGTCGAAGTCGAAGTTTCTTGTTCTGCAAACTGTTTGCGTTATACCCGCTTGGAAGTCGTCTTATATGGTCAATGCAAACTCGTCTGCTTCAATAGTGTCAATGTTAGATGATAGGATAGAGAGATATAGTGTGCGAAACGATGAAGTCGATGTATCTTCGTTTGCCTATATTGTACTCGTTAAATACATTTCAAAGTCGTCTCATACGGTCACTGCAATGGTATCTGCTTCTACTGTATGCCTGTCAGATGCTAGACTGCAGAATTACAGTGTCAACATAGTCGAATTCGAAGTTTCTTGTTCTGCAAGCTGTGTGCGATATACCCGCTTAGAACTCGTCTCATATGGTCACCGCAATCGTATCTGCTCCAACAGTATGCATGTTAGTTGCTCGACGGTAGAGTTACAGTGTAAACAAAGTCAAAGTCGAAGTTTCTTGTTGTGCAAGCTTTGTGCGTTATACCTGCTAGGAAGTCGTCTCGTATAGTCATTGCGAACTCGTCTGCTTCAACAGTGTCCATGTGAGATGATAGGATAAAGATATATAGTGTGCACAACGATGAAGTCGATGAATATTCATTTGCCTATTGAACTCGTTATATACTATTCAGAGTCATCGTTTTCGGTCACTGCAATCGTATCTGCTTCAACTGTATGCATGTCAGATGCTAGACTGCAGAGTTACAGTGTAAACATAGTCGAAGTTTCTTGTTCTGCAAACTGTATGCGTAAAACCCGCTCAGAAGTCGTATCATATGGGCATTGCGAACTAGTCTGCTTCAATAGTGTCCATGTGAGATGATCGGAAAGAGAGATATAGTATGCACGACGATGAAGTCGATGTATCTTCATTCGCCTATTGTTCTCGTGATATACCCTTCAAAGTTGTCTTATACAGTAATTGCAATCGTATCTGCTCCAACTGTTTGCATGTTAGATGCTTGACGGCAGTGTTACAGTGTAAACAAAGTCGAAGTCGAAGTTTCTAGTTGTGCAAGTTGTGTGCGTTATATCCGCTTGGAAGTCGTCTCATATGGGCATTGCGAACTCGTCTGCTTCAATAGTATCCATGTGAGATGATAGGATAGATAGATATAGTGTGTACTACGATGAAGTCGATGTATCCTTATTTGCCTGTTGTACTCGCTATATTTCCTTCAAAGTCGTCTTATATGGTCATTGCGATCGTATCTGCCTCAACTGTATACATGTCAGATACTAGACTGCAGAGTTACAGTATAAACATGGTCGAAGTCGAAGTTTCTTGTTCTGCAAGCTTTGTGCGTTATACCTGCTTAGAAGTCGTCTTGTTTGGTCATTGCAAGCTTGTCTGCTCCAATTGTGTTCATGTGAGATGATAGGATATAGATATAGTGTGTAAGACGTTGAGGTCGATGTACTCCCATTATTTGCCTATTGTACCTATCATTATCCCTTCAAAGTCGTCATATACGGTCACTGCAATCGTTCCTGCATCAACTGTATGCATGTCAGATGCTATACTGCAGAGTTACAGTGTGAACAAAGTCGAAGTCGAAGTTTTTTGTTCTGCAAGTTGTGTGCGTTATACTCGCTCAGAAGTCGTCTCATATGGGCATTGCAAACTCGTCTCCTTCAATAGTATCCATGTGACATGATAGGATAGAGAGATAGAAAGTGCACACCGATGAAGTCGATGTATCTTAATCTGCCTATTTTACTTACTATACACCCTCCAAAGTCGTCTCATATGGTCACTGCGATCATATCTGCTTCAACTGTATGCATGTCAGAAGCTAGACTGCAGAGTTCATGTGTAAACATAGTCGTAGTCGAAGTTTCTTGTTCTGCAAGTTGTGTTCGTTATACCCGCTCAGAAGTCGTCTCATATAGGCATTGCGAACTAGTTTGCTTCAATAGTTTCCATGTGAGATGATAGGATAGTGATAGAGTGTGCACACCGATGGAGTCGAAGTTACTTCATTCGCCTATTGAACTCATTATATACCGTTCAGAGTCGTCTATACGTTCACTGCCATCGTATCTGCTTCATATGTTTGCATGTCAGATGCTAGACTGCAGAGTTACAGTGTGAACATAGTCGACGTCGAAGTTTCTTGTTCTGCAAGTTGTGTGCGTTATACCCGCCTAAAAGTCGTCTCATGTGGGCATTGCGAACTTGTCTGCTTCAATAGTGTGTGTCCATGTGAGATGATATGATAGAGATATATAGTGTGCACAACGATGAAGTCGATGTATCTTCATTTGCCTATTGAACTCGTTATATACTTTTCAATGTCATCTTTTACGGTCACTGCAATCGTATCTGCTTCATCTGTTTGCATGTCAGATGCTAGACTGCAGAGTTACAGTGTAAACATAGTCGAAGTTTCTTGTTCTGCAAACTGTATGCGTTGAACCCGCTTGGAAGTCGTCCCATATGGGCATTGCGAACTAGTCTGCTTTAATAGTGTCCATGTGAGATGATAGCAAAGAAAGATATAGTATGCACGACGATGAAGTCGAAGTATCTTCATTCGCCTATTGTTCTCGTAATATATCCTTCAAAGTCGTCTTATTCGGTCAATGCCATCGTGTCTGCTTCAATTGTATGCATGTCAGATTCTAGACTGCAGAGTTACAGTGTAAACATTGTCGAAGTCGGAGTTTTTTGTCCTGCAAGCTGTGTGCGTTATACCCGCTCAGAACTCGTCTCATATGGTTACTGCAACCGTATCTGTTTCAACTGTCCGTATGTTAGATGCTAGACGGCAGAGTAACAGTGTAAACAAACTCGATGTCGAAGTTTCATGTTGTGCAAGTTGTGTGCGTTATACTCGCTTGGAAGTCGTCTTATATGAGCATTGCAAACTCATCAGCTTCAATAGTATCCATGTGAGATGATAGGATAGAGAGATAGAGTGTGCACACCGATGAAGTCGATATATCTTCATCTGCCCATTGTACTTGCTATATACCCTTCAAAGTCGTCTTATATGGCGACTGCGATCATATCTGCTTTAACTGTATGCAGGTCAGAAGCTAGACTGCAGAGTTCATGTGTAAACATAGTCGTAGTCGAAATTTCTTGTTCTGCAAGTTGTGTGCGTTATACCCGCTTAGAAGTCGTCTCATCTGAGCATTGTGAACTCGTTTGTTTCAATAGAATTCATGTGAGATGAAATGATAGAGATAAAGTGTGCACACCGATGGAGTCGATGTAACCCCATCGGAAGTCGTATCATATGCGCATCGGGAACTCGTCTGCTTCAATAGTATCCATGTGAGTTGATAGGATAGAGATATGGAGTGTGCACACCGATGAAGTCGATGTATCTTCATCTGCCTTTTGTACTAGATATATACCCTTGAAAGTCGTCTTATATGGTCACTACGATCATATCTGCTCCAACTGTATGCATGTCAGATGCCAGACTGCAGAGTGACAGTGTAAACATAGTCGACGTCGGAGTTTCCTGTTCTGCAAGCTGTTTGCGTTAAACCTGCTTGAAAGTCGTCTCGTATGGTCATTGCGAACTTTTCTGCTTCAATAGTGTCCATGTGAAATGATAGGAAAGAGAGATATAGTGTGCACAACGATGAAGTCGATGTATCTTCATTTGCCTATTGAACTTGTTATATACCCTTCAAAGTCATCTCATACGGTCACTGCGATCGAATCTGCTTTAACTGTATGCATGTCAGATGCTAGACTGCAGAGTTACAGTGTAAACATGGTCGAAGTCGAGGTTTCTTGTTCTGCAAACTGTACGCGTTATACCCGCTTGGAAGTCGTCTTATATGGTCAATGAAAACTTGTCTGCTTCCATTGTTTCAATGTGAGATTATCGGATAGAGATATATAGTGTGCAAAACGATGACGTCGATGTATCTTCGTTCGCCTATTGTACTCGTTTAATACCCTTCAAAGTCGTCTTATACATCACTGCAATGATATCTGCTTCAACTGTTTGCATGTCAAATGCTTGATTGCTGAGTTACAGTGTAAACATAGTCGAAGTCGGAGTTTCTTGTTCTGCAAGCTGTGTGCGTTATACCCACTTGGAAGTCGTCTCATATGGTCAATGCGAACCTGTCTGCTTCAATAGTGTCCATGTGAGATGGAAGGATAGTGAGATATAGTGTGTACGACGATTAAGTCCATGTATCCCCATTTGCCTGATGTACTCGCCATATACCCTCCAGAGTCGTATTATATGGTCACTGCAATCGTATCTGCATCAACTGTATGCATGTCAGATTTGAGACTGCAAAGTAACAGTGTGGACATAGTCGAAGTCGAAGTTTTTCGTTCTGCAAGCTGTATGCGTTATACCCGCTTGAGAGTCGTCTTATATGGTCAATGCGTACCTTTTTGCTCCGATAGTGTCCATGTGAGATGATAGGATAGAGAGATATAGTGTGCACAACGATGAAGTCGATTTATCTTCATTTGCCTATTGAACTTGTTATATACCCTTCAAAGTCATTTTTCACGGTCACTGCAATCGTATCTGCTTACACCGTATGCTTGTCAGATGCTAGACTGCATAGTTACAGTGTAAACATAGTCGAAGTCGAAGTTTCTTGTTCTGCAAATTTTTTGCGTTATACCCGCTTGGGAGTCGTCTTATATGGTCAATGCAAACTCGTCTGCTTCAATAGTGTCAATGTTAGATGATAGGACAGAGAGGTATAGTGTGCAAAACGATGAAGTCGATGTATCTTCGTTTGCCTATTGTACTCGTTAAATACCCTTCAAAGTCGTCTCATACGGTCACTGCAATGGTATCTGCTTCTACTGTATGCCTGTCAGATGCTAGACTGCAGAATTACAGTGTAAACATAGTCGAAGTCAAAGTTTCTTGTTCTGCAAGCTGTGTGCGATATACCCGCTTAGAACTCGTCTCATATGGTCACCGCAATTGTATCTGCTCCAACAATATGCATGTGAGTTGCTCGACGGTAGAGTTACAGTGTAAACAAAGTCAAAGTCGAAGTTTCTTGTTGGGCAAGCTGTGTGCGTTATACCTGCTAGGAAGTCGTCTCGTATAGTCATTGCGAACTCGTCTGCTTCAACAGTGTCCATGTGAGATGATAGGATAAAGATATCCGATGAAGTCGATGAATCTTCATTTGCCTATTGAACTCGTTATATACTATTCAGAGTCATCGTTTACGGTCACTGCAATCGTATCTGCTTCAACTGTATGCATGTCAGATGCTAGACTGCAGAGTAACAGTGTAAACATAGTCGAATTTTCTTGTTCTGCGATTTGTATGCGTAAAACCCGCTTAGAAGTCGTATCATATGGGCATTGCGAACTAGTCTGCTTCAATAGTGTCCATGTGAGATGATAGGAAAGAGAGATATAGTATGCACGACGATGAAGTCGATGTATCTTCATTCGCCTATTGTTCTCGTGATATACCCTTCAAAGTTGTCTTATACGGTCATTGCAATCGTAACTGCTCCAACTGTTTGCATGTTAGATGCTTGACAGCAGTGTTACAGTGTAAACAAAGTCGAAGTTGAAGTTTCTAATTGTGCAAGTTGTGTGCGTTATATCCGCTTGGAAGTCGTCTCATATGGGCATTGCGAACTCGTCTGCTTCAATAGTATCCATGTGAGATGATAGGATAGAGAGATATAGTGTGTACTACGATGAAGTCGATGTATCCTTATTTGCCTGTTGTACTCGCTATATTTCCTTCAAAGTCGTCTTATATGGTCATTGCGATCGTATCTGCGTCAACTGTATACATGTCAGATACTAGACTGCAGAGTTACAGTATAAACATGGTCGAAGTCGAAGTTTCTTGTTCTGCAAGCTTTGTGCGTTATACCTGCTTAGAAGTCGTCTTGAATGGTCATTGCGAGCTTGTCTGCACAATTGTGTTCATGTGAGATGATAGGATATAGATATATAGTGTGTAAGACGTTGAGGTCGATGTATTCCCATTATTTGCCTATTGTACCTATTATTATCCCTTTAAAGTCGTCATATACGGTCACTGCAATCGTTCCTGCATCAACTGTATGCATGTCGGATGCTATACTGCAGAGTTACAGTGTGAACAAAGTCGAAGTCGAAGTTTCTTGTTCTGCAAGTTGTGTGCGTTATACCCGCTTAGAAGTCGTCTCATATGGGCATTGCAAACTCGTCTTCTTCAATAGTATCCATGTGACATGATAGGATAGAGGGATAGAAAGTGCACACCGATGAAGTCGATGTATCTTCATCTGCCTATTTTACTTGCTATACACCCTCCAAAGTCGTCTCATATGGTCACTGCGATCATATCTGCTTCAACTGTATGCATGTCAGAAGCTAGACTGCAGAGTTCATGTGTAAACATAGTCGTAGTCGAAGTTTCTTGTTCTGCAAGTTGTGTTCGTTATACCCGCTCAGGAGTCGTCTCATATAGGCATTGCGAACTAGTTTGCTTCAATAGTATTCATGTGAGATGATAGGATAGAGATAGAGTGTGCACAACGATGGAGTCGAAGTAACTTCATTCGCCTATTGAACTCATTATATACCGTTCAGAGTCGTCTATACGTTCACTGCCATCGTATCTGCTTCATATGTTTGCATGTCAGATGCTAGACTGCAGAGTTACAGTGTGGACATGATCGAAGTCGGAGTTTCTTTTTCTGCAAGCTGTGTGCGTTATACCTGCTTGAAAGTCGTCTTGTATGGTGATTGCGACCTTATCTGCTCCAATTGTGTCCATGTGAGATGATAGGATAGAGATATATAGTGTGTAAGACGATGAGGTCGATGTATACCCATTATTTGCCCATTGTACCTATTATTATTCCTTCAAAGACGTCATATACGGTCACTGCAATCGTTCCTGCATCAACTGTATGCATGTCAGATGATGGACTGTAGAGTTACAGTGTGAACATAATCGAAGTCGAAGTTTCTTGTTCTGCAAGTTGTGTGCGTTATACCCGCTTAAAAGTCGTCTCATATGGGCATTGCAAACTTGTCTGCTTCAATAGTATCAATGTGACATGATAGGATAGAGAGATAGAAAGTGCACACCGATGAAGTCGGTGTATCTTCATCTGCCTATTGTACTTGCTATACACCCTCCAAAGTCGTCTTATATGGTCACTGCGATCATATCTGCTTCAACTGTATCCATGTCAGAAGCTAGACTGCAGTGTTCATGTGTAAACATAGTCGTAGTCGAAGTTTCCTGTTCTGCAAGTTGTGTTCGTTATACCCGCTTAGAAATCGTCTCATATAGGCATTGCGAACTAGTTTGCTTCAATAGTATCCATGTGAGATGATAGGATAGAGATAGAGTGTGCACAACGATGGAATCGATGTTACTTCATTCGCCTATTGAACTCATTATATACCAATCAGAGTCGTCCATACGGTCACTGCCATCGTATCTGCTTCAACTGTTTGCATGTCAGATGCTAGACTGCAGAGTTACAGTGTGAACATAGTCGAAGTCGAAGTTTCTTGTTCTGCAAGTTGTGTGCGTTATACCCGCTTAGAAGTCGTCTCATGTGGGCATTGCGAACTCGTTTGCTTCAATAGCATTCATGTGAGATGAAATGATAGAGATAAAGTGTGCACACCGATGAAGTCGATGTAACTCCATCGGAAGTCGTATCATATGGGCATCAGGAACTCGTCTGCTTCAATAGTATCCATGTGGGTTGATAGAGATATAGAGTGTGCACACCGATGAAGTCGATGTATCCTTATCTGCCTTTTGTACTCGCTATATACCCTTCGAAGTCTTCTTATATGGCGACTGCGATCATATCTGCTTCAACTGTATGCAAGTCGGGAGCTAGACTGCAGAGTTCATGTGTAAACATAGTCGTAGTCGAAATTTCTTGTTCTGCAAGTTGTGTGCGTTATACCCGCTTAGAAGTCGTCTTATCTGAGCATCGCGAACTCGTCTGCTTCAATAGTATTCATGTGAGATGAAGTGATAGAGATATAGTGTGCACACCGATGAAGTCGATGTAATTTCATCGGAAGTCGTATCATATGGGCATCGGGAACTCGTCTGCTTCAATAGTATCCATGTGAGTTGATAGGATAGAGATATAGAGTGTGCACACCGATGAAGGCGATGTATCTTCATCTGCCTTTTGTACTAGATATATACCCTTCAAAGTCGTCTTATATGGTCACTACGATCATATCTGCTCCAACTGTATGCATGTCAGATGCTAGACTGCAGAGTGACAGTGTAAACATAGTCGACGTCGGAGTTTCCTGTTCTGCAAGCTGTGTGCGTTATACCTGCTTGGAAGTCGTCTCGTATGGTCATTGTGAACTTTTCTGCTTCAATAGTGTCCATGTGAGATGATAGGATAGAGAGATATAGTGAGCACAACGATGAAGTCGATGTATCTTCATTTGCGTATTGAACTTTTTATATACCCTCCAAAGTCATCTCATACGGTCACTGCGATCGAATCTGCTTTAACTGTATGCATGTCAGATGCTAGACTGCAGAGTTACAGTGTAAACATGGTCGAAGTCGAGGTTTCTTGTTCTGCAAACTGTATGCGTTATACCCGCTTGGAAGTCGTCTTATATGGTCAATGAATACTTGTCTGCTTCCATTGTTTCAATGTGACATTATCGGATAGAGATATATAGTGTGCAAAACGATGACGTCGATGTATCTTCGTTCGCCTATTGTACTCGTTTAATACCCTTCAAAGTCGTCTTATACATCACTGCAATGATATCTGCTTCAATTGTATGCATGTCAAATGCTTGATTGCTGAGTTACAGTGTAAACATAGTCGAAGTCGGAGTTTCTTGTTCTGCAAGCTGTGTGCGTTATATCCGCTTGGAAGTCGTCTCATATGGTCAATGCCAACCTGTCTGCTTCAATAGTGTCCATGTGAGATGGAAGGATAGAGAGATATAGTGTGTACGACGATTGAGTCCATGTATCCCCATTTGCCTGATGTACTCGCTATATACCCTCCAGAGTCGTATTATATGGTCACTGCAATCGTATCTGCATCAACTGTATGCATGTCAGATTCGAGACTGCAAAGTAACAGTGTGGACATAGTCAAAGTCGAAGTTTCTCGTTCTGCAAGCTGTATGCGTTATACCCGCTTGAGAGTCGTCTTATATGGTCAATGCGTACCTTTCTGCTCCGATAGTGTCCATGTGAGATGATAGGATAGGGAGATACAGTGTGCACTCCGATGAAGTCGATGTATCTTCATTTGCCTATTGAACTCGTTATATACCCTTCAAAGTCATCTTTCACGGTCACTGCAATCGTATCTGCTTCAACTCTATGCATGTCA
This sequence comes from Phaedon cochleariae, assembly GCA_918026855.4. Lineage (NCBI taxonomy): Eukaryota > Metazoa > Arthropoda > Insecta > Coleoptera > Chrysomelidae > Phaedon > Phaedon cochleariae. Next base: position 34,707,666 of record OU896708.1, read on the forward strand.
GATGCTTGACGGCAGAGTTACAGTGTAAACAAAGTCGAAGTCGGAGTTTCATGTTGTGCAAGTTGTGTGCGTTTTACCCGCTTGAAAGTTGTCTCATATGGTCATCGGGAACTCTTCTGCTTCGATAGTATCAATGTGAGTTGATAGGATAGAAATAAAGAGTGTGCACACCGATGAAGTCGATGTATCTTCATCTGCCTATCGTACTCGATATATACCCTTTAAAGACGTCCCATATTGTCACTACCATCATATCTACTGCAACTGTATGCATGTCAGATGCTAGACTGCAGAGTGACAGTGGAAACATAGTCGACGTCGAAGTTTCTTGTTCTGCAAGCTGTATGCGTTATACCCGCTTGGAAGTCGTCTTATATGGTCAATGCAAACTTGTCTGCTTCAATAGTGTCCATGTGAGATGATAGGATAGAGAGATATAGTGTGCACAACGATGAAGTCGATTTATCTTCATTTGCCTATTGAACTTGTTATATACCCTTCAGAGTCATTTTTCACGGTCACTGCAATCGTATCTGCTTCAACCGTATGCTTGTCAGATGCTAGACTGCATAGTTACAGTGTAAACATAGTCGAAGTCGAAGTTTCTTGTTCTGCAAACTGTTTGCGTTATACCCGCTTGGAAGTCGTCTTATATGGTCAATGCAAACTCGTCTGCTTCAATAGTGTCAATGTTAGATGATAGGATAGAGAGATATAGTGTGCGAAACGATGAAGTCGATGTATCTTCGTTTGCCTATTGTACTCGTTAAATACATTTCAAAGTCGTCTCATACGGTCACTGCAATGGTATCTGCTTCTACTGTATGCCTGTCAGATGCTAGACTGCAGAATTACAGTGTTAACATAGTCGAATTCGAAGTTTCTTGTTCTGCAAGCTGTGTGCGATATACCCGCTTAAAACTCGTCTCATATGGTCACCGCAATCGTATCTGCTCCAACAGTATGCATGTTAGTTGCTCGACGGTAGAGTTACAGTGTAAACAAAGTCAAAGTCGAAGTTTCTTGTTGTGCAAGCTTTGTGCGTTATACCTGCTGGGAAGTCGTCTCGTATAGTCATTGCGAACTCGTCTGCTTTAACAGTGTCCATGTGAGATGATAGGATAGAGATATATAGTGTGCACAACGATGAAGTCGATGAATATTCATTTGCCTATTGAACTCGTTATATACTATTCAGAGTCATCGTTTTCGGTCACTGCAATCGTATCTGCTTCAACTGTATGCATGTCAGATGCTAGACTGCAGAGTTACAGTGTAAACATAGTCGAAGTTTCTTGTTCTGCAAACTGTATGCGTTAAACCCGCTTAGAAGTCGTATCATATGGGCATTGCGAACTAGTCTGCTTCAATAGTGTCCATGTGAGATGATCGGAAAGAGAGATATAGTATGCACGACGATGAAGTCGATGTATCTTCATTCGCCTATTGTTCTCGTGATATACCCTTCAAATATGTCTTATACGGTCATTGCAATCGTATCTGCTCCAACTGTTTGCATGTTAGATGCTTGACGGCAGTGTTACAGTGTAAACAAAGTCGAAGTCGAAGTTTCTAGTTGTGCAAGTTGTGTGCGTTATATCCGCTTGGAAGTCGTCTCATATGGGCATTGCGAACTCGTCTGCTTCAATAGTATCCATGTGAGATGATAGGATAGATAGATATAGTGTGTACTATGATGAAGTCGATGTATCCTTATTTGCCTGTTGTACTCGCTATATTTCCTTCAAAGTCGTCTTATATGGTCATTGCGATCGTATCTGCCTCAACTGTATACATGTCAGATACTAGACTGCAGAGTTACAGTATAAACATGGTCGAAGTCGAAGTTTCTTGTTCTGCAAGCTTTGTGCGTTATACCTGCTTAGAAGTCGTCTTGTTTGGTCATTGCAAGCTTGTCTGCTCCAATTGTGTTCATGTGAGATGATAGGATATAGATATAGTGTGTAAGACGTTGAGGTCGATGTACTCCCATTATTTGCCTATTGTACCTATCATTATCCCTTCAAAGTCGTCATATACGGTCACTGCAATCGTTCCTGCATCAACTGTATGCATGTCAGATGCTATACTGCAGAGTTACAGTGTGAACAAAGTCGAAGTCGAAGTTTCTTGTTCTGCAAGTTGTGTGCGTTATACTCGCTCAGAAGTCGTCTCATATGGGCATTGCAAACTCGTCTCCTTCAATAGTATCCATGTGACATGATAGGATAGAGAGATAGAAAGTGCACACCGATGAAGTCGATGTATCTTAATCTGCCTATTTTACTTACTATACACCCTCCAAAGTCGTCTCATATGGTCACTGCGATCATATCTGCTTCAACTGTATGCATGTCAGAAGCTAGACTGCAGAGTTCATGTGTAAACATAGTCGTAGTCGAAGTTTCTTGTTCTGCAAGTTGTGTTCGTTATACCCGCTCAGAAGTCGTCTCATATAGGCATTGCGAACTAGTTTGCTTCAATAGTATCCATGTGAGATGATAGGATAGTGATAGAGTGTGCACACCGATGGAGTCGAAGTAACTTCATTCGCCTATTGAACTCATTATATACCGTTCAGAGTCGTCTATACGTTCACTGCCATCGTATCTGCTTCATATGTTTGCATGTCAGATGCTAGACTGCAGAGTTACAGTGTGAACATAGTCGACGTCGAAGTTTCTTGTTCTGCAAGTTGTGTGCGTTATACCCGCCTAAAAGTCGTCTCATGTGGGCATTGCGAACTTGTCTGCTTCAATAGTGTGTGTCCATGTGAGATGATATGATAGAGATATATAGTGTGCACAACGATGAAGTCGATGTATCTTCATTTGCCTATTGAACTCGTTATATACTTTTCAATGTCATCTTTTACGGTCACTGCAATCGTATCTGCTTCATCTGTATGCATGTCAGATGCTAGACTGCAGAGTTACAGTGTAAACATAGTCGAAGTTTCTTGTTCTGCAAACTGTATGCGTTGAACCCGCTTGGAAGTCGTCCCATATGGGCATTGCGAACTAGTCTGCTTTAATAGTGTCCATGTGAGATGATAGCAAAGAAAGATATAGTATGCACGACGATGAAGTCGAAGTATCTTCATTCGCCTATTGTTCTCGTAATATATCCTTCAAAGTCGTCTTATTCGGTCAATGCCATCGTGTCTGCTTCAATTGTATGCATGTCAGATTCTAGACTGCAGAGTTACAGTGTAAACATTGTCGAAGTCGGAGTTTTTTGTCCTGCAAGCTGTGTGCGTTATACCCGCTCAGAACTCGTCTCATATGGTTACTGCAACCGTATCTGTTTCAACTGTCCGTATGTTAGATGCTAGACGGCAGAGTAACAGTGTAAACAAACTCGATGTCGAAGTTTCATGTTGTGCAAGTTGTGTGCGTTATACTCGCTTGGAAGTCGTCTTATATGAGCATTGCAAACTCATCAGCTTCAATAGTATCCATGTGAGATGATAGGATAGAGAGATAGAGTGTGTGTTCATAAGTTGGATCATTCTCCCTGAATCCCCGAGCAAGTGTGACAACATTGAATAATTTGTCACCTATAGAGACAGTGTCAAAATGGAAACATTGCTATAGTTACAAAAAACAGAGTTGTTGTTGATTTTGTCAATCAATTTTTATAATCAATCATACAGTCCACAATAAATCATCGAAAACAATTTTTCACGCAATTATTCAAACTGCAATTGCTCTACATATTTCCAACAGTTTTTGGTCCTTCGAGCCGGATAAAGCAGCGATTTCTATGGTGCACATGCGATTGTATTTCCTATTCCAATTGTTCCTGATATCTGCACTCCGGTGAGTCTGTTCCATATTCCCATTCCTTATCCGTACCATATTTCCTATCCTGCCATTTGCGATTATAGGTCGGGAATAAATCATTTGTCTATTTCATTTATATAACTATTCATTGTGTATGCCCATTAATTATTGTTGCAAAAGTGCGTAACGATTGTATTTTTTGTATCGATAATCTGTTAAGGTGACTTTCCTGATATTTTCAAGTGAAAGGTAAATATTATATATTTTGAGTGATGAGTGGAGAATTGAAAACACTAGTCCGTATGCGCGGAGCAGTTAAATCAAAATTGACTTCTTTGGAAAAATACATTGATGTAATTAAATGTGCTGATCCTAAAGACAGGCCATCAGTAACAGACATTGAAGTAAGATGTGTATCTAGCGAACCAATAATTCGCGAATTTGATAATATCCAAGTCAAGATCGAAATTGCTTGCGATGAATCTGTATTGAACGAACAATACAAGGAACGCGAAGATATTGAAAAACGCTATTTTGATGTTATTGCTTTCATGAAAGACTATATGAAGCTTGCATATGCCGATTCTCCAAGTTCCAATAACTCTGACATACCAGTCTGTCTATCTAGACATAACAATATTTCACAAGTAGATCCATTACAGAGTATAATTTTACCCAAAATTAAATTACCTACGTTCAAAGGAGATTATGAGCATTGGATGGAATTCAAAACAACTTACATATCTGTGATTCATTCTAATACTTCACTCAGTAATACACAAAAATTTCAATTTTTACGAGCTTCATTGGAAGGTTATGCTAAACGATTAGTTGATAGTATCTCATTTTCAGAAAACAATTATGACAATGCATGGAAGATACTATGTGATCGATTTGACAATAAGCGTGTTTTGGTTCATAATCATATTAAATCCATTTTAGGTATGAATCAAATTCACAAAGAATCAGCTATTCAATTTAGACAATTATTAGACGATATCTCAAAACACTTGACAGCGCTAGATAGTTTGAAACTATCAAAAAATGTTTTGTGGGACATTTTGATTACCCATTTGATTTCAGAAAAGCTTGATAAAACCACATACAGAGAATGGAAGGAATGCAATCATTCTAAAGAATTGCCTACTCTTGATGATTTTTTTGATTTCTTGAAACAAAAGGTTGATCTTTTAGAAACGTTACAAGATCAAAGTTCTCAAAACCAATTTTCGAAACGGCATAATTCTGTCAAAAATCAATTTTCTAATAACTCTTTCCAAACTCAAATTCATACTTTATCAAATCAATTTCATCAACCGAAATGTAATTTTTGCAAAAAGGGACATACTATTTACAATTGTGATGAATTTCTGAAATTAGATATTCCTTCTAGGCTCAATAGAGTCAATGAGCTCAAATTATGTGTCAATTGCTTAAGATTTGGGCATTCAAAGAACAGATGTCAATTGGGGCCATGCCGACAATGTAGAGGTTACCATAACACTTTGCTTCATCGGGATAATAATACTCATCAGTTGGTAAGCTCTAACAATGAAAATGTTACAACTAATATCCAAAAAGAGAAAATTTCCACTGATTTATTAATAAATGTCCATTTCAATCATTCAAATGTTACGAGTACACAAGTCCTTCTTTCTACCGTTACATTCAATGTGGTTGATGTCAACGGAAAACCACATATTTGTCGAGCACTATTAGATAGTGGTGCGCAATCAAATTTGGTGACTGAAGAATTCTGTAAAAGACTGAATGTTCAATTAATTTCTACGAAATTAGCAATTGTTGGTATTAACAAAATCGTGTCACATTTAAAAAAGAGATGTAATCTCACCATATATTCTAGATTCAACAATTTCAAAAGTACAATTTCATGCTATGTAATTCCTACTATTTCGAATGAATTACCTAATGAATTCATACCTATTGGTAATTGGGATATTCCGAAGAATATTCAATTGTCCGATACTCAATTCAATGAACCTCGAGATATTGATATGCTTATTGGCGCAGGACTCTTTTGGGAGTTAATTACTGACGGTAAAATTATTTTAGGAAAAGGTTTACCAATACTTCAAAACTCTGAGTTCGGATGGATAGTATCTGGTAAAGCTCCAATTTCGAATTCGAGATCAGTATGCTATCTAACTAGAAACATTAAATCTGAAGATGAACAATTGAAACGTTTTTGGGAATTAGAAGAGATTTCTACCGATAAAATGATATCGGTTGATGAGGATACATGTGAGGAACTTTTCTCAAAAAATACATCTCGTGATAACAATGGGAGATTTGTAGTGAAATTCCCATTCAAGCACCCTACTAGTCTATTGGGAAATTCATTAAATATAGCTATTAAACGTTTTTACAGCCTTGAGAGAAAATTTGCTTCTAATTCAAATTTCGAAACACTATATAAAGATTTTATACATGAATATATTGATTTGGGTCATATGAGCAAAGTTGAACCTACTATTGAAAATTCGAATTCAATGTATTATTTACCCCATCATGGAGTTTTAAAGGAATCGAGTATATCAACAAAAATGAGGGTAGTATTTGACGGATCTTGTTCTTCAGATAGTGGTTGGTCCTTGAATGATTTACAATTTGTTGGTCCAAAAATGCAAAATGATTTGTTAGCTATATTGTTGCGATTTCGTACCTATTCATTCGTTGTCACAGCAGATATCATGAAAATGTATCGCCAAATCATCATGCATCCAAATCATAGACAATTTCAGCAAATAATTTGGAGGGAACAACCAAGTGACAATTTTTCAATCTATCAACTGAACACTGTCACTTATGGTACCACGTCGGCACCATATCTGGCAATCAAATGTTTGAAAACTCTAGCTTTAGATTCTCAAACTGAATTTCCAGAAGCCTGCAAAATTATCTTGGCTGATTTTTTTGTAGACGATTTATTGACAGGTTCAAATGATAGTACACAATTATCCAAACTTTGTAAACAAATATGTTCAGTTTTGGAATCAGCAGGTTTCAAACTTCGAAAATGGATATCGAATTATCCAGACGTTCTTGAAAATATAAGCACTACTAATGACTCTCTAGGAATACTACAATTAGGTGAAAACGAGTGTTCTAAGACTTTAGGAATTCAATGGGTTAGTCAAGCTGACAATTTGAAATATAAAATTTCAAAGTGGACCTGTTCAGAATCAATTACAAAGCGTCAAATTCTATCAGATATTGCTCAGATTTATGATCCACTCGGACTTGTAAGTCCCTGTATAATTTTATCTAAGATAATTATTCAAAAACTATGGTCTCTTCAACTTTCATGGGATGAACCCATCCCTAATGATTTGTTTGTACAATGGACTCAATTTAGAACTGAATTATATCAGTTAAATCATTTAACTATTTCAAGAAATGTTATTGGAATGAGTTTTCAATTAGTGGAAATACATTGTTTTTGTGATGCATCAAAAAATGCATACGCTGCATGTGTGTATTTTCGTAGTCAAAATGAAGAGGGCACCTATAAAGTGAATTTACTTTGTTCTAAAACAAAAGTCGCACCCATTAAAACATTGACTACCCCCCGATTAGAATTGTGTGCTGCTCTATTAGCAGCACAACTATTGAACCAAGTCTCAAAATCTGTTTCTGTTCAGGTTCCATATTACATTTGGTCAGATTCTCAAGTAGTGTTGTATTGGTTAAATAGTCAACCTAATTCATTAGAAGTTTTTGTAGCAAACCGAGTTGCAAAAATTCAGAATTTGACTGAAATATGTGATTGGCAATATATAAATACAAAATTAAACCCTGCAGATATAGCTTCCCGAGGATTGTTTCCTATAAAACTAATACATTGTGAAATGTGATGGCACGGGCCGCATTTCCTTTTGTTGTCTTCTTCAGAATGGCCACAATCCACTTTCGATATGTCAAACTTACATGTCCCTGAATTAAAAAAACCTAAAAATATCATGTTATCTACGATTAATGGAAATGTGTGCAACATTTTTGATAAATTCTCCAATCTCTATAAATTGAAGATAGTAATTGCAATTTGTTTAAGATTCATCAACAATGCAAGACTACAGAAAACCGATAAAAAAACCAACGGACCAGTATCTCTGATAGAAATAAATAATGCATTTTCAAAATTAATCAAGTTGGCTCAACAACAATCATTCAACGAAGAATTAAGAATTCTAACGCAAAACCATTCATTAGGGCCAAAACATAAACTATCTTCGTTAGCTCCATTTATAGATACAGAAGGCATACTCCGAGTAGGAGGACGTCTCAAGTATTCTTCATTTCCTACGAATATCAAACACCCTATATTGTTGCATGCAAAACATAATTTGACAAATTTAATTTTCAGAGAAAAACATGCTAATCTTTTACATCCTGGTCCTCAATTACTTCTTGCAACTATTCGACAACAATATTGGGTGATTGGTGGTAGAAATCTTGCAAAACAAATCACAAAAAAATGTATCACTTGTTTCAAATTCAAACCCGAGCCTGCTATTGCTCCAATGGGACCTTTACCAGATCATCGATTTGTATCAAATTTACCTTTTCAAATTACAGGACTTGATTATGCGGGTCCATTTTCTATGAAAGATAGGAAAGGGCGAGGTTCAAAAGTCACAAAATGTTATGTTTGTGTATTTGTTTGTTTTTTGTCCAAGGCGATCCATTTAGAATTAATCACTGACATGACTAGTGAATGTTTCATTTCTTGTTTGAAACGATTCATATCAAGACGGGGCATTCCGTTTCATATTTATTCTGACAATGGATCTACTTTTCGAAGTACTCATAATGAACTTAAAAGACTTGGAGAATTCTTGCACAGCCATCAATCTGAAACAACAAATTTTGCTAAAGAATTCAATATTTCATGGCATTTTTCCCCACCATATAGTCCAAACTTTGGTGGACTATGGGAAGCTGCTGTCAAAAGCATGAAGCATCACCTTAAAAGAACTATGAAAACGACAATCCTTACCTATGAAGAATTTCTTACGTTGATAAATCAAATAGAAGGAATTTTGAATTCCAGACCTCTATTCGCAATGTCCAATGATCCAAATGACCTAGAACCATTAACACCTTCCCATTTCCTAATTGGTCGTCCCATCACTTCCATTCCTACCCCAGACTTACAAACTATCGCAGACAACCGCCTTTCAAGATACGAATATATTCAGAAGCTGCAACAAAACTTTTGGAAACGATTTTCCAAAGAATATATCGGCCAGTTGCACCAATCTTACAAATGGAAAACTGGACCAACTCCATTGAGACCAGGAATGCTGGTTATGCTGAAAGCTGACAATGTACCTCCACATAAATGGATATTAGGACGAATTCATGAGCTTTTTCCGGGCGTTGATGGTATTTCCAGAGTGGCTTCAGTAACTACTTGCAAGGGTGTTGTGAAGCGATCAATTCGGCATCTCTGTCCACTTCCCTTAGAAGAAGAAACCGAAAACTAGTTGGTGTTGTGTTCAGAACTTCAGAAAATATTTTGAAGTATCCTTCAAAAGGGGGGCTATGTTCATAAGTTGGATCATTCTCCCTGAATCCCCGAGCAAGTGTGACAACATTGAATAATTTGTCACCTATAGAGACAGTGTCAAAATGGAAACATTGCTATAGTTACAAAAAACAGAGTTGTTGTTGATTTTGTCAATCAATTTTTATAATCAATCATACAGTCCACAATAAATCATCGAAAACGATTTTTCACGCAATTATTCAAACTGCAATTGCTCTACATATTTCCAACAGTGTGCACACCGATGAAGTCGATATATCTTCATCTGCCCATTGTACTTGCTATATACCCTTCAAAGTCGTCTTATATGGCGACTGCGATCATATCTGCTTTAACTGTATGCAGGTCAGAAGCTAGACTGCAGAGTTCATGTGTAAACATAGTCGTAGTCGAAATTTCTTGTTCTGCAAGTTGTGTGCGTTATACCCGCTTAGAAGTCGTCTCATCTGAGCATTGTGAACTCGTTTGTTTCAATAGAATTCATGTGAGATGAAATGATAGAGATAAAGTGTGCACACCGATGGAGTCGATGTAACCCCATCGGAAGTCGTATCATATGCGCATCGGGAACTCGTCTGCTTCAATAGTATCCATGTGAGTTGATAGGATAGAGATATGGAGTGTGCACACCGATGAAGTCGATGTATCTTCATCTGCCTTTTGTACTAGATATATACCCTTGAAAGTCGTCTTATATGGTCACTACGATCATATCTGCTCCAACTGTATGCATGTCAGATGCTAGACTGCAGAGTGACAGTGTAAACATAGTCGACGTCGGAGTTTCCTGTTCTGCAAGCTGTTTGCGTTAAACCTGCTTGAAAGTCGTCTCGTATGGTCATTGCGAACTTTTCTGCTTCAATAGTGTCCATGTGAAATGATAGGAAAGAGAGATATAGTGTGCACAACGATGAAGTCGATGTATCTTCATTTGCCTATTGAACTTGTTATATACCCTTCAAAGTCATCTCATACGGTCACTGCGATCGAATCTGCTTTAACTGTATGCATGTCAGATGCTAGACTGCAGAGTTACAGTGTAAACATGGTCGAAGTCGAGGTTTCTTGTTCTGCAAACTGTACGCGTTATACCCGCTTGGAAGTCGTCTTATATGGTCAATGAAAACTTGTCTGCTTCCATTGTTTCAATGTGAGATTATCGGATAGAGATATATAGTGTGCAAAACGATGACGTCGATGTATCTTCGTTCGCCTATTGTACTCGTTTAATACCCTTCAAAGTCGTCTTATACATCACTGCAATGATATCTGCTTCAACTGTTTGCATGTCAAATGCTTGATTGCTGAGTTACAGTGTAAACATAGTCGAAGTCGGAGTTTCTTGTTCTGCAAGCTGTGTGCGTTATACCCACTTGGAAGTCGTCTCATATGGTCAATGCGAACCTGTCTGCTTCAATAGTGTCCATGTGAGATGGAAGGATAGAGAGATATAGTGTGTACGACGATTAAGTCCATGTATCCCCATTTGCCTGATGTACTCGCTATATACCCTCCAGAGTCGTATTATATGGTCACTGCAATCGTATCTGCATCAACTGTATGCATGTCAGATTCGAGACTGCAAAGTAACAGTGTGGACATAGTCGAAGTCGAAGTTTTTCGTTCTGCAAGCTGTATGCGTTATACCCGCTTGAGAGTCGTCTTATATGGTCAATGCGTACCTTTTTGCTCCGATAGTGTCCATGTGAGATGATAGGATAGAGAGATATAGTGTGCACAACGATGAAGTCGATTTATCTTCATTTGCCTATTGAACTTGTTATATACCCTTCAAAGTCATTTTCCACGGTCACTGCAATCGTATCTGCTTACACCGTATGCTTGTCAGATGCTAGACTGCATAGTTACAGTGTAAACATAGTCGAAGTCGAAGTTTCTTGTTCTGCAAATTTTTTGCGTTATACCCGCTTGGGAGTCGTCTTATATGGTCAATGCAAACTCGTCTGCTTCAATAGTGTCAATGTTAGATGATAGGATAGAGAGGTATAGTGTGCAAAACGATGAAGTCGATGTATCTTCGTTTGCCTATTGTACTCGTTAAATACCCTTCAAAGTCGTCTCATACGGTCACTGCAATGGTATCTGCTTCTACTGTATGCCTGTCAGATGCTAGACTGCAGAATTACAGTGTAAACATAGTCGAAGTCGAAGTTTCTTGTTCTGCAAGCTGTGTGCGATATACCCGCTTAGAACTCGTCTCATATGGTCACCGCAATTGTATCTGCTCCAACAATATGCATGTTAGTTGCTCGACGGTAGAGTTACAGTGTAAACAAAGTCAAAGTCGAAGTTTCTTGTTGGGCAAGCTGTGTGCGTTATACCTGCTAGGAAGTCGTCTCGTATAGTCATTGCGAACTCGTCTGCTTCAACAGTGTCCATGTGAGATGATAGAATAAAGATATCCGATGAAGTCGATGAATCTTCATTTGCCTATTGAACTCGTTATATACTATTCAGAGTCATCGTTTACGGTCACTGCAATCGTATCTGCTTCAACTGTATGCATGTCAGATGCTAGACTGCAGAGTAACAGTGTAAACATAGTCGAATTTTCTTGTTCTGCGAACTGTATGCGTAAAACCCGCTTAGAAGTCGTATCATATGGGCATTGCGAACTAGTCTGCTTCAATAGTGTCCATGTGAGATGATAGGAAAGAGAGATATAGTATGCACGACGATGAAGTCGATGTATCTTCATTCGCCTATTGTTCTCGTGATATACCCTTCAAAGTTGTCTTATACGGTCATTGCAATCGTATCTGCTCCAACTGTTTGCATGTTAGATGCTTGACAGCAGTGTTACAGTGTAAACAAAGTCGAAGTTGAAGTTTCTAGTTGTGCAAGTTGTGTGCGTTATATCCGCTTGGAAGTCGTCTCATATGGGCATTGCGAACTCGTCTGCTTCAATAGTATCCATGTGAGATGATAGGATAGAGAGATATAGTGTGTACTACGATGAAGTCGATGTATCCTTATTTGCCTGTTGTACTCGCTATATTTCCTTCAAAGTCGTCTTATATGGTCATTGCGATCGTATCTGCGTCAACTGTATACATGTCAGATACTAGACTGCAGAGTTACAGTATAAACATGGTCGAAGTCGAAGTTTCTTGTTCTGCAAGCTTTGTGCGTTATACCTGCTTAGAAGTCGTCTTGAATGGTCATTGCGAGCTTGTCTGCACAATTGTGTTCATGTGAGATGATAGGATATAGATATATAGTGTGTAAGACGTTGAGGTCGATGTATTCCCATTATTTGCCTATTGTACCTATTATTATCCCTTCAAAGTCGTCATATACGGTCACTGCAATCGTTCCTGTATGCATGTCAGATGCTATACTGCAGAGTTACAGTGTGAACAAAGTCGAAGTCAAAGTTTCTTGTTCTGCAAGTTGTGTGCGTTATACCCGCTTAGAAGTCGTCTCATATGGGCATTGCAAACTCGTCTTCTTCAATAGTATCCATGTGACATGATAGGATAGAGGGATAGAAAGTGCACACCGATGAAGTCGATGTATCTTCATCTGCCTATTTTACTTGCTATACACCCTCCAAAGTCGTCTCATATGGTCACTGCGATCATATCTGCTTCAACTGTATGCATGTCAGAAGCTAGACTGCAGAGTTCATGTGTAAACATAGTCGTAGTCGAAGTTTCTTGTTCTGCAAGTTGTGTTCGTTATACCCGCTCAGGAGTCGTCTCATATAGGCATTGCGAACTAGTTTGCTTCAATAGTATCCATGTGAGATGATAGGATAGAGATAGAGTGTGCACAACGATGGAGTCGAAGTAACTTCATTCGCCTATTGAACTCATTATATACCGTTCAGAGTCGTCTATACGTTCACTGCCATCGTATCTGCTTCATATGTTTGCATGTCAGATGCTAGACTGCAGAGTTACAGTGTGGACATGATCGAAGTCGGAGTTTCTTGTTCTGCAAGTTGTGTGCGTTATACCCGCCTAGAAGTCGTCTCATGTGGGCATTGCGAACTTGTCTGCTTCAATAGTGTGTGTCCATGTGAGATGATATGATAGAGATATATAGTGTGCACAACGATGAAGTCGATGTATCTTCATTTGCCTATTGAACTCGTTATATACTCTTCAAAGTCATCTGTTACAGTCACTGCAATCGTATCTGCTTCATCTGTATGCATGTCAGATGCTAGACTGCAGAGTTACAATGTAAACATCAATGTAAACATAGTCGGAGTCGATGTTTCTCGATCTGCAAGCTGTGTGCGTTATATCCGCTTGGAAATCGTCTTATATGGTCAATGCGAACTTGTCTGCTCCAATAGTGTCCATGTGAGATGGAAGGATAGAGAGATATAGTGTGTACGACGATGAAGTCCATGTATCTCCATTTGCCTGATGTACTCGCCATATACCCTCCAGAGTCGTTTTATATGGTCACTGCAATCTAATCTGCATCAACTGTATGCATGTCAGATTCGAGACTGCAGAGTAACAGTGTGGACATAGTCAAAGTCGAAGTTTTTTGTTCTGCAAGCTGTGTTCGTTATACTCGCTTGGGAGTCGTCTCATATGGTAAATGCAAACCTTTCTACTTCATTAGTGTCCATGTGAGATGATAGGATAGGGAGATAGAGGGTGCACTCCGATGAAGTCGATGTATTTCTATCTGCCTATTGTACTTTCTATATACCCTTCAAAGTCGTCTTATATGGTCACTGCGATCATACCTGCTTCAACTGTATGCATGTCAGAAGCTTGACTGCAGAGTTTGAGTATAAACATAGTCGTAGTCGAAGTTTCTTGTTCTGCAAGTTGTGTTCGTTATACCCGCTTAGAAGTCGTCTCATATGGGCATTGCTTCAATAAAATCCATGTGAGATGATAGAATAGAGAAAAAGTGTGCACACCAATGTAGTCAATGTAACTTCATTCGCCTATTGAACTCATTATATACCGTTCAGAGTCGTCTATACGGTCACTGCCATCGTATCTGCTTCAACTGTTTGCATGTCAGATGCTTGACGGCAGAGTCTCAGTGTAAACATAGTCGAAGTCGGTGTTTCTTGTTGTGCAAGTTGTGTGCGTTATGCCTGCTTAAAAGTCGTCTCATATGGGCATCAGGAACTCGTCTGCTTCAATAGTATCAAGGTGACTTGATAGGATAGAGATATAGAGTGTGCACACCGATGAAGTCGATGTATCTCCATCTGCCTATTGTACTTGATATATACCTGACCTCATTTTTGTTAGAAAAGATAAGTCACTATCTCCGTTAGCATTGGGTCGGTAGAGCATGTGGTTGGGGTACAAATGGTGATGCAAAGAAATTTATAACTTAAAGTGAACTAGAATTCCCCAGGCGCCACTTGAATTGAACTTGGCAAAGGTAGTGAAAATTCGCTCAATCCAAGAAAACAAATTTCCTAATGGTATAAGCATGATGGTACAGGAAAATCTGACTTACTTTGTGATATAGTTCAGAATCACCCTGTATAGATGTGCTGCATGTGGGAAGAAATCAAACACGTTTCCCAGCAACCCTGTATATTCACAAAAAAATATCTGATGCACCTCAATTGAAATGCAACAGTTAGCAGCCCTTGTCAACTCTTCAGAAATTATCTGTTGTTAAATTTTAACATCAAAATTTGAAAATATTATAGGAATGTTAATAACTTCTTAACATTTTATGATATAAAACATTCTTGCTGATTTGAATTATACAGCACAGTTAAACCAGATATAGCCTTGACAATTAAAGGTGTGTGAATCACAATGAAACCTTGATGAAATTAAGTAGTGCTGGTTCAAAAGATACCTATCAGTGTTCGCTCAGTACTGAGCGAAATCGATCAAGGTTGAGTATCACAATAATGGTGGATGGATTTCATGGACATAGTGTTAACAAGTCATATCATGGTGAAAACATGGGCATAGCAGAAATTTTGGTTGTTAAAAAAATAGAAGAAAAAGGTTATAGCTGGCCTGATTCTCAGTCAAACTGCTCCTCCGGAACTACTGGTTCATAACAGCAGAACAGCTACACAGCTAGTGTCTCCAGCTATGGACCGGTTGACCTGAGATCTAATATCTGGTCCAGGACTAAACATATGATGGTCTGAAGGGTTGTCATGGGTTAATTTAGGTACATCTGAATGTCTGAACTAAAATGGTGCTTTCTAACCTACTCGTCTTCTGGGTACATCCAGAGACACCCCTTAATTAGAAGTTGAATACTTCCACCTAAAACCCTGTAAGAAAGCTATGTACTTTCGAACTTAAACAAAAACTTTGCCCTCAGGTTAATGGAAAGAACCCCAACATCCTTCAAAAAAAATGGTTGAACCAAACAAAATTCGAAATACAGTGAACATCCAACTGGAAAAACATTCCTGAATGTAGCTGATGTATTTTATTGAGCAATATAAAAAGTACTTACAGAAAGCAGCAAACGGTATGACACGAGGTGGTAAGTAGGCATGAGGATGAGATGTGCTTATGCTCAGTATCAATAAGCCCCAACTTCTACTATCAACCACTAGGTACTATAAAGACATCCAGAAATTTAGTTTTTGGGTACAGATCCCGAATATACGGTGATAAAAACCCTCTTTTTGGGACTCACAAACTTGGCTAGCCTTTCACCGCCATTTTCTCTCACCAGCTCCTCTTTTCCTTCCTCGCCTTTCTAGTCGAGGCTCAACGCATCTCCCATCATCCTAACGCCATCTAAGAACTAGCATGACAACTATCAGAAGCACAGAACTATTGTTTTGCGCAGCGTCAAAATAGCCTCCAAGCGAATAGTATTCCAGGTGTAATGGAAACTGCTTTCATACAAGACATTCTATCATCATCATTGAGGATTCGGAAAACATAGGTGAGTAACACTGATGAGTGTACTAGATGACATGCACCCTATTAATATGATTTTTGTTTCAGGTACGACTGGCTACGACGATGAAGAAACCTTATTATGATGAATAACACATCTACTGCATAACTGGAACCCTAGTTCTTCCCACAGGACTCTCCTTGTCTGAAGCAATGGTACCGAAATTGTACTGGATCTGACACTAATGGTAGCTACACAACTACATCTAGATGATTTGATGAAATCTGTATCAATTTAAATCTCTGACTTTTTCACGTTCACCAAAAAATAAAGAAAACTCCTTAACAGTATTCTACTTAATTAATTTTACCAACCCCATCTAACGCGTAGTAGCGGTACTCCTACTTTCGGTCTTGGCCTAGCTAATAAATCTGTAACAGGGCACCGTGAAAATATCGGAATGCGTAGCGTGCAGCTGACGTCACCCCTATTTAACAAGTCGTGCCGTTTCTTGAATATCTCAAACGGTACACCACCCCCTTCCAAAAAGAAAAAAAATGAATGACGTAAGTATTCCATTTTTTTTTAACTTAATTTGTCAAAATTAAATTTTCGAAATTTTTGGAATCGAATTTTTCTACAAAATTCTCCAAATTTAATTTTCCTGATTCATTTCCCAAAATGCCCATGATACGGTAACTTCGTGTACCACACGTCCTATGAAGGCGACTTGAAAAGCAAAAAGGTCATAATCGGTAAGTCACAATAGGGTAAAGTCCAAATCGGAAATGTCTACTTAAAAATGAACATCATGGAAAATTTGTGCGATATTCAAGACGACGTCTTGATTTCAATACCTGCAAATTATTTACAAAAAACTTTCATTCGCGAATGTTATGTTATCTACAAAATTTACAAAAACGGTTTTGTTAGCCAAACAAAACTCACCAATTCCGTGATATCTCAGGAATTATCATCAAGATATATACGAGGCAATATCTAAAAGAATATAATGTTATACTCTGGGTTATTCACCCAATTGAAACGTCGGAATTAGAACCTAGGTAAGGTTTCAAGTCCTTGACGTGCCAATCACCACCAGGTGATCCATTGGCATTTCTCAACGAGAATACAAGTCGTGAGACTTTCTTAATAATTGTACACAGTACATATTTGGGGGCAAGTTTGGCAGAAAATTTAGCTGCAGCATCCGAGAGGACTTTGTTCTTCCTCCAAACTCTGTCTCCCACTTCAAAGGAATGTTCCCTCTTCCGCAAATTATAACGAGAAGAACTTTTTTCATAAGATTTATGCAGGTTTTCACGAACTTCTTGAAAAACATCTCTCAATGAGTGTAAATCCGATGCGTAAGTGTCCCGATCCCCTGGAAGGACTTCTAGATCAACCGTGGATTGTATTTCTCCATAAAATTTTCCACTCAATGGAACGTGTCGTGCGAAATTCAAGAAACATGGGGTATAACCCGTTGACTCATGTTTTGCGGTATTGATAGCATGGGCAATCTTGGGTAAATGCTGGTCCCAATCCTTATGATTTTCAACATAACATCTCATCGTGGTGCCAATTGTTTTGTTTATCCGCTCCACGAAATTTACCTGAGGATGGTAGCGCGCGTTGTACCATATCTTTTGCACCTGATAATTATCACACAATTTTTTGAAAATCGTCCCCGTAAATTGAGTCCCGTTATCCACCATAACATACTGTGGTATACCGAAAACCAAAAAAACATTATTCTCAATAAATTTTGCTATGTTCTGGGCCGTAGCCTGACGCATCGGATGGACTAGAGTGTATTTACTGAACCAGTCCCCTATGACAAGTAGATGTGTGTTGCCCCTGCTAGATCGCGGAAATGGTCCCATCACATCAGCAGCAATAACTTGCCAGGGAAAATCTTCAGATTTTTCAGTACCCATACGACCGAATCGTCCAGCTGAAGAAATTTTCGGAGAAGCACAAACCTTGCACGTCCGAACGAAACGTAGGACGTCTTGCCTCATTTTCGGCCAGTAATATAACTCTTGTAATCGAGATAGCGTTTTGTAAAAACCAAAATGTCCACTGGTGGCTGAATCATGTGAAGACACCATAATGGACATCCTTTGTGACTTAGGCACGAGCAATTTCCATTCTTTTACATTGGAACGGAGAGGAAGTTGCAAAGAAACAAACTTGTAGATCTTTTCATCTTCAATTTTTCACTAAGGGAAATTTTCTGGCTCGTTCAAGATTTTATCTTTCATAGCGGTATACCAGGCATCAACTTCATCGGGTTGCACGTCTATCTCAATTGACGCGGTCTCACTAGCTTCTGGTAATTCTGGATTTATCCGAGAGAGAGCGTCGGGAACTACATTAGCGGAACCTTTTTTGTGTTGAAGGTCAAAAGAATACTGCCGCAATTTTACCGCCCACCTGGCAAGCTTGCCGGTCGGATTTTTCATATTATTCAGCCACAATAACGAATGGTGATCAGAAATCACCGTAAACCGGGTCCCTTCAACATACGACCGAAGTAGTAGTAGTAGTAGTATTGTGGGGAGGCTGTAGCCAGGCAAGTAGGCCCCCATGGGCCCTTTTTGCCAACCCCTGCTCTCCACATATCTACACATCCCTCTTTTAGTTGTCCTTTTCGAACCTTCCCGTCCTTCTGATGAAGGTCAGGATGTCCGTCCACTCTAATTCGACCAAGTCTTCCTGTTGTAGTTTATCTACTCCAAAGATTTCGAATCTCATCCTTCCATACGCCTCACACTCTCCGAGGAAGTGAAGTGATGTCTCCTCATCTCCTCCGCATTCGCGGCAAGTGGGACTATCTTCCACACCTATGAGTGATAGGTGTCTGCGTAACCTGTTATGCCCTGTTAGTATCCCTATAAGAAGGCGCAGGACTTGGCGATCCCTGCCCAGCAACCAAGCCGTCCTTGGCTTGCTAGGACCGGCCACCAGGTCTCTCGATTGCCTGCAGCCGCCTATACGCCTCCAATATACTTCTAGTGCCTCGTCCGCCCATTTGTTAAGGGCAGACGAAGTTTGGCTTCTTGTTATGCCCAGTGCAGGCTCCGGCCCCCAGAACGGTGTCGCGGATCCGATTCTAGCCAGCTCGTCGGCCACCTCGTTCCCGGGCACCCCCCTGTGCCCCGGAACCCATACTAGTTCGACTTCCTTCTGTTCAGCTAGTTTCTCAAGAGCATCGCCACATTCCTGCACCAAGGCTGAGCTTGGTTTAGGATGGCAGACAGCCCTGAGAGCCGCCTGACTATCCGAGCAGATGTAAATCTTCTGCTCTGGTCCGTCTTTCACCTCATGCCTCTCCGCTACTGCCAGAATGGCAAAGACCTCGGCCTAAAAAACTGTGGTATACTTTCCAAGAGCGTAGCTCTCCCTCATGCCTAATCCTTCTAAGTAAATTCCTGCGCCTGAGTCCTGTTTGTCAGTTAGGCGCGATCCGTCCGTATAACATACTAGACTCCCCGGGTGGAATTCCACTCTGTTCTCTTCCCATTGTTCCCTGCTTGGAATAGTGAGGGTGAACCTTCTATTCCATCTCAGCCTATTTTGGGCGTTCTTCACTCTTAGGGTGGAGATAGGGATCTTCTGCTCCACCCATGTCGCAATTCCCGCGTGACCTGTCACTGCTCCTCCGTTAGCCCAACTCCCCGAGTCCCGCATCCTCAGATAGGCCGCCATTGCTTCCCTCTTAATCCAGATTGGAAGCGGCGGCAGCCCCAGCAGTACCTCTAGGGTTGCAGTTGGCGTCGTCCTCATAGCTCCTGTGATCGCCAGGCAGGCCATCCTCTGAACTTTACTGAGCTTTCGACTGATTGTGCTGGTTTCTGCACCTGGCCACCACACAGCTGATCCATATTGAATCTTTGGTCTTACGACCGCTGTGTATAGCCAGCGCATGATCTCGGGGTTAATACCCCAAGTTCTCCCAACAACCCTCCTTAGTTGCCAAAGAATTGCCACCGACTTTTGCACGATCCTATCTACGTGTTGCCTCCATGAGAGTCTTGGGTCCAAGACGACGCCTAGGTATTTGACCTGTTGGACTAACTCCAACTCTTGGCCAAACATAGTAGGTGGTTTAAACCCGTCCCTTTTCCTTCGGTTGGTGAATAGGATCATCTCTGTTTTTGTCGGATTAACAGAGAGCCCCGCTTCATCACACCATCTTTCGATTATCCTGCAGGCTACCTGCATACGCTCACAGACAACCCCTAGGAATCGGCCGCTCACCAGAACCAATCCGTCGTCTGCGTATGCCTGCGCCTCGAAACCTTCCTGGGTGAGCTTGCACAGGAGTTCATCCATGACCAAGCACCATAGGTGGGGAGAGAGACCTTTCTACTAATCAATGACGACACTACCCAGCTGACCATTGCCAGAGGAGTTCCTCTGGCCTGAAGTGCTGCCTGTATTGTGTCTGTCCTTGCCTTATCGAAGGCCCCCTCTATGTCGAAGAACACCCCCAGCGTTACCTCTTTGAATTCTAATGTCCTTTCGATCCTTCGCACTACAGCATGGAGGGCCGTTTCAGTCGACCTCCCCTCTCTGTATGCGTGTTGGTTCCTGTGGAAGGGGCTCGCCATCAGGGGCCCCTCTAGCAGGAACCTGTCCACCACCCTCTCCAGCGCTTTGAGCAGGAAGGATGTTAGACTAATGGGTCTGAAAGACTTTGCTACTGTGTAGTCCTTTTTTCCCATTTTTGGGATAAAGACTACTCTTGCTGATTTCCAGGCTGGCGGAACATATCCCAGCGCCAGACTAGCCCGGAAAATCCCTCCCAGTACCGGGGTGATTGGTCCCAGGCCCCTCTGAAGCATTGCCGAAAAAATTCCGTCCGGACCTGCTGCCTTAAATGGTTTGAAATCATTCACTGCCCAGGCTATGGCGCCATCGGTAACGACCCTCTCCGCCAGCTGCCAGTCCTCCAGAGGGACCAGCTGTACTTGCGGAGCCGGCCGGTCAACACCGGCTCCTCCCGGGAAGTGTACCTCCAGAAGATGTCTGAGCGAGTCTTCAGAGGATGTTGTCCAAGTGCCATCTGCCCTCTTCAAGGTTGTTGCGGTACCTTCTACCTCGTTGCTCAGAATACTAATGAGTCTAGCTGATTCCGTTAGGGAGTTAATTTCTCCACAGTAGGTTCTCCAGCTGTTTCTCTTACTTTTTCTCAACTCCTTTTTGAACTCCCTTCTCGCGGAGTTATAGTCACACCACGCCCCTTCATCACCAGTCTTGGTCGCTTTGTTGTGCGCCTTCCTGGTCGCTTTCCTTAGTTCCTTTAGAGCTTGGTTCCACCACCGTACGCGGCGAGTTGGTGCCGCTCTCAAGGGACATGCTTCTTCGAATGCCTTGGTCAATGTATTGTAGCATGTAAATTTTCACTACTGTATATTTTGTCTGATTCTATAATATTCTGTAATGCTGAGCACATCTGACAGGATATTTTGTCACAACATGGTTAACATTTTTCAATAACATAAATTGAACTCAATCTGCTTCATATTATTTAATTATTCTCAAACCTGATATGTGGATACACACCTGAGATTTCACACTGTACAATAAATAAAGATACTATTTCTATAAATACGTTGATTTCTCTTGCTATATCTGCTTTGTTGTGATCCAAGTAGAAGGATGATTCGGATGGTTTTCACAGAAACTTATCTGAAAGAGATAAATAATATAAAGTAATATGAAATACCATTTCAGAGACATTGTCATACTCACTTTTCACACTGCTATTTCCACTTGAAACTTCATCACAGTAGGACAATAGGTATTGGATTTTCCAGGAATGCTGAAGCGGATGGTTTCACTAGGAATCGACCATGGTGAATCAATTAACTTCGTTTGGCATTATTTTCTTGATTGATGCATTTGATAAATTCAGGTTGATGTTTTGATCTTGTTGATCTGTTATTTCGCTTACGTCAATTAGCTGTCGGTCATGACACCATGTCAACAGTGTCAAACTTGTCATGCGCCAAACGCCGATTCGGATTGATATGTCCTTAGATCATCATCGTCGAACCAACAAGCCGAGTATGCGTGAAGAAAGGTGTGACGTCATTTCAGTCATCAATTCTGATTGGTTCAGATAGTCATCTGGGAAGAATCAAGTCTCTGGAGGGAGTAGCGATAACGTCTTTTATTTTGGATATTCAAATTTTCCGCCAATTTGAAAAGCGGAAACTGTTAAGTTGTTCTCGAAGTTTCTGGAAATTTGGGGAAGGGATTTCCTTTCTGGTCGTGAGACGAGAGCTCACTTCAGAAAATTCTTCGTGGTGGTCAAGTGCCATTTTTGTGGTGTGAACCGGCTTCTGAAGTCCTGTACCGCCTGGCGTTCTGGATCACATCAGGATATCCTGGATTTGTTGCTGATCTATAAGGACTGCTGGACTCTACAGATTTTTTCTGGTTTTGGTTTAAGAGGCAGGATCTTCATGGTTCATCACCCAGGCAGCCACGTGCCTACCTTCATCGTCATTTCAATCCCTAACCCTTCATAGAAGGTGAGTCTCGCTTTATTTTCACGATTTTTCTCTCTGCAGTCCAGAAATTCAGAACCTCATTTCATGAATTATTTAAGGGTTTTTTCACCGGGAGTTTTCTACCGGGAGTTTTTTACCGGGAGTTCTACAACGGGAGTTATCCTACCAGGAGCACTATTCTTCCCAGGAGTCATTGCTCGACCAGGATCTGTTAATTCTACAAGGCCTTTGGTGGCTGTATGGTAGTCTGGAATCTGGATATCGTCCCCTGTTTGTTCCTGATGATGGATTTTCAAGGTGGAAATACGACAACTCTGTCAATGTCATCTGACATCCAGGGATGTGAAGTCAGCACCCCGCTCTCCGCCAATCTTCCCCTCAGAAGCTTCATTTGGTGGCACTGAAGCCATTTTTATCAAGGATAACTGGTGTAGGACACACCATACAGGTTTTTGACATAAAAATATATTTTTATTTTTCATTTTTATTCACTCATAATGCCTATTGCTAGTGTGTATAATGGACCATTTTTAAATCATAGCTAGGTCATAAATTGATGAAATCACACATGAAAGGTATATACTTCCCCTCCACATAGTATACTATGCGCTGGTAGAATTCTTCCATATATAATATTTTTTTTAAATCTGCCATGACTATAAAACGTCCTTACAGGAGCTCTTGAGTTTTCAAGTACAATATAAAGTTGATTTATATATATTTTCATCCACATAATAGCAGGCAACAGTGTATTTTCTTAACAGGAATAGGTATCTAATATTTTTTTTGATTTATAAATATTTGTCAATACCTGTGATATATGGTCCTATCATCATAATTAAATGTTTTGGGTATTGTATATGACTGTTTTATTTGTTTATTGACATGACACTCCAACTCACAACATCTCTAAGGTAAATTTAGGTCTTTTAGTCTGGGAGAACATCTAATATTATTCATTATCTGGTTGCTCAACTTTCCAGGTAACATTTCATTTGAATTAAAAGTTGCAGTGGCGCCCCATCTTTTTTGTTTAACCTTATGATTGCTAGATAACTGAATTTTTGCTATTTTAACTCATTTTGATAACTCGAACTCATAGTGCCTACTGACAAAGAGCTGCCGTTCGCAATGCACCTATTTTTCATAAAAGTAGGGCTGCAAAGATGGCGCCCAACGTGGGGCTCGAGTTTTTAGTTAGGTTATTAGTAATCAACAGTTGTGAGTGTCTTGTTGATGAATGAATAAAATGTTTATGGTTTGGAAACAGCTGATAGTTTGACGGAGAGCCAGGAGAGTTGTTTTTACCACATTTTGTTTTGGTAGGTCAAAAATTTATGGGTTTTTATGAACTGAATGGTGAGTATACACATATCAGGTTTCATAATATTTGAGAATCCAGTTTTGTGATTTAAGAAATTAGCTGCTGCAGACAGTGCTTCAGACAATACTACGTACAGTGTTGCCACATTTAAATAATTTCCTTAGAAGTTGGAACAACAGTTTTGATATTTGATTTTGAACTGATTCAAAATGGATCAAAATTTTAAAGCCAATCACTTGCTGCAGGCTGAACTGAATTATGAGTTGAGAATTCGAGGTGTAATTTCTGAACGGAATCAAGATGAAAAACGTAAAATTCTTGGAAGACTTCTGTTTAAAGAAAAACAAAGTGGTACTAATGTAATGACTTTAGTTGATGAAGCTTATAACTTTGATACAGAGCGAGTAGAAATTCAGTCCACTTTAGATTCTATTAAATCACTTATTGAAGGTTTTGAAGGTCCTTCATCAGATTCTGTTTACAAAAGAGCAACCTCTAGAATAAATCATATCAGTTTTCGCATAAACAGAATTGAGTTACAGCGGGAAGATTTAAATTATAGGAATGTATTGAATTTTAAGAATGAAGCTTATGCTACAGCCCTGCAATTTGATGCTGAATTGAATGAGAATGTTCAGGATGATGATGTTAATGTCACTATTTTAACACCACAAGCTAGTGCTTCTACTACTGCTAACACTTTTAGTAATACAATTGTGAATTCTCATAAGTCAGTTCCTGTCTATAAATTGAATATTCAATTTGATGGTGAACCAAGAAATCTCCTTTCATTTATTGAACGCATAGAAGAAGTAGCTCAGGCAAGGCATGTTAGTAAAGCTGAACTCTTTGAATCTGCTAGTGACTTATTCAGTGGTAAGGCTACATTTTGGTTCAGACAAATCAGAACACAAGTTAATAGTTGGGAAACTTTGGTTATAAAATTGAAAAAGGATTTTTTGATGTCAGACTTTGATGATGAAGTGTGGAACCAAATAAAATCACGAAAACAAGGAAGAAATGAACCTGTAGTAATTTTCATAGCTTGTATGGAAACTTTATTCAGTAGACTCAGTCGTGGAGCCGCAGAGCTCACTAAAGTTAAATATATTAAAATGGGACTACAGGGTGAATACCTTAAAAGACTTGCACTTAGTGATATTGATATTGTTTCTACCTTGAGTACACTTTGTAAAAAGCTTGAAGAAGCTGATATTTTTAGCTTGGCATCTGGTTCACAGTCACAGTATCAGAAACCTTTTCAATGTATGATTGATCCTGAGTTGACCCATTTTTCAGATACACTTTCAAGTTCTACAACTAATAATCAGAATTTTCGGAGGAATTTTCAACCTCGAAAGCGAAATTTCAACCATAAGAAATGGAATAAAAATGTCAGTTCAAATAAACAAGTTAATGTTACTAGTTCAAATGTGGAATCAAGTACATCAGTGTTATGTTGGAGGTGTTTACAACCAAACCATACTTTCAGGAACTGTAGAGCAACTGACAATATCATTAAGAAATTTTGTTTTAAATGCGGTTGTGCAGATGTAACTTCAAAGGAATGTACAAAATGTCAGGGAAACTAGTAAGGGAGGTGAAGTATTACGACTCTTGTTTCCCTCCATTACTTAAAAGAGTCAACCCAATTTCAAGATCAAATTTTTTCAATCCCAAGGAATGGAATGATTGGAAAAATACCGTTAGAGATTTTTATAAAAATTATGTTTTCCATAAAAATTTAAATGTCGCACCTCTTTTTGTACAGAAGTCACGTGATAACAGACCATATATTTCTGTAAAAATTTTTGATCAGAAAGTAGTTTGTCTTTTGGACAGTGGTGCCAATGTTTCGGTTTGTGGTCAAAAATCAGTAGATTTACTGAAAAAACTTAATCTGAAATGGAATAAATCTTTTTTGAAACATGTGACAACAGTTGATGGAACTGAACGGGAAGTCAAGGGTGTTGTTGATCTACCAGTTTGTGTAGATAACATTGTTCAGGTTGTTCCTACTATAGTAGTGCCTTCACTGCCCCACTCAATTATTTTTGGAAGCGATTTTTGCAATCAGTTCAAGATCAAGATCGACTTCAAAAATAGGATTTGGAATGTGCATAGTGCAGTAACGCATAATTCTATACAGGTTGTCTCTAGTCATGTTAAAGAGATTGAAACTTCAGATTCAAGTAATTTGTCAGATTTATCTCCTTCAGAGAGTGTTCAAGCAGAACAAATTATAGAGCATTTTAAGGAAATTAGCAGTGAAAGTCGTATTGGTTTTACAGATAAAATTAAAATGACAATTGACACTGGTGATTCAAAGCCATTTCGAGTTAAGCAGTACCTTATGTCACCATTTATGTTGAAAATTTTAAATAGAGAACTTGATGACATGCTGAAGTTAAAGGTGGTTGAACCATCTCAGAGTCCCTATAATAGTCCAGTCCTTTTAGTAAAAAAGTCATCCGGTGAGTACAGATTTTGTTTTGACGGGAGAAAACTCAATGAAGTAACTAAGCACGATAGCTATCCACTACCTCGCATAGACAGAATTTTGAATTTGCTCAGAGATGCAAAATACATCTCGAGTATTGATCTACGTAAAGCTTTTTGGCAGATCCCTTTGGATGTGTCGTCACGTGAGAAAACTTCATTCAGTGTGCCTGGTAGAGGATCTTTTCAATTCACAGTCATGCCATTTGGCTTATGTAATAGTGCTCAGACTCAGCAGAGGCTCTGTGACGCTCTATTTGGACCTAAGTTTGAACCACATATTTTCACATATCTGGATGATATAATTATTACCACAAAAACTTTTGATGAACATGTATCACTTCTTGCTGAGGTGAAGAATATTTTAGAAAATGCAAATTTAACAGTGAACATTAAAAAATGTGAATTTTTCAAAACATCCCTCAAGTATCTTGGTTATGTTATTGATAGAGAAGGACTCCGCACAGATACTGATAAAGTAGCAGTCATGGTCAATTATTCTCGCCCTACTACCAGTACTGAAATCAAACGTTTTATCGGAATGTGTTCATGGTATAGAAGATTCATCGCAAATTTTTCGAGTTTGATAGCACCTATCTCAGGCCTCTTTAAAGGGAAAAAGAAGGGGCAACCAATAACTTGGTCTCCAGAGGCGGAAGATGCTTTCATCCGTGTTAAAAATGCTTTGATATCGTCTCCTATACTAAGTTCACCAGACTTTGATCAACCTTTTGTAATACAGTGTGATGCCAGTGATTATGGTATTGGAGGTGTTTTGACTCAGAATATTGATTCACAAGAAAGAGTTATAGCTTATGCTTCTCGTTCCTTATCTCGTGCAGAACGTAATTATACTGTGACGGAAAGAGAACTTCTCAGTTTGATATTTTTGATAGATAAATTTCGACCTTATGTAGAAGGCACAAAATTCAAGGTAATCACTGACCACAGTAGCCTTTTGTGGATCAACAATCTCAAGGATCCTTGTGGAAGACTTGCTAGGTGGGCTGTGAAGCTCAGACAACATAATTTTGAACTAATACACAAGCCCGGAGCTTCAAATGTCTTACCTGATTTTCTGTCCAGAATTCCTCCAAGTGATTTGCCTGATGATAACCAAGAAATTTTGTTGATAGACATAAAGGCCGAAATATCGGATAAATGGTACACTTCACTTAAGAGGAGAATTTTAGAGAAACCTGAGCTGTTTCCACAATGGAAAGTTTCAGGAAATTTGCTTTTCAAATTTATTCCCTCAAAGGGCATGATTCAAACTAATGAAAAAGAATGGAAGACCGTTGTTCCTAAGTCCCAAAGGAACGATGTTATTAGAAACTCTCATGATCCACCTACATGTTCACATTTTGGTTTTTACAAAACTTTTAGTAGAATTCAGGAGAATTATTATTGGCCAAAGATGCGCCCTGATATTTTGAGATACATTCGTCAATGTAAAGTTTGTCAATCACAAAAGTTAACTAACACCTCACGTTTAGGTTTAATGGGCTGTGAAAAGCAGGTCAACTTTCCTTTTCAAGTCCTAGCTGTCGATCTTATGGGACCATTTCCTCGATCACCCCGTGGATTTACATATTTACTCGTAATTGGAGACTGGTTTTCGAAATATACCATTCTATGTCCCCTAAGAGACGCGACAGCACCAAACATAGTTAAATTTCTAGAAAATCAAGTGTTTTTAGTATACGGTGTACCTCAGATTATCATTGCGGACAATGGTACCCAATTCGCAGGGAAAATCTTTAAAAAGTTAACAGATACGTATAAAGTAAAAATTTGGTTTACGCCTCGCTATTCAGCGCAGTGCAACTTTGTTGAACGTAATAACAAGACAGTTGGACAAGCAATACGTAGCTATATAGTTGAACATAAGGATTGGGATAAAGAGTTATCTAAGATACAATTTGCTATTAATACATCTGTACATGAAGTGCATAATTATGCCCCAGCATTTTTGAATTTTGCTAGAAATATTCCTCACTCAGGTAACTATTATAGTAATATATCTGATACAGTAGGGATAGAGTTGAATCCTCAAAGTAGATCTGAGTTTGAAGAAAATATTTCTAATTTAGATACAGTTTTTAAAGAAGTAAAGAATAAATTGCATCAGGCTTACCAACGAAATTCACGAGCATATAATTTGAGAAAGAAAGATTTTTCTTTTAATATTGGAGATAAAGTTTGGCGTCGAAACAAGGTACTTTCAGAAGCTGCAGTAAAATTTACTTCAAAACTAGCACCCAAATATGTTTTGTGTGTAGTTAAAAGAAAGGTTTCACGTTTAGTTTATTCTCTGGAATATGAGAATGGTAGTCCAGCAGGAGACTGGCATATTAAGGATTTGAAACCTTATTTTGGGTCTAACTCGGACATTTCTGTCGGTTAGTTTTTTGAGATTTTTGAGATATATTTTCGAAATTTTTTAAAAATTTTTGGAATTTTTTGCAAGTTTTTAGGAACTTTTTGGTAGCTATCGTGAATGTAAAAGTTCACAAAAATACCCTTGGAATGTTCTACATTGTGACATTCAGTATTTTGTATTTAGTATTTCAAATTTTTGGCAAATTTAGCCCCTGAATTGAAACTGTCACATTACAACAGTTTTCAATTTTTCCCATTGCTGACGAGTAATGAGATTTTCCTTTTTGTACAGTATTTAGAGTTAGTTATGTGAATATTATGTAAATATCTCTGTTCCGGATAATTTTGGATAGACTTTCCCGATTTTGTAAATTTACTCGATTATGAATTTTACCGACTTAGACTTCTCGATCGTGACCTCCCTTAGGATGTTTAGTACGCATAGCTACTACCCCAAGTTAATCCCTGAATAGAGGTATGCATTTGATCTTCATGGTCATATGTTTTGGGGTAAAGGTTGGTTATCCCTGGATTATTCCTAAAGCTACCTGAACTTGGACATGTTCCCAACTAGTGTTATCACGGCAGTAACACCGCTGTTATTTATTTCCACTGCGTTATGTGGACAGACATAACCAGTGATGGTCCAAATACTGTTCCATTTCTTTTTCGGTCGGGCTAAGAGCTGGTTATCCCTGGAATTGTTCCTAAAGCTACCTGGACTTGGACATGTTCCCAGCTAGTGATTTTATCACGGCAGTAACATCGCTGTTTTTTAGTTTTGCCACTGGTTATGTGGACAGTCATAACCTGTGATGGTCCATGAACTGCTCCATCTTAAAGTTTTGGAAGTGATCAGCACTTTTGATGCTGATACTTCACATTTGCTGTGGGATATTATTTTCAATTTTTGATACTTACATTTCCCACAGTATTTTTGAGTAAATTTTGAAAAGCCAAGAGCTATTTTTTGTCTGTAGGGACCTTGGAAGCGTAGGGGTCGTGGACAACAACGTGATGTGGGTCGTCATAGTTGTCCCATGACAGGTTGGGCTGACGAGATGTATGTCTTGTTGAATTTTTGTTTAGGCGGGTTCAATGGGCATATTTCTCGAAAGTACCGCTCTTTTGCTTCTGCACTTGAGTAGTCTCTAGGGACGACCTAACTCTACGTGAATGGGAATACTCCCGAACGTTTTTTGTTGAATCTTTTTGTTTCAGGTTTGGCCTGTTTAAGGTTGGTGGCCGTATGTCACCCCAGTTGAACGGTGGACAGCTGGTTAAATCAAAATTTTAAATTTCAAACTTTCTTTTTTGTTTCCATCTCGGGATTTTTTTAGTGAGTTGCCTTCGTTCGTTTAGGAGTTGACACCTCACTGATTGATTCTGAATGCAATTTCAATATTTGGATACTGATATTCGTCTTGGTGATCTGAAGTACTTATCCCTCTGTATCCATTGTTGATATTGTAATTTTTTGAAAATTTAAATCACTCCAGATTCAAATTTTTTCTTGGGAGAGAGGTGATGTAGCATGTAAATTTTCACTACTGTATATTTTGTCTGATTCTATAATATTCTGTAATGCTGAGCACATCTGACAGGATATTTTGTCACAACATGGTTAACATTTTTCAATAACATAAATTGAACTCAATCTGCTTCATATTATTTAATTATTCTCAAACCTGATATGTGGATACACACCTGAGATTTCACACTGTACAATAAATAAAAATACTATTTCTATAAATACGTTGATTTCTCTTGCTATATCTGCTTTGTTGTGATCCAAGTAGAAGGATGATTCGGATGGTTTTTACAGAAACTTATCTGAAAGAGATAAATAATATAAAGTAATATGAAATACCATTTCAGAGACATTGTCATACTCACTTTTCACACTGCTATTTCCACTTGAAACTTCATCACAGTAGGACAATAGGTATTGGATTTTCCAGGAATGCTGAAGCGGATGGTTTCACTAGGAATCGACCATGGTGAATCAATTAACTTCGTTTGGCATCATTTTCTTGATTGATGCATTTGATAAATTCAGGTTGATGTTTTGATCTTGTTGATCTGTTATTTCGCTTACGTCAATTAGCTGTCGGTCATGACACCATGTCAACAGTGTCAAACTTGTCATGCGCCAAACGCCGATTCGGATTGATATGTCCTCAGATCATCATCGTCGAACCAACAAGCCGAGTATGCGTGAAGAAAGGTGTGACGTCATTTCAGTCATCAATTCTGATTGGTTCAGATAGTCATCTGGGAAGAATCAAGTCTCTGGAGGGAGTAGCGATAACGTCTTTTATTTTGGATATTCAAATTTTCGGCCAATTTGAAAAGCGGAAACTGTTAAGTTGTTCTCGAAGTTTCTGGAAATTTGGGGAAGGGATTTCCTTTCTGGTCGTGAGACGAGAGCTCACTTCAGAAAATTCTTCGTGGTGGTCAAGTGCCATTTTTGTGGTGTGAACCGGCTTCTGAAGTCCTGTACCGCCTGGCGTTCTGGATCACATCAGGATATCCTGGATTTGTTGCTGATCTATAAGGACTGCTGGACTCTACAGATTTTTTCTGGTTTTGGTTTAAGAGGCAGGATCTTCATGGTTCATCACCCAGGCAGCCACGTGCCTACCTTCATCGTCATTTCAATCCCTAACCCTTCATAGAAGGTGAGTCTCGCTTTATTTTCACGATTTTTCTCTCTGCAGTCCAGAAATTCAGAACCTCATTTCATGAATTATTTAAGGGTTTTTTCACCGGGAGTTTTCTACCGGGAGTTTTTTACCGGGAGTTCTACAACGGGAGTTATCCTACCAGGAGCACTATTCTTCCCAGGAGTCATTGCTCGACCAGGATCTGTTAATTCTACAAGGCCTTTGGTGGCTGTATGGTAGTCTGGAATCTGGATATCGTCCCCTGTTTGTTCCTGATGATGGATTTTCAAGGTGGAAATACGACAACTCTGTCAATGTCATCTGACATCCAGGGATGTGAAGTCAGCACCCCGCTCTCCGCCAATCTTCCCCTCAGAAGCTTCATTTGGTGGCACTGAAGCCATTTTTATCAAGGATAACTGGTGTAGGACACACCATACAGGTTTTTGACATAAAAATATATTTTTATTTTTCATTTTTATTCACTCATAATGCCTATTGCTAGTGTGTATAATGGACCATTTTTAAATCATAGCTAGGTCATAAATTGATGAAATCACACATGAAAGGTATATACTTCCCCTCCACATAGTATACTATGCGCTGGTAGAATTCTTCCATATATAATATTTTTTTTAAATCTGCCATGACTATAAAACGTCCTTACAGGAGCTCTTGAGTTTTCAAGTACAATATAAAGTTGATTTATATATATTTTCATCCACATAATAGCAGGCAACAGTGTATTTTCTTAACAGGAATAGGTATCTAATATTTTTTTTGATTTATAAATATTTGTCAATACCTGTGATATATGGTCCTATCATCATAATTAAATGTTTTGGGTATTGTATATGACTGTTTTATTTGTTTATTGACATGACACTCCAACTCACAACATCTCTAAGGTAAATTTAGGTCTTTTAGTCTGGGAGAACATCTAATATTATTCATTATCTGGTTGCTCAACTTTCCAGGTAACATTTCATTTGAATTAAAAGTTGCAGTGGCGCCCCATCTTTTTTGTTTAACCTTATGATTGCTAGATAACTGAATTTTTGCTATTTTAACTCATTTTGATAACTCGAACTCATAGTGCCTACTGACAAAGAGCTGCCGTTCGCAATGCACCTATTTTTCATAAAAGTAGGGCTGCAAAGATGGCGCCCAACGTGGGGCTCGAGTTTTTAGTTAGGTTATTAGTAATCAACAGTTGTGAGTGTCTTGTTGATGAATGAATAAAATGTTTATGGTTTGGAAACAGCTGATAGTTTGACGGAGAGCCAGGAGAGTTGTTTTTACCACATTTTGTTTTGGTAGGTCAAAAATTTATGGGTTTTTATGAACTGAATGGTGAGTATACACATATCAGGTTTCATAATATTTGAGAATCCAGTTTTGTGATTTAAGAAATTAGCTGCTGCAGACAGTGCTTCAGACAATACTACGTACAGTGTTGCCACATTTAAATAATTTCCTTAGAAGTTGGAACAACAGTTTTGATATTTGATTTTGAACTGATTCAAAATGGATCAAAATTTTAAAGCCAATCACTTGCTGCAGGCTGAACTGAATTATGAGTTGAGAATTCGAGGTGTAATTTCTGAACGGAATCAAGATGAAAAACGTAAAATTCTTGGAAGACTTCTGTTTAAAGAAAAACAAAGTGGTACTAATGTAATGACTTTAGTTGATGAAGCTTATAACTTTGATACAGAGCGAGTAGAAATTCAGTCCACTTTAGATTCTATTAAATCACTTATTGAAGGTTTTGAAGGTCCTTCATCAGATTCTGTTTACAAAAGAGCAACCTCTAGAATAAATCATATCAGTTTTCGCATAAACAGAATTGAGTTACAGCGGGAAGATTTAAATTATAGGAATGTATTGAATTTTAAGAATGAAGCTTATGCTACAGCCCTGCAATTTGATGCTGAATTGAATGAGAATGTTCAGGATGATGATGTTAATGTCACTATTTTAACACCACAAGCTAGTGCTTCTACTACTGCTAACACTTTTAGTAATACAATTGTGAATTCTCATAAGTCAGTTCCTGTCTATAAATTGAATATTCAATTTGATGGTGAACCAAGAAATCTCCTTTCATTTATTGAACGCATAGAAGAAGTAGCTCAGGCAAGGCATGTTAGTAAAGCTGAACTCTTTGAATCTGCTAGTGACTTATTCAGTGGTAAGGCTACATTTTGGTTCAGACAAATCAGAACACAAGTTAATAGTTGGGAAACTTTGGTTATAAAATTGAAAAAGGATTTTTTGATGTCAGACTTTGATGATGAAGTGTGGAACCAAATAAAATCACGAAAACAAGGAAGAAATGAACCTGTAGTAATTTTCATAGCTTGTATGGAAACTTTATTCAGTAGACTCAGTCGTGGAGCCGCAGAGCTCACTAAAGTTAAATATATTAAAATGGGACTACAGGGTGAATACCTTAAAAGACTTGCACTTAGTGATATTGATATTGTTTCTACCTTGAGTACACTTTGTAAAAAGCTTGAAGAAGCTGATATTTTTAGCTTGGCATCTGGTTCACAGTCACAGTATCAGAAACCTTTTCAATGTATGATTGATCCTGAGTTGACCCATTTTTCAGATACACTTTCAAGTTCTACAACTAATAATCAGAATTTTCGGAGGAATTTTCAACCTCGAAAGCGAAATTTCAACCATAAGAAATGGAATAAAAATGTCAGTTCAAATAAACAAGTTAATGTTACTAGTTCAAATGTGGAATCAAGTACATCAGTGTTATGTTGGAGGTGTTTACAACCAAACCATACTTTCAGGAACTGTAGAGCAACTGACAATATCATTAAGAAATTTTGTTTTAAATGCGGTTGTGCAGATGTAACTTCAAAGGAATGTACAAAATGTCAGGGAAACTAGTAAGGGAGGTGAAGTATTACGACTCTTGTTTCCCTCCATTACTTAAAAGAGTCAACCCAATTTCAAGATCAAATTTTTTCAATCCCAAGGAATGGAATGATTGGAAAAATACCGTTAGAGATTTTTATAAAAATTATGTTTTCCATAAAAATTTAAATGTCGCACCTCTTTTTGTACAGAAGTCACGTGATAACAGACCATATATTTCTGTAAAAATTTTTGATCAGAAAGTAGTTTGTCTTTTGGACAGTGGTGCCAATGTTTCGGTTTGTGGTCAAAAATCAGTAGATTTACTGAAAAAACTTAATCTGAAATGGAATAAATCTTTTTTGAAACATGTGACAACAGTTGATGGAACTGAACGGGAAGTCAAGGGTGTTGTTGATCTACCAGTTTGTGTAGATAACATTGTTCAGGTTGTTCCTACTATAGTAGTGCCTTCACTGCCCCACTCAATTATTTTTGGAAGCGATTTTTGCAATCAGTTCAAGATCAAGATCGACTTCAAAAATAGGATTTGGAATGTGCATAGTGCAGTAACGCATAATTCTATACAGGTTGTCTCTAGTCATGTTAAAGAGATTGAAACTTCAGATTCAAGTAATTTGTCAGATTTATCTCCTTCAGAGAGTGTTCAAGCAGAACAAATTATAGAGCATTTTAAGGAAATTAGCAGTGAAAGTCGTATTGGTTTTACAGATAAAATTAAAATGACAATTGACACTGGTGATTCAAAGCCATTTCGAGTTAAGCAGTACCTTATGTCACCATTTATGTTGAAAATTTTAAATAGAGAACTTGATGACATGCTGAAGTTAAAGGTGGTTGAACCATCTCAGAGTCCCTATAATAGTCCAGTCCTTTTAGTAAAAAAGTCATCCGGTGAGTACAGATTTTGTTTTGACGGGAGAAAACTCAATGAAGTAACTAAGCACGATAGCTATCCACTACCTCGCATAGACAGAATTTTGAATTTGCTCAGAGATGCAAAATACATCTCGAGTATTGATCTACGTAAAGCTTTTTGGCAGATCCCTTTGGATGTGTCGTCACGTGAGAAAACTTCATTCAGTGTGCCTGGTAGAGGATCTTTTCAATTCACAGTCATGCCATTTGGCTTATGTAATAGTGCTCAGACTCAGCAGAGGCTCTGTGACGCTCTATTTGGACCTAAGTTTGAACCACATATTTTCACATATCTGGATGATATAATTATTACCACAAAAACTTTTGATGAACATGTATCACTTCTTGCTGAGGTGAAGAATATTTTAGAAAATGCAAATTTAACAGTGAACATTAAAAAATGTGAATTTTTCAAAACATCCCTCAAGTATCTTGGTTATGTTATTGATAGAGAAGGACTCCGCACAGATACTGATAAAGTAGCAGTCATGGTCAATTATTCTCGCCCTACTACCAGTACTGAAATCAAACGTTTTATCGGAATGTGTTCATGGTATAGAAGATTCATCGCAAATTTTTCGAGTTTGATAGCACCTATCTCAGGCCTCTTTAAAGGGAAAAAGAAGGGGCAACCAATAACTTGGTCTCCAGAGGCGGAAGATGCTTTCATCCGTGTTAAAAATGCTTTGATATCGTCTCCTATACTAAGTTCACCAGACTTTGATCAACCTTTTGTAATACAGTGTGATGCCAGTGATTATGGTATTGGAGGTGTTTTGACTCAGAATATTGATTCACAAGAAAGAGTTATAGCTTATGCTTCTCGTTCCTTATCTCGTGCAGAACGTAATTATACTGTGACGGAAAGAGAACTTCTCAGTTTGATATTTTTGATAGATAAATTTCGACCTTATGTAGAAGGCACAAAATTCAAGGTAATCACTGACCACAGTAGCCTTTTGTGGATCAACAATCTCAAGGATCCTTGTGGAAGACTTGCTAGGTGGGCTGTGAAGCTCAGACAACATAATTTTGAACTAATACACAAGCCCGGAGCTTCAAATGTCTTACCTGATTTTCTGTCCAGAATTCCTCCAAGTGATTTGCCTGATGATAACCAAGAAATTTTGTTGATAGACATAAAGGCCGAAATATCGGATAAATGGTACACTTCACTTAAGAGGAGAATTTTAGAGAAACCTGAGCTGTTTCCACAATGGAAAGTTTCAGGAAATTTGCTTTTCAAATTTATTCCCTCAAAGGGCATGATTCAAACTAATGAAAAAGAATGGAAGACCGTTGTTCCTAAGTCCCAAAGGAACGATGTTATTAGAAACTCTCATGATCCACCTACATGTTCACATTTTGGTTTTTACAAAACTTTTAGTAGAATTCAGGAGAATTATTATTGGCCAAAGATGCGCCCTGATATTTTGAGATACATTCGTCAATGTAAAGTTTGTCAATCACAAAAGTTAACTAACACCTCACGTTTAGGTTTAATGGGCTGTGAAAAGCAGGTCAACTTTCCTTTTCAAGTCCTAGCTGTCGATCTTATGGGACCATTTCCTCGATCACCCCGTGGATTTACATATTTACTCGTAATTGGAGACTGGTTTTCGAAATATACCATTCTATGTCCCCTAAGAGACGCGACAGCACCAAACATAGTTAAATTTCTAGAAAATCAAGTGTTTTTAGTATACGGTGTACCTCAGATTATCATTGCGGACAATGGTACCCAATTCGCAGGGAAAATCTTTAAAAAGTTAACAGATACGTATAAAGTAAAAATTTGGTTTACGCCTCGCTATTCAGCGCAGTGCAACTTTGTTGAACGTAATAACAAGACAGTTGGACAAGCAATACGTAGCTATATAGTTGAACATAAGGATTGGGATAAAGAGTTATCTAAGATACAATTTGCTATTAATACATCTGTACATGAAGTGCATAATTATGCCCCAGCATTTTTGAATTTTGCTAGAAATATTCCTCACTCAGGTAACTATTATAGTAATATATCTGATACAGTAGGGATAGAGTTGAATCCTCAAAGTAGATCTGAGTTTGAAGAAAATATTTCTAATTTAGATACAGTTTTTAAAGAAGTAAAGAATAAATTGCATCAGGCTTACCAACGAAATTCACGAGCATATAATTTGAGAAAGAAAGATTTTTCTTTTAATATTGGAGATAAAGTTTGGCGTCGAAACAAGGTACTTTCAGAAGCTGCAGTAAAATTTACTTCAAAACTAGCACCCAAATATGTTTTGTGTGTAGTTAAAAGAAAGGTTTCACGTTTAGTTTATTCTCTGGAATATGAGAATGGTAGTCCAGCAGGAGACTGGCATATTAAGGATTTGAAACCTTATTTTGGGTCTAACTCGGACATTTCTGTCGGTTAGTTTTTTGAGATTTTTGAGATATATTTTCGAAATTTTTTAAAAATTTTTGGAATTTTTTGCAAGTTTTTAGGAACTTTTTGGTAGCTATCGTGAATGTAAAAGTTCACAAAAATACCCTTGGAATGTTCTACATTGTGACATTCAGTATTTTGTATTTAGTATTTCAAATTTTTGGCAAATTTAGCCCCTGAATTGAAACTGTCACATTACAACAGTTTTCAATTTTTCCCATTGCTGACGAGTAATGAGATTTTCCTTTTTGTACAGTATTTAGAGTTAGTTATGTGAATATTATGTAAATATCTCTGTTCCGGATAATTTTGGATAGACTTTCCCGATTTTGTAAATTTACTCGATTATGAATTTTACCGACTTAGACTTCTCGATCGTGACCTCCCTTAGGATGTTTAGTACGCATAGCTACTACCCCAAGTTAATCCCTGAATAGAGGTATGCATTTGATCTTCATGGTCATATGTTTTGGGGTAAAGGTTGGTTATCCCTGGATTATTCCTAAAGCTACCTGAACTTGGACATGTTCCCAACTAGTGTTATCACGGCAGTAACACCGCTGTTATTTATTTCCACTGCGTTATGTGGACAGACATAACCAGTGATGGTCCAAATACTGTTCCATTTCTTTTTCGGTCGGGCTAAGAGCTGGTTATCCCTGGAATTGTTCCTAAAGCTACCTGGACTTGGACATGTTCCCAGCTAGTGATTTTATCACGGCAGTAACATCGCTGTTTTTTAGTTTTGCCACTGGTTATGTGGACAGTCATAACCTGTGATGGTCCATGAACTGCTCCATCTTAAAGTTTTGGAAGTGATCAGCACTTTTGATGCTGATACTTCACATTTGCTGTGGGATATTATTTTCAATTTTTGATACTTACATTTCCCACAGTATTTTTGAGTAAATTTTGAAAAGCCAAGAGCTATTTTTTGTCTGTAGGGACCTTGGAAGCGTAGGGGTCGTGGACAACAACGTGATGTGGGTCGTCATAGTTGTCCCATGACAGGTTGGGCTGACGAGATGTATGTCTTGTTGAATTTTTGTTTAGGCGGGTTCAATGGGCATATTTCTCGAAAGTACCGCTCTTTTGCTTCTGCACTTGAGTAGTCTCTAGGGACGACCTAACTCTACGTGAATGGGAATACTCCCGAACGTTTTTTGTTGAATCTTTTTGTTTCAGGTTTGGCCTGTTTAAGGTTGGTGGCCGTATGTCACCCCAGTTGAACGGTGGACAGCTGGTTAAATCAAAATTTTAAATTTCAAACTTTCTTTTTTGTTTCCATCTCGGGATTTTTTTAGTGAGTTGCCTTCGTTCGTTTAGGAGTTGACACCTCACTGATTGATTCTGAATGCAATTTCAATATTTGGATACTGATATTCGTCTTGGTGATCTGAAGTACTTATCCCTCTGTATCCATTGTTGATATTGTAATTTTTTGAAAATTTAAATCACTCCAGATTCAAATTTTTTCTTGGGAGAGAGGTGATGTAGCATGTAAATTTTCACTACTGTATATTTTGTCTGATTCTATAATATTCTGTAATGCTGAGCACATCTGACAGGATATTTTGTCACAACATGGTTAACATTTTTCAATAACATAAATTGAACTCAATCTGCTTCATATTATTTAATTATTCTCAAACCTGATATGTGGATACACACCTGAGATTTCACACTGTACAATAAATAAAAATACTATTTCTATAAATACGTTGATTTCTCTTGCTATATCTGCTTTGTTGTGATCCAAGTAGAAGGATGATTCGGATGGTTTTTACAGAAACTTATCTGAAAGAGATAAATAATATAAAGTAATATGAAATACCATTTCAGAGACATTGTCATACTCACTTTTCACACTGCTATTTCCACTTGAAACTTCATCACAGTAGGACAATAGGTATTGGATTTTCCAGGAATGCTGAAGCGGATGGTTTCACTAGGAATCGACCATGGTGAATCAATTAACTTCGTTTGGCATCATTTTCTTGATTGATGCATTTGATAAATTCAGGTTGATGTTTTGATCTTGTTGATCTGTTATTTCGCTTACGTCAATTAGCTGTCGGTCATGACACCATGTCAACAGTGTCAAACTTGTCATGCGCCAAACGCCGATTCGGATTGATATGTCCTCAGATCATCATCGTCGAACCAACAAGCCGAGTATGCGTGAAGAAAGGTGTGACGTCATTTCAGTCATCAATTCTGATTGGTTCAGATAGTCATCTGGGAAGAATCAAGTCTCTGGAGGGAGTAGCGATAACGTCTTTTATTTTGGATATTCAAATTTTCGGCCAATTTGAAAAGCGGAAACTGTTAAGTTGTTCTCGAAGTTTCTGGAAATTTGGGGAAGGGATTTCCTTTCTGGTCGTGAGACGAGAGCTCACTTCAGAAAATTCTTCGTGGTGGTCAAGTGCCATTTTTGTGGTGTGAACCGGCTTCTGAAGTCCTGTACCGCCTGGCGTTCTGGATCACATCAGGATATCCTGGATTTGTTGCTGATCTATAAGGACTGCTGGACTCTACAGATTTTTTCTGGTTTTGGTTTAAGAGGCAGGATCTTCATGGTTCATCACCCAGGCAGCCACGTGCCTACCTTCATCGTCATTTCAATCCCTAACCCTTCATAGAAGGTGAGTCTCGCTTTATTTTCACGATTTTTCTCTCTGCAGTCCAGAAATTCAGAACCTCATTTCATGAATTATTTAAGGGTTTTTTCACCGGGAGTTTTCTACCGGGAGTTTTTTACCGGGAGTTCTACAACGGGAGTTATCCTACCAGGAGCACTATTCTTCCCAGGAGTCATTGCTCGACCAGGATCTGTTAATTCTACAAGGCCTTTGGTGGCTGTATGGTAGTCTGGAATCTGGATATCGTCCCCTGTTTGTTCCTGATGATGGATTTTCAAGGTGGAAATACGACAACTCTGTCAATGTCATCTGACATCCAGGGATGTGAAGTCAGCACCCCGCTCTCCGCCAATCTTCCCCTCAGAAGCTTCATTTGGTGGCACTGAAGCCATTTTTATCAAGGATAACTGGTGTAGGACACACCATACAGGTTTTTGACATAAAAATATATTTTTATTTTTCATTTTTATTCACTCATAATGCCTATTGCTAGTGTGTATAATGGACCATTTTTAAATCATAGCTAGGTCATAAATTGATGAAATCACACATGAAAGGTATATACTTCCCCTCCACATAGTATACTATGCGCTGGTAGAATTCTTCCATATATAATATTTTTTTAAAATCTGCTATGACTATAAAACGTCCTTACAGGAGCTCTTGAGTTTTCAAGTACAATATAAAGTTGATTTATATATATTTTCATCCACATAATAGCAGGCAACAGTGTATTTTCTTAACAGGAATAGGTATCTAATATTTTTTTTTGATTTATGCATATTTGTCAATACCTGTGATATATGGTCCTATCATCATAATTAAATGTTTTGGGTATTGTATATGACTGTTTTATTTGTTTATTGACATGACACTCCAACTCACAACATCTCTAAGGTAAATTTAGGTCTTTTAGTCTGGGAGAACATCTAATATTATTCATTATCTGGTTGCTCAACTTTCCAGGTAACATTTCATTTGAATTAAAAGTTGCAGTGGCGCCCCATCTTTTTTGTTTAACCTTATGATTGCTAGATAACTGAATTTTTGCTATTTTAACTCATTTTGATAACTCGAACTCATAGTGCCTACTGACGAAGAGCTGCCGTTCGCAATGCACCTATTTTTCATAAAAGTAGGGCTGCAGTATTGCCAAGTGTGTCTACCTCCTGATCCAGTTGTTCCTTTGAGCGGATCTCCACATATTCCCCTGCGTTCCTCGAGAGAACATCTAGGAAGGTCTCCCAATTGGTCGCTCTATGGTTCCGGCGTAGTGGAGCCTCCCTTACCTCAGCGTGGATGCTGAACCTGATCATTCGGTGGTCTGACATCGAAATGTCTTCCGATACCCTCCAGTCCTTGATGCTCCTGAGGATACCTCTCGTCGCCAGCGTGACGTCAATCACTTCCTGTCGAATGCGATTGACGAATGTTGGTTCCGTTCCTCTATTCAGAATCTCTAAATTGGTAGTCGCTAGATATTCAAGTAGGGCTTCACCGCGCGCATTCACATTTGTGCTGCCCCACACCGTGTTATGCGCGTTCGCATCACACCCCAATATCAGTTGTATACCATTAATCCTACTGTACCTTACTATATTCAATAATTCCTCCGTTGGAGGTAAGTGCGCATTATCATATGGTGAATACACGCTTCCTACCATCACCTTATGTTTAGTCCCTCCTACCTCAATTTCCAAGACGACGACAGTAGCATCCCTGCTCCCTAGTTGCGGCACATGGACAACTTCGAGATCCCTGGATGCTAGGATCGCCGTCCTTGGTGCTTCCTCCTCTGCTTCCTTGCCTACCAGAAGACGGTGGCCGCTGCCTCCCAGTCCTCTGACTTTCCCCCTGTAAACATATGGCTCCTGGATCAAGACTATTTCAGACTTACCAGTGAGGATGCTTGCCAGTTCCCCGGTCGCATCCTTGCTGTGCTGCAGATTAATCTGACTCACCTTTACCTTCCCCTCCATTGCTGCCTCATTTGGGTGGAGTTGGTCCTTTTCCGGTCTTGTCCGGGGGACCGCCGCCTTGCTTGGCGGAGCCTGGCATGGGCCCCGGCGGCACTCTCCGCACCGCCAGAGTAAACAGCTCATAGTAGAGCCCCATGCCCTGCTCCTCCAAGGCCCGGGCAGTCTCCTGGCTGACCATAAAGGTCAGGAACCACCCTCCAGCCTCTCCTACTCCAGGTGCCTCCACTTCTCCACGTTCAGTGAACGGTTCTGGAGGCTAAGCACTCTGGTGACTCTGGCAACGTCCACCTCCTGAGACTTGAGCCAGAAGCCGATTCTCACCGGCCACGGGGCGTCTGCTGAGGGCACAGCCCTAAACTCGACACCCTCCATGACCGGCGGGGTCCAGCCCTTCAGAAGCCACTCCAGCGACGTCTGATCCTGAGCGGTTATAAGAAACCATCCCGGTTCCACGACGCCGGAGTTCCTGAAGCGCAGCTCCGGGCCTCGGGGTCCCCCTTCGGGGCCCTCCATGGTCCGGAGCAGTTGCTCTATCAGGTTGGCCCTGATGGCCTCGCTCTCAGCAGGAAGAACGGTGCCGTCCTCCCTATCGCTCCTCACCACCACTTGCATCTCCCTCTTCACGGCCGCGCTGTAAGAGGTCGCGCGAGGGTTTCTGGTCCCCGCCTCCCGGCCAGCAGCTGCTGCCTCTCCCCTGAGTAGAGGTGAAACATTTGCCGCTTGGCCCGATGGCCGAGTCCTACCCTCTTTGCCTCTCTTGGCGGGCCGGTCAGGGGGAGTGTCCTTTTCCCTAGGCCTCTTTTTCGTGCCCCCGTACCCACGCCTAGGCGACACGGTTGGTCTGGACCTCGAGGTCCCTTCCTGTGGGTCCTCAGATCCGACGTTCCCTGCCGATCTCGGCGCAGTCGGTAGCACGATTGGAGGCCGTGCAAGGGCCTTCTGCTGCCTCTTCTCCCTTCTGGCATCGGGTCCCCTCTTGGGCCTAGACCAGGATCCGGAGCCACGACGCCGGGCCTGGGAGTCCCTAGTGGGACTTCCTGTTCCGGCTCGCGATTCCGGTGCGCTCACTTGCTGGGTCTGGAGGTCCTTACTGGGACCTCCTGACCCGGCTTGCAGCGCTTCCCCTGTGGTCTCCGGGGTGCCCTCGGATGGTCTGGTTGGACCTTCTGTCTCAGACACCGACACCCTCCGCCTTTCCTTGTCCTCTCGCCTCCTTCTTGCCCTCTGCCTGTTTTTGTGGGCCTTTCTCTTCTCCTTCCGACGGGCATCCATTGCAGAGCTGTCTGTCGAGTGATACGATGATCCCTCGTCTGCAGCACCGCTCTCGAAGCCCGGTGATCGGAGAAGTTCCTCTTCCCTCCGCGTTTCCGCTTCCTCTCTTTCAGAGCCAGGGCGCTCTCCCTCCACTTCCATCTGCACGTTGTCGTTCTTTTCTTCCTGATTACTGTTCATTTCATTAAAAATTGTAGATATGTGTGTGTCGTGTGTGCGTGTTGTCAAGGAGGAACGGGATCCTTCAGCCCACCTCTTCGGGGAAGCCCTGGTAGGGCTAGTTCTCAGTCGGACGGTGCAGCGGCCGCGGGCGAAGCCCCTCGGATAGTACATCAGGGCCCTTTTCCAGGCGCCACCTGGCACTAATATACAGTCCGAGATTTTTCGGTGAGTGAAAAGGCAGCCCCCTACGCTGGCTAGGCAAGGGTGGGCCTCTGTACTACTCACCGGCCTAGGTGTGCGATCCCTAGTTTCTTTCGCCGGCTACCAGTCCCACAGCATCCGAGTCTGAGGCTCCTCCTCGGCTCCCTCTGGAGATATTCTTTCCGGCTCACGCCCTCCTCTGAACTATGTGTGTATGTATAGTGTATAGTGTTAGTGAGTATGTGTTGCGTGTAGGGGGAGAAAATGTGTGTTTTTGGCGTCGGTGTAGAGGGAGCTGGGGGCCCACGGGTCGCTACCCCCGTTGACTGCGACGCCTCAGCCACCCCTAGGGCCGCTTAGCTCTCGTTAGCCGTCCAGACAAGTCTTGACGTTGCCCAGGGTTCACCACGAGGAGGTGAGAGTAGCGTTGGAGTGTCTGACCTAGACACCCCCTTGAACCCCACATACGACCGAAACTTCTCAACACAGAAAATCACTGCCATGAGCTCACGTTGAGTAACTGTTCAGTTCCTCTCCGACCGTGACAAAGAACGGCTGGCATAGGCGATGACCCTCTCATCACCATCGATATTTTGAGTGAGAACTCCTCCCACACCAGTATCACTAGCGACGCACTGAATTATGAACAGCTGGCTAAAATCAGGACTGCAAAGGATTGGTGCCGACACCTATGCCTCTTTAATTTTGATAAAGGAATTTTCAGCCTCTTCAGACCATGAAATCTGCTGACTTTTCCTTTTACCTACTAATAGTGAATTTATTGGAGAAACTAATGATAAAAAATTATCGATAAATCTGCGGTACCATGAGCAAAGCCCTATAAAGCGTTTAAC
Source organism: Phaedon cochleariae (assembly GCA_918026855.4). Lineage (NCBI taxonomy): Eukaryota > Metazoa > Arthropoda > Insecta > Coleoptera > Chrysomelidae > Phaedon > Phaedon cochleariae. Next base: position 34,752,603 of record OU896708.1, read on the forward strand.
TTCTGTAGCCGTGGTAGGCCTGGGATAATTTACCATAGTGGTAACTTTTTCTGGGTCAGTTCTGATCCCATTTTCATCGATGACAAAACCTAGGTACCTTAAAGTTGGTTTGAGAAATTCACACTTATTAATATTCACCGTGAGGTTAGCCTCTTTTAATTTACTACGTACTTCATCCAATAATAATTGGAGATGTTGTTCTAAAGTAGATGATATCACAATGATGTCATCTAAATATGTGAATACGTTTGGTTCATATTTCGGTCCAAATATTGCGTCAATAAGGCGACATAGAGTTTGAGCTGAATTTCTCAAGCCAAATGGTACAACCTTGAAATGAAAAAGTCCTCGCCCACTCACGCTGAAGGCGGTCTTTTCGCGGGAGGCCTGGTCTAATGGAATCTGCCAAAAGCTTTTACGTAAATCTATTGAAGAAATGTAACGCGCATTTCTGAGCATACTGAGAATTCGGTCTACGCGGGGTAAAGGATAACTGTCGTGCTTCGTCAGCTCGTTCAGTTTTCTTCCGTCGAAACATAAACGCATTTCTCCATTAGCCTTTTTTACTAGAATTACTGGAGAACACCAGTCACTCTGTGAAGGTTCCACTACACCAAGTTCCAACATTTCGTCGAGCTCCTTATTTAAGATGTTTAACATGTACGGTGACAAAGCGTACTGCCTTTGCCTAAAAGGAGAAGCCGTCCCTGTGTCAATACTTAACGAAATTTTGTTTGTGTGACCTGACCTTTTATCACCGCTGATACGCTGTAAACCTGAAATGACCTGTTCAATTTGCAATTGCTCGCCATGTGAGAGTTTGTCAATAGTACACAGATTGCTATCTGACTCTTCATTGAGAGGACAACCTACATTCTTTAATTCAATTTCATTAAAAGAACTTCGGATGCTCCAGCTATTTTCACAAAAATCTAGTGCGATTCCAAACTGCCTAGCAAAATCGCTACCCAAAATAAACGATTGTTTAATGAAAGGAACTACAAATGCCTTCACTCACCTACACAAAACACTTATGCAAATGGGCAAGTCCACAAATCCCAAAATGGAGTTCTTGGTCCCATCAGCTGTAGTGATATGCTTGGTGACCGAGTTGTTGGACGTAACGTCGAGCCCTAGCTGTGTAATGCGGTTCACACCGACACCACCAACTATGCTCACGGTCGAACCTGAATCGAAAAGAGCAGTAACTGCCTTGCCCATTATTTCTACTCGAATATAGGGCCTATTGTCGCTATTTTCTTCGACGAAAAGGGGCGCCACCTGCTCAATTCCGTTCAATACTTTATAATCTTTATAAAAATGTTTTACATGGTCTAACCAGCGTTTCCACGAAACGGTCTGCGTTGACCTAACATCTTTGGCCTGAAAATTTCTTGGAGAAAGTTGCTGGCCTTGAGAACAACTACTTCCACTTAGTTTTCCGAGCATTTCTTACAATTCCTGGTCGATACTCCTTGCGCGCCGCATTCAAAACAAAAAATGGTACGTTTCATGGTACAACCATGATACGTATGATTTGGAAACCGACAGTTCCAACAGATCAAAGTTTCTGGACTGTTCGAAGTGCCTTCTGAAGAAGAGTTATCCTTAGGAATTGGTGACTTTTCATGTTTGCCAACACTTTCATTCTTACTTTCATTTGCTGGTGCTCTATGTTGAAAATTTCTGTTGGAGAATCTATTTTTACTACTATGATTTTTATTCGAGTAATTATTTGATCTGACTGTTTCACTTGAACTAGTGGCCATGGATTGAACAGTAGGTTCTGTCTTATCCGACTGGTGACACTGACAAACCTTTTCTGGTATCTTATTTTCCATATTTGATTCATTTTTCAGATAGTTCGCTTCTTCTAAACGTTTGCACAATTTAACTAGCTCCGCAACGGTAGTGATTTCGGACAGTGCCAAATGAGATATATATTCAGAAACTAAATTTTGTCTGAGGATTTTAACCTTAGTTGACTCATGCGGAGGGCGAAAAAGTCTTTGGAAAAGATTTTCCTTAACTGCGACAAATATTACTACCGACTCATGCCTACCCTGTTTTCTAGATTTGATTTCATCCCAAATATCATCATCCGCGTGAGGTGGAAGAAAATCAGTTTTGAGCTGACTCACTAATCTATCCCAATTATATAAATGTACACGAGCTTGCAAAAACCATACGAATGCGTCCCCGGAAAATAATTCGACGGCTGACTTGAAGAGTTCTGAATCATCAATTCCGCGAGCCTGAGCATAAGCTGTGATTCTATTCAAAAACGAATAAAGTTCTTTAGGGTTTCCTCCGAATTTTAATCCTCAATCAGATATTGGAACTTGCCTTGTATTATAAGTAACTACCGGAGCAGGTACATTTATAACAGGTGTCATTTATTAATTGGTGGCGTACTAGTGTTAAGATTTTCCGGAGTGACTTTCTCATGCAGTTCAGCATCTAACAGAATACATGTCGCTAAAGTTTCATTTTAATAAGCTGTTATCTCGTCTGCTCTTCTTTCGACGACCGGAATACGCATGACTCGGCCAGTGACATGCGCTAATCTGGACTTAAGGCGTTTATAAATAGAATCAGATGAGGTGCCCTCAAAATCATTGAGCACAGTTTGAATGGAACCCAAACTTCCATCGACAGCTGTTTTTTCAGTATCGAAACCAACTACATACAATGTCATAGTTATGAGAGAACCCGGATTATTTTTTTCTTTGTCTAAAAGTCGCGTCAAAATTTTCCTCTTCTTATCCTGCTGTTTAGTAGTCAAGATGCCTCTGATGGCCAATTCATAATTTAGTTCATCTAGCAATAAATGATCAGGCTTGAAAACTCCCTCCATGTTTGCAGAAAACTGTCAGAACAAACTCCCAAAAGTATACAAGTCAAACCTTGTTATAAAATTTGGAGCTAAACTATTTTGATCAAAATCATAAAAATTTCAAGTGAATAAAATTTTTGTCCACCTTGCGGCACAAATTTCCTAAGAATTGTTTGCAAGACTAATAATTGTGATCACTTCCGGTGAACCAGTCAAAAGTGACAAATTCTGAAATTTGATTTATGTAAGAAAAGTACCACCCTGTAGCTATACTATCACGATAATGGACTCGTCACAATTACGAACTCGATTCCCCAAATGAAATGAAAGGTTGAAGAGATTTGAAAAACACCTTCCATATATCTCAAAAACAAAATAAATTTTTGGGGTCACCCTGTATGAACCTTCTCAACAATTTGTGAACCTCTATGCACTAAACTGCCTTGATACTCTCCACATCCATCACACAAAAGTGTTCTGAACAATTCCACAATAATATCTTTATATAAGTAAATATTAGATTTTTAATTTTTAAAAAAAATTTCTAGTTCAGCCTCTGGCCCCACGTTGGGCGCCAGAATGTGTGACCTCATTTTTGTCAGAAAAGATAAGTCACTATCTCCGTTAGCATTGGGTCGGTAGAGCATGTGGTCGGGGTACAAATGGTGATGCAAAGAAATTTATAACTTAAAGTGAACTAGAATTTCCCAGGCGCCACTTGAATTGAACTTGGCAAAGGTAGTGAAAATTCGCTCAATTCAAGAAAACAAATTTCCTAATGGTATAAGCATGATGGTACAGGAAAATCTGACTTACTTTGTGATATAGTTCAGAATCACCCTGTATAGATGTGCTGCATGTGGGAAGAAATCAAACACGTTTCCCAGCAACCCTGTATATTTACAAAAAAATATCTGATGCACCTCGATTAAAATGCAACAGTTAGCAGCCCTTGTCAACTCTTCAGAAATTATCTGTTGTTAAATTTTAACATCGAAATTTGAAAATATTATAGGAATGTTAATAACTTCTTAACATTATATGATATGAAACATTCTTGCTGATTTAAATTATACAGCACAGTTAAACCAGATATAGCCTTGACAATTAAAGGTGTGTGAATCACAATGAGAACTTGATGAAATTAAGTAGTGCTGATTCAAAAGATACCTATCAGTGTTCGCTCAGTACTGAGCAAAATCGATCAAGGTTGAGTATCACAATAATGGTGGATGGATTTCATAAACATAGTGTTAACAAGTCATATCATGGTGAAAACATGGGCATAGCAGAAATTTTGGTTGTTAAAAAAATAGAAGAAAAAGGTTATAGCTGGCCTGATTCTCAGTCAAACTGCTCCTCCGGAACTACTGGTTCATAGCAGCAGAACAGCTACACAGCTAGTGTCTTCAGCTATGGACCGGTTGACCTGAGATTTAATATCGGGAACTCTGGTCCAGGACTAAACATATGATGGTCTGAAGGGTTGTCATGGGTTAATTTAGGTACATCTGAATGTCTGAACTAAAATGGTGCTTTCTAACCTACTCGTCTTCTGGGTACATCCAGAGACACCCCTTAATTAGAAGTTGAATACTTCCACCCAAAACCCTGTAAGAGAGCTATGTACTTTCGAACTTGAACAAAAACTTCGCCCTCAGGCGTAACTTACCCCACTCGGAGGGTTAATGGAAAGAACCCCAACATCCTTCAAAAAAATGGTTGAACCAAACAAAATTCGAAATACAGTGAACATCCAACTGGAAAAACATTCCTGAATGTAGCTGATGTATTTTATTGAGCAATATAAAAAGTACTTACAGAAAGCAGCAAACGGTATGACACGAGGTGGTAAGTAGGCATGAGGATGAGATGTGCTTATGATCAGTATCAATAAGCCCCAACTTCTACTATCAACCACTAGGTACTATAAGGACATCCAGAAATCTGGTTTTTGGGTACAGATCCCGAATATACGGTGATAAAAACCCTCTTTTTGGGACTCACAAACTTGGCTAGCCTTTCACCGCCATTTTCTCTCACCAGCTCCTCTTTCCCTTCCTCGCCTTTATAGTCAAGGCTCGACGCATCTCCCATCATCCTAACGCCATCTAAGAACTGACATGACAACTATCAAAAGCACAGAACTATTGTTTTGCGTCAAAATAGCCTCCAAGCGAATAGTATTCCAGGTGTAATGGAAACTGCTTTCATACAAGACATTCTATCATCATCGAGGATTTGGAAAATATAGGTGAGTAACACTGATGAGTGTACTAGATGACATGCACCCTATTAATATGATTTTTGTTTCAGGTACGACTGGCTACGACGATGAAGAAACCTTATTATGATGAATAACACATCTACTGCATAACTGGAACCCTAGTTCTTCCCACAGGACTCTCCTTGTCTGAAGCAATTGTACCAAAATTGTACTGGATCTGACACTAATGGTAGCTACACAACTACATCTAGATGATTTGATGAAATCTGTATCAATTCAAATCTCTGACTTTGTCACGTCCACCAAAAAATAAAGAAAACTCCTTAACAGTATTCTACTTAATTAATTTAACCAACCCCATCTAACGCGTAGTAGCGGTACTTTTACTTTCGGTCTTGGCCTAGCTAATAAATCTGTAACAGGGCACCGTGAAATTATCAGAATGCGTAGCGTGCAGCTGACGTCACCCCTATTTAACAAGTCGTGCCGTTTCTTGAATATCTCAAACGGTACAACGTCTCATATGGTCACTACGATCATATCTGCTGCAACTGTATGCATGTCAGATGCTAGACTGCAGAGTGACAGTGGAAACATAGTCGACGTCGAAGATTCTTGTTCTGCAAAACTATATGCGTAAATGCTGCTTAAAAGTCGTCTCATATGGGCATTGCGAACTAGTCTGCTTTAATAGTGTCCATGTGAGATGATAGGATAGAGAGATATAGTGTGCACAACGATGAAGTCAATGTATCTTCATTTGCCTATTGAACTCGTTATATACCCTTCAAAGTCATGTATTACGGTCACTGTAATCGTATCTGCTGCAACTGTATGCATGTCAGATGCTAGACCGCATAGTTACAGTGTCAACATAGTCCAAGTCAAAGTTTCTTGATCTGCAAACTGTATGCGTTACACAAGCTTGGAAGTCGTCTTATATGGTCAATGCAAACTCGTCTGCTTCAATAGTGTCAATGTGAGATGATAGGATAGAGAGATATGGTGTGAAAAACGACGAAGTCGATGTATCTTCGTTTGCCTATTGTACTCGTTATATTCCCTTCAGAGTCGTCTCATACGGTCACTGCAATGGTATCTGCTTCTACTGTATGCATGTCAGATGCTAGACTGCAGAATTACAGTGTAAACATAGTCGAAGTCGAAGTTTCTTGTTCTGCAAACTGTGTGCGATATACCCGCTCAGAACTCGTCTTATATGGTCACTGCAATCGTATCTGCTCCAACAGTTTGCATGTTAGTTGCTAGAATGCAGAGTTACAGTGTAAACATAGTCGAAGTCGAAGTTCCTTGTTCTGCAAACTGTATGCGTTATACCCGCTTGGAAGTCGTCTTATATAGTCAATGCAAGTTTGTCTGCTTCAGTTGTTTCAATGTGAGATTATCGGATAGAGATATATATAGTGTGCAAAACGATGACGTCGGTGTATCTCCGTTCGCCTATTGTACTCGTTTAATACCTCTCAAAGTCGTCTTATACATCACTGCAATGATATCTGCTTCAACTGTATGCATGTCAGATGCTTGATTGCTGAGTTACAGTGTAAACAAAGTCGACGTCGGAGTTTCTTGTTCTGCAAGCTGTGTGCGTTATACCCGCTTGGAAGTCGTCTTATATGGTCAATGCGAACTTGTCTGCTTCAATTATGTCCATGTGAGATGATTGGAAAGAAAGATATAGTATGCACGACGATGAAGTCGATGTATCTTCATTCGCCTATCTTTATCGTGATATACCCTTCAAAGTCGTCTTGTACGGTCACTGCCATCGTATCTGCTTTAACTGTATGCATGTTAGATTCTAGACTGCAGAGTTACAGTGTAAACATAGTCGAAGTCGAAGTGTCTTGTTCTGCAAGTTGTGTGCGTTATACCCGCTCAGAACTCGTCTTATATGCTTACTGCAATCGTATCTGTTTCAACTGTTTGCATGTTAGATACTAGACGGCAGAGTTACAGTGTAAACAAAGTCGAAAAGTCGAAGTTTCTTGTTGTGTCAAGTTGTGTGCGTTATACCCGCTTGGAAGTTGTCTCATATGGGCATTGCAAACTCATCTGCTTCAATAGTATCCATGTGAGATTATAGGATAGAGAGATAGAGTGTGCACTTCGATGAAGTCGATGAATCTCTATCTGCCTATTGTACTTTCTATATACCCTCCAAAGTCGTCCTATATGGTCACTGCGATCATATCTGCTCCAACTGTATGCATGTCAGAAGCTTGACTGCAGAGTTTATGTGTAAACAAAGTCGAAGTCGAAGTTTCTTGTTCTGCAAGTTGTGTTCGTTATACACGCTTAGAAGTCATCTCATAAGGGCATTGCGAACTCGTTTGCTTCAATAGTATCCATGTGAGATGATAGGAAAGATATAGAAGGTGCACACCGATGGAGTCGATGTAACTTCATTCGCCTATTGAACTCATTATATACCGTTCAAAGTCGTCTATACGGTCACTGCCATCGTATCTGCTTCAACTGTATGCATATCAGATGCTTGACGGCAGAGTTACAGTGTGAACGAAGTTGTGCGCGTTTTATTCGCTTGGAAGTCGTCTCATATGGTCATCGGGAACTCGTATGCTTCAATAGTATCAATGTAAGTTGATAGGATAGAGATATAGAGTGTGCACACCGATGAAGTCGATGTATCTTCATCTGCCTATTGTACTTGATATATACCCTTTAAAGACGTCTTATTCTGTCACTACGATCATATCTGCTGCAATTGTATGCATGTCAGATGCTAGACTGCAGAGTGACAGTGGAAACATAGTCGACGTCGAAGTTTCTTGTTCTGCAAGCTGTGTGCGTTATACCTGCTTGTGAGTCGTCTCGTATGGTCATTGCGAACTTGTCTGCTTCGATAGTGTCCATGTGAGATGATAGGATAGAGAGATATGAAGTGCACAACGATGAAGTCGATGTATCTTCATTTGCCTATTGAACTGGTTATATACCCTTCGAAGTCATCTTTCACGGTCACTGCAATCGTATCTGCTTCAACTGTATGCATGTCAGATGCTTGACGGCAGAGTTACAGTGTAAACAAAGTCGAAGTCGGAGTTTCATGTTGTGCAAGTTGTGTGCGTTTTACCTGCTCGAAAATTGTCTCATATGGTCATCGGAAACTCGTCTGCTTCGATAGTTTCAATGTGAAGTAGTTAAGACAACAAGGCTTCTAATTCAAGGGTTCAAAAAACACTCACTGGTGTCGCTAGTGGCTCTAGTGTCGCTGTGGCTGCGCTCTGTACTGGGCGGCGGCAAATTCAAATATTGGATGGTGACAAATTCAAATATTGGATGATGGTGGCGATTTCGAGTAATGGATGGTGATTTCGATGGAATGAATATTTGGAATTGAAAAAAAGCTGGTCGGGTGTGCTCTGCGCGAGGATTCGAACTCCGACCGACGGGCTGTGAGCCCGAAGCGCTACCATCGCGCCACACCACTACACGAGAAAGTTTACGAGTTGTGAAAATGATACAGAGATTGGCAGTGGCACAGGCACAGACTGCTAGCGAGTGCTAGCGAGCGATGGGACAGGGTTGCCAGACGTTGGAAATACTCGGTGTGCTACGTTGTCGGACGCCAGAATAATTCGGGGTGCTACGTAATACATAATTGCCGTTTTGGCGATGGCGTATGATGTTCGACATATGACGTATGACTTTTGACAGATGACGTTTGACGGAATCGAGGATGAAAAAATGAAATAAAATTAACGGTGAAAAAGTTTTTTTTTTATTAAATAATTCAGTAACATCATTCAGGTATCAAATTATCGAACCATTTGTATAAAATATCAACGTTGCGGAGGCTGCAATTGAAGGATTCCCGACGAAGGTGATGCATGCAGGATGTGATGGTGTTGTTGTGTTCGAAAATTGGAACGTTGTACCAGGAATCGTCATATTGCTCCAAATTCACGACTTTTGCATGTACATTGAATGTTGTTAGTTTGTCTTCCAGTAACTCCTTCTTTTGGTGTCCTCGCACATAAATGATATCGATGTCATTCAGCTTATCCTGGAGGATATCATCGAGCAAATTGTATGCTACCAAACCAGAAGAATATCTTAGTCCATGAATGTTTTTCTCCAAGAAACAAACGCCGCATCGGTCTTCTTTGCTGAGAGAGGAGAAGGATTTGTGCGGAAGTAGCAAATAATTAGTACATTGAACTCCAATTTTTATAGCAATCTCCTTGGGGCGGAATTCATGGTTGATAATGAACCCTTGAATGTCAATGAACGCTACTCTCATGTTGCTGGTTGAACTCAAACTGACTGGGAAACTGAGATTCAATTCCACTTTTTAATAATTTCACTGAGTGGGAGGTGCTCAATGATATTATCGTGAACGATGATGCAATAGGCTCGAGTGTTGGCAGGAAATCCTTCAGATGCTTAAATTTCGAGTTTGACATCGACAGTGGAGCTTTTGACACTTTCGTCCCGTCGCGAGCAATCGATAACGAAGAGAGGTTGATTATTGGCAAATTCGGGGTAACCCAGGAGTGGACTATGTAGGGTGGTGATTTTATAGCTGAATCCAAATTGCGTATAGTTGAAGTACGCCTGCGGAAAGGCTCCTTCATTGAAGGCTTACTGCATCTTCTCCTTTGGATAACTTTCTCCATTGAGAGTTAATGTGATATTCGTTATGTTTGCGTGATTGAAAATCCTAGGATCAGTATTAACTTTAGTCAGATCATGATCCGTTTGAGAGCAAACGATGACATATCGAGGGCTTTCGAGAAACGAAGAAGTTTTCACAGACCATATTTCATTGGTGGCACCTGTCGTCAGAGAAGGCAACATATGTAATTCCCATTTTCTGAATGGTATCAGAATGAGAGTGTCAGCTTTTATTGCCTTCAAAAGTTGCAATTTCATCTGATCGTTCGGGAATAGTCTTTTCACTCTGAGTTACACGTTTTCAATGTCCAGTTGTACTTTTGTGGGCACAATAGCTCCGCCGGCAGCAGTTTCGGTGATCTTGAAGCAGTTATTATCGTTTCCCGCTCGCACCAAACGAATAGAATGTTTACCATAGGAGACGCACTCATAATCGTTGAAAATATTCAGCAGATGCTTCAGTGGAATAAACATGCTGAATGCTTAACTTGCTGCATGCTGCATTTATGACATCGACGTTATTGGGGTAGGTCCAACCTGCTATAGCCAATTGTTTCGTATCTTCAGCACTGTAGCACAAATAGCTTCTAACAGTGCTAACCGTTCCAACATCACGTACCGATTCCAATTCCTTTCCATTCTGATCATAACTGATGGATTGAAACATATAGGCACCAGCATTATTGACGAAACCTACATGTCCAACACCTTCAGTTCTTGTAACTTTTCCGCTAATGAGCAAAATACTTTCATAGAGAGCATCAAAAGCATCAGACTGATTGATGTTGATTTCTATGACATCGTTATTGCGAAAGGACTTGACGTAAGGGTAGTATGTTCTCCATTCGACCTTCTGTATGGATTCGTCGATGTGAGGCTTTCTGAATATGTTGAACACTTGAGAGGATAACATGATAGCCGAGTGACTTGAGAAATGCTATATTTTGCGGACTGAGTGGACGAGTGTGGCGGCTGATGAATGTCTTCTTGAAGACTGAAGGAGCAGATACAGGAGTGCGACTCTTATAAACACTTGGGACCATAGTTTCTTCAGTTCCAATATAATGATGACTTCTTCGTTTCGGAAATTGACCAGTTGGAAATTTTAATCGAGCACTTTGAGCGTGATGTTGTGGATTTCGTTTGTATGGGCGGCGATCGGTAAATAAATGAGATGATTCGGTGTTTCGTCAATGGCGTAGCCAGGAACGGCGTCAATGGCAAATTCGTAGATCGTGTGAGACGGTCTGTCGTTGTAGAATGCCCCTGAGGTAATGTTGCTATCGACATGTATCGTTCGAACTTTTATAATATTCACAGGTTGATCGGACACATGATGAATGTCATTTTCCAAGATTCTAGACGAAAACCCCAATATGTTTGCCAAACTATTGTTCTGAGTGAAATCGATCACATGATGCTCACAGAAAATTTCACTTTTCGAAGTATTATTATTCGGTTTGAGATAGAAAAGGTCTTCAGGCTTCTGCGATTGTGATGGCATATTTTTTGAAGAAGGTGGCGGTACAAGATGTTTTCTGATCAGCTTTTCGATATCGTCAATTTCGTAAGCTCCAGTTGAAATATCAATGCTTCTTCGCCGTTTTTTGTCGCCGTTTTCGAAATAATAGAACTTTGTACCTTCCTCGATGTTGGGCACGCTATTGTACGAATGGAAACTGAGTAGAACTAAACCATATTCAGAATCGAGATCTAATGGAATCGGAGGCGAAAAATCGTTCTTCAACGACTCTTCAGTGTCAATATCAAAGACATGACTGATGCTAGAGTGTAGAGGTATGCATAATTCAAATAGTTGGGTGTTGTTTTACTATCATTTCAATGTTGAAGTCAATAGAAATGCTAAACATAGATGACCACAATTGATTTGATTGTATTTCTGATAGACATCATTATTATAGAATATCTGCACGTTATTTCCGAAATATTCGGCCAATTCCTTCGGCGGTTTTAGACAGCCATACGAATCGAAATAATGGACAATATTTCCATGTTTTTCAAAAGCTACCCAATGGGTACCGGGATTGATGGAGGAATCTAAATTCATTACAGCACACTCACGACGACGCCATGGGCGGGTAGGTAGATTGTCTCGCATGAAAACTCCCCGAAAATATGGTATTTTCAGTTGTTCGGCATATTTTACAATCTCTCCATCATATAAGGCTCTATTGGGTAGCTTAGATATCAGTTTTTTGCTTCTCTAAGAATAATCCAGCTCCGCAGCTACCTCCACCACCACCTCCTCTCTTCTTCAAGTACAAACTTTAACGAAGTTACTCAGATTTGATTACCATCAGGGGAGACATCCTGTATACTTAGTATAGAGAATAAATCTGATGATATTAACTTGAGTAAATGACAAGCTATCGGCGCCGTTCTTTTTCGTAACTGAATCATTTATTTCTCCGGGAGTAATACTGCAATTTGTTCGTGAGCGCGAATTAGAATTTTGATAGGTTGGATTAATCAGTAATTGAATGATAGCGAAATAGAGACATCCGAAGCATAGCCGAGACTCACGGACGGCGGTCGGCTGCGCGATAGCGCAATTTTCGCCCCACTCTCGGGTGAGAGTGGGAACCCGAGGCGAGCTCCGTCGATAGGAACCAAGAAAAGTTAGTTGTTGCTGACCGCATATACCGCTGTACACGCTGGGGAATAAAATAGAAACTGCTAGACCGATCCGCTTGATACCGCAAATGATTGAAGAATAATAATATACTTACTTAGGTGAGTCCGCTTGATATGCAAACGATAACAGTGCTGCTTTTGTAGGTTGCAAGAACGGATACCGCCGTTCTTGAGTTTGCTTAGATCTCGTGAGTTCCAATTTAGTTGAACAGCACGGCTTTATTACTGGGCTACGCTCGTGATAAGACGGTGTTGCCGGATGAATTGAAATTCCGAAGATTTCGGATATCCAATTCAGTTTATCAGCACGGTTCTATTTCTGGGCTACGCTCGTAATAGGACGGTGTTGCCGGATGCATTGGAAAACCGGAGATCTTGGAAACTTTTATTCAGCTGAACAGCACGGCTTCATTACTGGGCTACGCTCGTGATAGGACGGTGTTGCCGGATGGATTGAGGGGCGGTAGGACTTAGAGGCTTCGATTCAACTGTACAGCACGGCTCTATTACTGGGCTACGCTCGTAGTAGAACGGTGTTGCTGGATGAATCAGAGTACGGGAGTTCTGGAAATCTTCGATCCAATTGTACAGCACGGCTCTATTACTGGGCCACGCTCGTGATAGGACGGTGTTGCCAAGTGCATCGGAAAAAAGGAGATTACCTGTCGGAGTCAACCGAAGCACTGCAACTGCGCTTTTATTTTACTATTAACTGCTTGTGCTTGAAAATGAAAGTTTGATTTGAGCTGGAGAGCTAGAGGCTTTGTACTAGAGATGCTTTTTTAACCCTGCCTGTGTCGATAATTAGATTGCAAGCTTATTGCTTGATTGTATTCAATGTGTAGATTTTTCATTGATAAATGCATTTTGCATTCCGCGTCAACAGGAGGTAATGATTTCTGGTTTCTTGGGGTAAATTTGTACATATACTGGGAAAGAGCCATAGGAACCTAAATCATATTTAGGATAGTAGATTCACTGGATGATTGTGTAGTAGAGTTAAGGAATAAATCAAGTTAGTTGATATTGAGTTTCATTTTTGTTTTATAACAGAGCAGTTGGTAATCCGGAAAAAATCAAACAAATTATTGAGATCAACTTATCATTTTGAGAAATAGATATCAGACCCCTGGATTACCGTTTCTTCACAGAAAGCTGCCCAGTGCAAGTGGACCTACCACTATAATATAGGTGGCACCCGAGTTAACATTTCTTGTAAATAATTGTAGAACCCGCTTCAAGTGCCCGAATAAAGTCAAGGGTACCTTTAACCCTTCACAAACCCATATCCCTTACGTGTTTTACGTAGATAGACACCGGAACCCAAATGCTCCATGGCTTGATTGTGACGTTTATCCTCTTCCATTTTTTTTCTCGCATTCTTGGTATCGATTACTGTTTTTGCGATAGCGCTTGCTCCCCCAGCCAACGATCCCAGAGCCGATAGGCCTGCAAATAGGGGTATCAATGGTAGAAATCCACCACTTTTTCCTGTCGCAGGCAAAGGTATCATTCTGGGAATTCGAATCTTTTTCCGACCTCCGACTTTTCTTATTGCCTTACGAGCTGCATGCAAAGCTGCTACGGATGATCTACTCAAACCACCACCTTGATGCCTACCACTGTCAGCATTGCCGTCAAACATTTTTTTCAGAACATTCAGCACATTTTTCACGATTTTAGAGAACGGGTGCTGCTGCTGCTGCTGCTGCGATACCCCCATGCCGAGTTTATGTTTTGTCTTCATACCGGTGGTGACGAGCCAAGCGGCAGCTTTCTCACCAATTTTAGCGTCTTTCGATTTGACTCGTTCCCAAGCTTTATTTTCCAACACCCGATCTGCCTTATGTCGTTCTTCCAAAGAGCCGTTCTGAGAGTATGCGATATCGTGCTCTTCACAGGCTTCGTCCAAGGAGATTATGCCTATATCTTCACGTTCTAGTCGCTCTTACAATTTGGTTCCTGGACCACAATACGAGTAACCGGGAAGATGTAATTCGAATGGCAGTTTATTGATGAGTGTATTGACTATACCTTCACCTTGGTAGATCAGCATCAAGAATGAGCACTGATGCGACAATTCACCCCTATTTATAAAATCCCACTCTGTGAATTGTCACACACATCATGAGAGTCGTTCAACAGAAAAACACGCTGCCAATCGGAAACTTGGACTATTTGAATGACAGCGGAATCGATCCAAGTAAACATGGTGTCCTGTTACCACACTCATTTCGCGCAATCATTTGCGGTTCAAGTGGATGTGGAAAAACGAATGCCGCACTGTCATTGCTGTTCCATCCCGATGGCGCTAAATTTGAAAACGTATACGTGTACTCAAAGTCTCTGTATCATCCCAAATACCAGTTGCTTGAGAAGATACTGAGAATGGTCAAAGGTGTTGATTTTTTTCCATTCAAAGCTAATGAGGAAATTATGGGCCCCAATGAAGCAAAACCAAATTCCATTTCCATTTTCGATGACATATCCTGCGATTCACAACAAAAAATTCAGGAGTATTATTCCATGTGCCGCCATCGGGGTATCGATGCTATATAAATAGGACAGACGTACAGTAAGGCCCCTAAACAAATGCTGCGCGACAACACTAACCTAGTGGTGCTCTCAAAGCAGGATGAGGTGAATTTGAAGCATGTGTTTGATGAACATGTCTCACCCGACATGACATTCGATCAATTCAAGCGAACTTGTGCGGATTGTTGGAGTGAAAGATATGGTGCAATGGTTATCGTCAAGGATCACGACCTGAACGCAGGTCGCTATCGTCAAGGCTTTGACAAGTTCATAAAAGTATGAACTCAATGTGATAGAGCCTATTTGTCAACATGAAACCACTCAGCAAAGAGGTCGATGTTGTTCGCAAAAATAAAATCAATGAAATCGCCAAGGCTATAAAAAGGAAATATTTAGCTTTAAAATTGGGCAAATCAGAGGAGGATGAAACATTGCAAAAGTTCTTCAAACCTGTATCTGCACCACTAAAAGAAATAATAGCAGCAAACACCCCATTAAACAACGCCACTATCAAGCATGAACATTTGCCACCGAAAAAGGAAGAGAAAGTTCAAAAGGAAGAGGAAGAAAATGAAGGAGAGGAGCCTTATAGATTGCCTTTTCAGAAACTTGAACGTGTTGCTAGTACGAATGGCGAAAGTTACGGTGATGAAGTGTTTGAAGAAGATTTAGTAGGAGAAGGGGAAGGTGGTGATGTGGAGAGCTTCCATCCTGCAGCTATTGAGGCATATCTGGAACAATATCCTCCAATGAGCATTCCATTCATGAAAGAACATTGGACAAACAGCGGTAAAATAGACAAAATTTATGATCCCATAAATGATTCTAGTATTTCAAAATGGAGGCTTGGTTATAAAGAAATCGATTTTGATGCACGTACTGGCTACATGGAAACAAGTGCGAGGAACACCTGGTATATATGAGCTGATATTCTACGATAATCCCGAAAATTACAATGAAGAAGATCTGTATGGGTACAAGCAAATTTTGGAATTATCGAAGGCTCATCTGAATGTGAGTGGAAAGATTAAACACAGTCTGTGATTCAAATACAGAGAAATCATCAGACCTTTGTTTCTGCCGCCACCACCACCGCCATCAGCAGCAGCCGCTGCCTCGCAGACAAGAACACGACGTGGTACATCGGGACGGGGCCTAAAGATTCGCCGCGATATCAAGAGCAGAGAACCCATGATGATTACGTACAATACCAAGCCCGTGGAATACATCTATTGGGATGACCCGAATGAGTTGTGTGAACGTTTGAGATTGCTCATAGCATCACAGCAAGCGGGAAATACTTCTCTCGACAATGAAATTGTATCCATTATCTCGGAACTGAAGGAGGCCAACATTATACAATAGAGAGCTTGTGAGAAATCAATCATTCCAAAGATGACAATCGATAAGTTCGGACGTAGTTCGGATAGAAAAAGAAAGCTTGTGGTGATTGCAGGTGACGGCGGCTTAGCACACACTCCTAAAGGCGATATAGATTTCGGTGATTTGAATTTGTGCAATGTCAAAACACCTATTTTGAAAAAGGATGCTGTCAACAAGGAATACGTGGACCAGATAAGAAATCATCTGAAACAGTCTCTTGCGCGAATCCAGACAGATTTCAAGAGTGCAATTGATGACTATTTCAAAAGAGTTGAGACCAAATTTACAAAAGCGAATAATTCTCAGGATACCAAGTTGGCGGAGTTGACCTCCAAGCTACAAAATACAGCTATGCAAATGACTCATATTCTCAAAGAATCATTGCCCAAACTGGAAAAAGATGTAAGCTCGAATACGAATGGCATTGCAGATGTTGCGAAATTACTCGGAGATAATACTAATAGTATAAGAACTCTGAAGAATGAATAGCAACAAAGTCATCAGACAGTAATTCAGCTTGCCGATAACATCTCTCAGATCGGAGATGACCTCGCAAAGAACGTGTATCAGACCGTTGATCCGAAAATACCATTATCAAGCAAAGTAGTGTCTATGAAAAATACATAAATACAATGTTTGTCTCCAACTATGTCATTCTATTACCTCCTGTTCACCTCCCATTCCTCTAGATATCATGATAGTATGTCGCAATCTAGGGAAAAAATCAGACTTGTCAACGAGTTACATAAACCAGCTCGAAAAAACTACCCACATCGACGTACTATCATTAAAGGCATAGATGATTCATGGCAAATGGATCTGGCTGAAATGCGTCAGTATACAACACATCGAAATCAAAATTTCAAATTGATTATGGTTGTGATTGATTGTTTTTCCAAATACGTTTGGACTCGCCCATTGAAAACGAGAACCGGTGAGGAAATAACGAAAACGTTTGCAGATATTTTGACGTGTGTGTGTGTGTGTGTGTGTGTGTGTGTGTGTGTGTGTGTGTGTGTGTGTGTGTGTGTGTGTGTGTGTGTGTGTGTGTGTGTGTGTGTGTGGACAATAGCAAGTTCAAATACTAGGTAGCGAGGACATTTTGGCATGCGAGGACCGAAACAATGTCCTCGCAGATATCTGTCCTTGCTATCGCCTTATTCAGCTTATTCCGATCATTTCTATACCTATATCATGAAAATTTGATGTGTCCTCGTGAGACGGATCCTCAACGGACGCCCAGTTCCGTCACACACCGATAGGTAGCGCATCGAAAAAACTATATACACAGAGTATCCACCATCTACGCCTAATGCGAGGACAATCGATACACACTGTGTGTATAATGAACACCAATGGAATGCTCCTATTCAAAATTTGAATGAGGCTGACGGAAACTATACACAACACTCCTAGCGAGGGCACTGAATCCAGTAAAATACATAATATCCCGACAGTTGTTTTCAGTAATACGGTAGTTTAGCGGAATCGTTTTATAATTTGTGGTTTTGTACTAGGCAGCTCGAAGTATTAATTTGTTATTGTCTATATATTTCAAGAGCTAATGCTCAGTTTTCCTACCACATAACTTATAGTATCAAGATGGAATATGATGTGATGTCTAATAAATAATTTCATCTATTTATTACGGAATGTCCAAACGGAGGACTCATTAGTTTTCTTACTCATGAACCGAAGATAAACGTTCAGATATACCGGGTGACACAGACACATGGTATACTCCCATTTTCTCATTTGTTTTTCTAGCTATATTTCTGGAATTCGGAACATCGCATATGCTCTCTAGAGGACACTTTTACACATTTTCTCACCTTCTCACTTTCTCGTTTTCCAGGAAATGACTTCAACTCTCGATTCACAAACGAAACACCCTATATTTCATTCCATAATTGGTTAGAGATTATTATAACGGATTCTACGATACCAGGTTTGATTGGGTTATTTCAAATGACCACGAAGATATTTGAGTTCGGAGTTTCCATATGATCAATGGGTGTGACGGCGCAACATCGAAACTTCTATTTCTGTCACACACACGAAATATCTTGCAGAAAACATTTGCATAAGCTGCCTTCGTGTAGCAAGTCCTGAAATTATTAAGTGAACATGTGAAAAAGAGGGGGTATTCCGGAACAATTATTCAACGTATGCTTTTTCACTCAATGCAATTAAATTATGTGGTGTGCATACATTAAATGATTTTTCCTAGTGAATACAAAAAGTGCATGTGCAAAAAATTTTCACAGCGCATGTGCACGCCACGATTGTATGCAAAGTAGTTTATCGTGATACAAGTTACACTAAAAATAGGTCTGTGAAAAAGCATACGTTAAATAATAGTTCAACAATACCCCTTCTTTGTTACATGTTCACTCAATTATTTCAGGACTTCTTACACGAAGGCAGCGTATGCAATTATTTTTCTGTAGGATATTTTTTTCAAATTTCAACGAAGACCAATTTGCAAGCATTGAATAATCGTTCAGAATCATCAAAATCCAATGCCAATTCGAATTTGAGTGGTAATGACGCTGCATGCAAGCACACTTAGATACCTGTCTAGTACATTTTTTTATCGCTTGGAGCGCACGAAAGGAAATCCCTATAATGTTCAAAGAACATCGTGCGTTCCTAGGGAGAATAGGAAAAGGAGGTAGGTATTGGAGGATGCATACATTGAAAAAACGTTGAACAAAATCTGTCATTACCGGCCAAACTATTAGGAAAATATCTGGTGAAGTTCACAACAAAGTGATAGAGTTTCTCAAAATGATAAAATATACAACGTGTTCAATTTAAAATTTCTGAGTGACAACTACTTCCTAGTAGAAGCGACAACGCTACAGTGTTTGAAATATTTTTATATACAGGGTTAGTCACGAGCAACATGGCGGACTCTGACTAAATGGAAACACATTATGAAATTTCAGTACACCATCAGTTTCGTAGCGGGCTCTGAATTCTATATACGTTTCGAAAATATTCGGCATACCAAAGTTTCGATTTTTCACGGAACATCCTGTATTTTATTGTATTTCGAGGTTCTACTTGAAGAGTTGATTTCATCGATCTATCACAACATAGCACACTCGCGGTTTAGCGGGCATGATGACGGAGATATAGGGGTGTGAAAAATATATATTTTTATTGTTTAGGAATTTTTTTGTCTCGAAACTATTCATTATTGATCATAACGGCTTATATGACACACATCTTGACTTTTCATTCACTGTCTACTGACATTTAGCTGAAGCAAATATAGAGTGATTCATAATTTAGATTTCTGAACTACGCATACAAATGCAGGATGGTTTGCAATTTAGATTTCTGAACCACCAAACAAATGCAGGTTGGTTTACATTTTTGATTTGTGAACCACCCCGTATTTGTTTATAGTGTATTATGAATTGGTATTCATCGTACAGGTCGTGGAAAGAAATTCAGAATTGAGAAAACCCAATAACGTTTCTGTGATTAGAGGTATGTCAAAACAAATTTCCATCGTTCAAGTTTGAACCCCTTGATTGGGTATAGAAGTATTGAAAAGGAATATTCTCAGACATATAAGGAACATGAAGAAAATATCAAGAAATATACTGAGGATTCGTTTGTGTTCAGTAGATATAATTCAATGTTCATCGTGGCATATAGCCTGGAAAGTAGTTATTATCTGTTGAGTATACCGAGAAAGAATTTATATTTTTATCAGATAGATAATAAGAATTTTAATTCTTCTTGATATGTACCATTTTCCATTTTTTTATGTTCATAATAAATCTGATGAGAATATTCCTTTTCAACACCCTGTATTTGTTTTGATTAAATGTTATTATGTAGTAAATCAAAAGTGAAGATAGGAAGATGCAAGCCATTTCGACCAATAATGAATAGTTTTAACACCAAACATTTCTCTAAAGTTGAAAAACCTATATTTCATCATTCCCGCAAGACTCCAAGTGTGTGATAGATCGAGCTTCTTCAGAAACAAACTGAAAAGGAGTAAAATACATAGTGTTCCATGAGAGAAATCGCAACTTTGGTATTCCACACCCTTGCAGAGCACCCTGTACATTGGTGAATATTCTCAATACGTAATTTCCAGAGCCCTTCACGAAACTGGGATGATGAAATTTCATTACGATGACAAAAACGGGAATATGACATGTTCACGTTTCCCCGTCAGAGTCCATCTCGTACTCGTGATTCACTATGTATATAGATCAAAACATCACTGATATTTCGGATTTTCTACATGATAACCCTTCTCGAATCTTATACCACTCGACATTTATTTTATTTTCTCCAAGCGGCAGGGAAAGTGGCTTTTTCCTGACACTTGACAGGCAGGAAAGGTGTACTTCCTCTGCCCAGACAGGAAAAGTTTGTTGCTATGCAACTTTCCAAGAAATGTTAATGAAATTGGTAATCAAAATCGACACTGACATTGGGTGAACACAAAATGATGGAGTTATCAATAAATGATAACACAAAATTGGTGTCATAACATTCGGAGAAAATATTATATGTTTCACACGGCAGTAAATGTAGATTGACTGCCTTGGCTGAATTCCTAGCTTCGCTACGCACGGCTATGAACTATCAGTCGCGGCAGTCAATCTGCTCTACTTTCCTGCCTTGTATAACAAATAACTATTTCATATTTATTAAAAGCCGAAAGGCACACTGGCTGAAATGACGGGAATATACTTTTATTGATTGCAATGTTTCTTGCCAATTCATGCATCTTCGATTGTCAACATTTCAGAACTCCTTGATGATCTAATTACTGGCGAGAAAAAATGTGATCCCTCTAAAAGCCACTATTGTTGTGCTACTTTGTGAATTATAATAATATCAATATTTTTCATTTACCCAGTATAGTTAGGTCTTGGTGTTTTCTAGACATTCCTTGACTTACTATTACTAATACGACTCTGTGTATTAGCTATTCATGCGAGGTCCTTTTTTTGTCCTCGTACCCTTACATTGAAAATTGGAGTCCTCGTAACAAGTGATATCGATAAGTCTTACAGCGAATACTATTGTTTTCGTACCTTTCCTGGAAAATCAAGAACAGAGATAATAATATTCTCAGTTTGGTTGAATCATTCCTCCTGCGAGGAACTTCGTGCGTCTCAAATTTACTGATTGTGTGTGTTTCTACTGTTTCTTGTGATTGATGTTCGATGATGAAGCGGCGCAGATTTCACACTGTTTCCATGATTGGTTCTATTCAGATCAGTCCATTGATATATGAAATTGAATAAACGTCATTGAAGATTCCTGCTAATTCAATGGAATTCATATCAACTGATATGGAAACATCAATCATTATTGTAATTCAGATTAGTCAATGATTAAAATTCAGAAAACTTCGATGGATAATTTTCTTTCTGAGACCATTAAAAACTTCAATTTTTCACTATTATACTGATATATACCTACAAACACATTATGCATTGGAAATATTTCATCTGCAGATTGTATTGACAACAATATTAGGTATATTTTTGATAATTGAGAGTGAATTATTCTGTAATGGGGTTACAGTGACTACTTCACAAATTATCATGGAAGTTTGGGCAATTAGGTTCTCCTAATCGAGAAAATCGAATAAGTTTTCATTGTACAAGTCTCACCTTTCCGTTTGAAAAAATTATGGTTCAATGAGAAAAAGGAATGAATGATATTCCAGATTTTTTGGGATTTTCACTCCTCGTTTCTATAAAATAAAAATATGCAAACCATCTGGTTTGTTCTTGGTACACGTATATTGAAATAATACTCATATTTTTATTTTATAAAAACGGGGAAAGAAATTCCCAAAGAATCTGAAATAATCATTTCACCTCTTTGAAATCAATGAAATATAACAGCATGACTGAAATATATATTGAACCTCCTATCTCAGTAAGTATTGATATTTGACGCCCAGTTATCAAACATAAATATTATTTGTCGGTATAAAATCTACAAGTGAAATATTACCCATTCAATATGAATCAACTTGTATGTAATTACATTCTGAATCTCCATTAATTTTATATCTTCAATCCACAGAGTACCTACTGATTACGTCCACATCATCAAATAACCTATATAGAAAATATCGAGTTCTTGAAATACTTTTTCACGGTAATCAAATCCCTTCAAATTACATGTAGAATACGTTGGAATTTTCAGAAAAATCATAATTTTCAATGAAATTTACTTCACAGGGAATATTAATTAGACGTATTCAAGACAAATTTGAAATAACCTGACGTTAAGAAATTAAGTTTTCTGACACTAAATAATTAATGCTTCACTTTTCTCAATACCCGTTGACCATGAATTTCAATTCACTATTGTGAATACTGATTGATGTTTTCTCAATCTAATTTGACTAAACTGAGTGATAGTCGGTGCACACTATACCGACTGTTTCAATATATTAGAGATGTTCGGTATTATGTCGATTAATGTTGCGACTCAAGGTTACTAAGAATTATTGTTTTCTTTGTCTCAGCTATTTTACCAAATATTAGTAGTAGTTACGATTTATTTTCGCTTTTGTGATACTTTTGAGTTGAATGTGTTTTTAAAAAATATTGGAGATGGAATGTTAGTCTCTGTGAAAATATTTGGCATTTTATGTTTTCTGTATGTATTGAAATGTACCTACCCAGGAGATATTTTCTCTGATTTCTTCATCCTCAACCAAGACCCTTTCAAAGCTATAAGCTGAATTATCTCATAATATGATGAGATTGAACAAAGTATTTATGCTATTGAAGTTTTATTACTGAAACTCAAAAATTTCACGATAACATTCTTGTGCCATTAACGAAGTGACCTCGTTATTTTTTTGTTACTTGAATTATCAAGAATGATGTTTTTTGAAAAATTCTGTTCATCGAGAAATGTTTGTATGAGAATGAATTCTCAAATTATTTTACTAGAATGTTAAGATAGCCTTACCAAGATCGAAACTGTTTTTTATTGATTTATTGAAATGTTATCATGCATCTTGATTAGTTTATCGAAGAAAGCGTTATCCAATTTTTATACATAAGTTCCAACATTTTCCCACGTTATGAGGACTACCACGGAGTATTATTGTTGAATGAATTACTACGTTGAGAGGACAGAATTTCAGATAAACTACACACAAACATAATTTTTTCCAAGGGCATCATAACCATTGCTATTATTTGATGTTCTTCGCTTTTTTAGTGATATTTCAACAAAAAACCTTAAACAAGTAATCAATCATATAAAATGAAGATTGCGCATTTTGGTACTGTTCCGCATGACTGTTACAATGGTTGAAACAGTTATTTTTGTTTCCTTGAAGAGATTTAAAGGGAGAGTTGACCACTGTAACTTTAAGAAACCACGTGATTCAACGTAGGGCCGCCTCGCATGCAACGCCCACCACGTGCTGTCCCAAAGTTAACCTGGTCAGATACTAATCGAATGAAGGTAGAGTGCATTTCGTGTAATGTGTTATAATGTCTTTTTATAAATCTCAGAGCATTTTCAGCTATTAGAAAATCTCTGAGTGTTTTTGTTTTGCTTTGGATGTTGGGGAATTCCGATGTAGCACAACTACATGAATGGACCTGGTTCTACCCCAATGCTAACCTAACTAGGTAGACCATGACACTTAATCATATTGACCCGTTTTATTACTTCACGTATTTGATTTATGAAAGGATCCGAAGAGTGACAAGGCCTGGTCTTTCGGGCCCTCTATTCATACAGATACAGGGTGGTCAGAATTCTAAATTTCAAACTATACCCTATATTTGTTCCATGTAAGCCATTTTGACCAATAATGAATACCTAGTTTCGACACATAAAAATCCTAAAATTGAAAAATCTTGATTTTCATCACCCTATATATATCTGTAGAAACCAAGTGTGATACATTCACGAAATCAGCCTTCCAGGGAAACTACGCAACACTAATTTCGTCGCCCAAAATGTTGACCATATTGAAATATGAATAACCTTTTTCTGCTTTGAACAATTCAAATTCGGATCACACTGTTCGCTAGCTCAGTGCTTCAGCTATAAACCTGAGGTTTTTCACATTAAATCGCTACAGGGTGTTACCTGAAACTGTGCAAAATTACCGAATTTTCGAAAGGGTCTCAAATGAAGAGAAAAATGTTTTTTCTAACTTTAAAAGCAAAGGCATGAAGATGACCTCATTATCTTGCTACAGTTTTGGAATTGTCATCTTATTTCTTTTATTCACAGAGTGATCTCCAAAAACACAACTTTTCTGTTTTGCAGTCATAACTTTTTTCCTCGTTAACCGATTTTCCGAATCTCAGGCTCATTTCTAACCTGAAACTTATGATGAAGAGGTATGTAAAGGGTGGCCCATTATTGTGAGAAAGTGAGATAACGGCTTCGCTGTTTGAGACAAATAAACAAAAAATTCTGAGATGGTTCAAGCTCATGAGCAGCACATTCCTATAATATTTTGCGTTGAACAGGGTGACTCAAAAATACGTGAAGTATAAAAGCTACCTATACTTCTTCTTATAGAACACCATGTATTGTATTGTATTTTCAGATTCTCCATGAGCTGATTTCATCGATCTATCACACTTTAGGTTTGGGGGATGTTATGACAGATTTTGGGGGTGTGAAAAATCTAGATTTTTCAACATTCGGATTTTTTTTGTCAAAAGTACCCATTATTGGTCAAAACGGCATCAATTTCCCCATTTCAACTTTCGATTTACTATCTACTGTCATTCAATTCTGATGGATACAGAGTGATTCATGATTATACTGAATTATTAACCACCCTGTATTCGTTCAAGCGGTTCCGATCAATAATGAGTACTTTTGACACAAGGAATCTCGAAAGATGAAAAATCTCGATTTTCTACACTCCTTATCTCTGTCATCACTTCTTAGAACCAAAAGTATCGAGAATTGAAAAATCTAAATTTTTCACACCCTATATCTCTGTCATAACTTTCCTTCAACCTAAAGTGTGATAGATCGATGACATCAGCTCATAAGGAAAAATCTGAAAATACAATACAATACAGGATATTCCATAAGAAGAAATATAGGTAACTTTGATACGTCACGCATTTTTGAGCCACCCTGTATAACGCAAAATATTTTAGAAATGTGCTGCTCATGTGCTTAGACCATATCTCAGAAAACTTTGTTCATCTGTCTCAAACAGCGGAGTCATTATCTCACTTCCTCGCACTAATCGGCCACCGAGTGGGTCACCCTGTACATATCTCTTCATCTGAAGTTTCAGATCCAAAATGAGCCTGAGATTTGGAAAATCGGTCGACGAGGAAAAAAGTTATGACTGCAAAACCGAAAAGTTATTTTTTTGAAATCACTCTGTAAATGAATTAAATAAGAAGACGATTCAAGAACTGTCCCAAGATAATGAGGTCATCTTCATGATTCTGCTGTCAAAGTTGTAAAAAAATTTTTTTTCTGCATTTGGGACCATTTTGAAAATTCCGAAATTTTGCACAGAATCAGGTAACACCCTGTAGCGATTTTATGTGAAGAACCTCATGTTCTGAAGAAGTACGAGATTATAGCTGAAGGACTGAGCTATAGCGAACAGTGTGATCCGAATTCGAATTGTTCAACGCAGAAAAAAGTTATTGATATTTTAATATGAGCAACATTTTGGGGTGCGACGAAATTAGTGTTGCGTAGTTTATTTTAGAAGTGCAAATCATGTCAATTTATACGTACTATCAAATATTCAAAAAATAATTATTTTTCTTCAGTTCGGGCCCAGCGATGAAACGAAACGAATAATTACGAGAGATCGCCTGTACAATAATTTCAGAACAGAAATTCTATGAAGTTATATTCACAATACGAATAATGTCAATAGATTTCCATATTACTTCCATCGAAATTCATCCACACAAAAGTGTTGAAATTTTCCGAATGAAGAATGCAGATACTATTCGAGATATAATAAGAATAAAATACTATACACTGTCCTCATAACTTCACTGTGTCCTCTCAACCTCACACAAAAACTATTGAAAATAGCGGAAAATAGCGTCCTCGTAAAGAGAGTCCTCGCAATACATTGTAAGTATGGAGTCCTCGCAACAGGCAAAACTGCAAAGTGTGAAGTGAAAATAAGAGAATTCATTGAGTGTATTATCAAATTTAGATACCATATACATGATAATCGTCCACCACGCATATTTCATGTGCTTAAAATGATTTCTTCACAGGGTCCTCGCTAAACAAATATCTTTCAACACATACGAGTGGGTCACCATCATAGACACATTGACGGACGTCAAACAATCCTTCTTCAGAGCCGCACTAAGCACCCGGGGTAACAGCAGCTATCCAGATGGCTATGAACCTGTGATGAAAAAGTGTAACAGCCGCTATCCAGATGACTATGAACCTGTGATGAAAAAGTGTGGGGACTTTGTGACTTTACATCAATTCATGGAAAGCGGTGTGAAACAAATTCCCATTCACAAAGATGCCACCGAAATGACCTTGAATGAAGAGGACGCCACGGAAATTTAAAAAACACATGTGGGTGTGGTATCTAATCGACTTGCCATGTTGAATGCCTTGGATTTTCATGGTTATTTCCACAATGTTTCCAACATTGCCAGCACATGATTGTATGAAAATGAAACTATTTTGTCATTTAAAGAAATCATTACTGGGCTTTGTGAGGCATCTTTTGCAGACAGCATTCGTGCTAGTGCTCTACGAGAATATTAATTCTATTACGATTCTCGAAATTGATGTACTTGTGAATAATTTCTTGTAATAAATGATTGAATGCTTGTACTGGTTTTGTTTCACATCAATAGTCACCATGATGATGTGCGGCTATGTATAGAATGAATGAAGCACGAAGATTTTCTCTAATATGTTTTTTAATTCATGATTCAACGAAACAACAGCATGACAATGAAAAAATACATATACTACCTATCTACCTACCAGTTCAACACCTAGCTAATGCAATTTTTCTCATATTCATGATAACAATATTGCGTGAACACTCTGTAGCTTAATTAAAAGCGCAAAGTTTCTTGAATGTTCAACCTCTCTAGCTCATGATATTTTTCCTATATTCATAATACCAATATTGTATGAACACTCTGTAGCTTAATTGAAAGCGCAAAGTTTCTTGAATGTTCAACCTCTCTAGCTCATGAAACTTTTTTCCTATATTCATAAAACCAATATTGTATGAAACTGCAATATAAAAAAATCTATAATGCTGCATAGCTTGATTGAAGCGTAAAGTTTCTTGACTATATTTATATTTTTTCATGTAATCTTCATTATACTTCAAAATATTTATTTGAAATTACATGAAGCTGCCAAAAAGAATTATATGAAAAATTCTATATAATGCAAAAAAATCTAAGAAGAAAAATAATATATGAGTAACATTTTTTCGTTTCTGATAAAAACTATATATTGGTGAAACACAATCAGCAAAATTTTGCTCTCTTATATTTATGAAGATCGTGAATGCATTCATCACGATCTTTCAACTTAAACACAACATTGTGTAAATCATTTTGACACCAATTAGACTTATCACAGTAAAGATCGTGAATTTCATTGCTAGTGACAATGTCATGGTCAATGATAGTGCTAAAATATAATTCTTTGTTCTGAAACTCTCTGATTATCGTGGCGAATAATTTCTTACACGCTTTGTAAACAGACAAATTGAACTCATCAATTTTATAACATCTTTTCAGAGAACAATAACAATCTTTGGTGCAAAAAGCTTCTAAATTATCAACATCTAATAGTGCTTTTCGAAAATCTGAAGGAATGTCGACATCATAGTAGTATTGATCTGGAAAATCGAGCAAAATGAAATCGTTGTAAGGCACTGATTCCCGATTAATTTTGAACCATTTGTACTTTGCGAAATTTTTCACCACTCGTCCAGTCAATGGCGGAGGTAAGGGAGATCTGAGGATGAAGACGAGTACTGATTTCATGTTTTCACATACAGCTTTGATACACATGTCTTGTAGATTCATTTTTTTTTCTGTAATGAAAAATAATGAAGAAATTAATTCAAAGTTTTGTGTCCCCAGGGCAAAGTGTCAAACGAATCGTCGTTCATAATTTTTCGTTTATCGTCATGTGAACTCAGACCTTTTTTACATTGCTCGATGGAGTAAACATCATGGGCGTAGGAACGAATTGTTTGTTGGGCTATAGTCTTCTCTTTTTATCTTTCAAACATTCTACATAATCTTCAAATGATAATTTATTCTTAACTATGCATTTTTTGACTCCCTTTGACTTTTTAGTTATTCCGAAATTTTTCAATTCACTATCCAATCGTTCTTCATTCAGTCCTTTTCTCTCTAAACGTTTCCTCTCTTTTTCAATGTCTTCATTGGTTGTTTCCAATTTATAGCTATACATTTTGGCTCGCAACCCTGCGAAATGAGAAATTATCCTTCCGCAGGATTCGTCCTTTAATAAACCTAATACCTTTTTATTGACTTAAGGAATTCCATAAACATTTTCAGGAGCATAGTCCGATGTATCGAATCTTTCTATATTCCGAGCAATCACTTCCCTATATACATCGTCACACGTAATTTCATAAATGAAACTATCTGTGTCGGTGTACATCAGCTTGCAATT
Organism: Phaedon cochleariae; assembly: GCA_918026855.4. Classification (NCBI taxonomy): domain Eukaryota; kingdom Metazoa; phylum Arthropoda; class Insecta; order Coleoptera; family Chrysomelidae; genus Phaedon; species Phaedon cochleariae. The sequence goes on from OU896708.1 coordinate 34,781,585, forward strand.
TTCCTCGCCTATATCCAATTTTTTTATGAAATAATAATGGAAATCGTACATGACAATCTTGGATAAATCGAGAATAGACATACCAATGTACAGGGGCTTGTTGAAAATTAACTCTGACTTTTTCAATTCAACAGCTACGAGGTCCTTATCGAAAATTGTTCGATTCTGAAATCTAGGACTAGCAATTAAATTTTTGATGCCATAACGGCCTTCATACTTTCGCACCAATTTTACAACGCGGTGATTGCGAATATTCTCCATTGTTTTCCCAAACACCGCATTGTTCATTAATTTATAAAGGTCTTTCTCAAAGGTGCTCGTAGCCATAGTCCTCAATCGCGTATTCAAATCGATATATGGTTTTAAAAATGGAGACTGAACGAATTTTAGGACTTTATGGATTTTTCTCAATTTCAATCCATGCTGCAGAGCTTGCTTCAAGTTTCTATAGTGTAGGGTGTATTGTTTTTTGTCATGAAGGGTAGCCATCAATTTTGATAATTTGGAATTGGGTGGAATGCGATGTTCAGGACAAAATGGGATATCTTTGTGCAAATCGTGTAGCCTCTCAGGATATTCCAAATCCACTTGAAGAATATAACCTTCATCGGCATCATCAGCAATTTGGGTGACATCAATGTTGGTGTCATCAACCCAAGTGAAGCCTCCATAGGGGAGCGGTTCACTCATAGCTTTACCATACAAATTGTTCACGTCAAGGTAAAGCAGATATTTTGACGGCTTTTCAGGATCATAATTAATCTGATATTTATTATTCGCCTCACTGTATCTACTACAGCAAACCGATAAACCTCCTCGTATTGCTTCTTCTACAAACATGACCATGTCTATATCTTTCAGAATTTGTAATTTACACCCTGTATATTTGAGCATACAATCCCAAGTATACCAAGGCATGGTGTAATACCAGGCTGGGTCGAGAGAGTACGTTTTCAGTGAGGATTCGCGAAACTTTTCCATTATGTCGGCGAGAAGAAGAATATCGGTACGCATGTACAAGTCGCTATATTCCCCAAGTGTCTTGATTTCGAAAGCCGCCCAAACGTTTCGAGCGTGAGCATAATCAACATCAGAAATATTTTCATCGTATGATCTATTGTGAAAATTTTGAATAGAAGGCAAGTTAGTTTCATTCAATTTTTGTTCACTATCAATAAAGTCATAGAGAAAAACGCCTCTTCTTGTAAGCAACTGAAATTGGCTTTCATTCACACTGCTAAATTCTTTTTTCAAAATTTTCAAATCAGCAATATTCAGGGTTTTTGTGAGAGCATCGAGACCTGCTCCCAGAAAACGAAATGAGTCAATAAATCTGAATTTGATATCGGTTTCAGAATCATGCTGAGTAAAAGATATGTATTTCTCCTTGTTCACTGGAAGCACAGTTATACGCCCACGCTTGGAAATGTCCCGAATTAGGAAATGTGAGTCATATCCTGAGAGGTTGTGAAAAGCTATTGGTACAACAAACTGTTTTTTAAAGTTGATGTTGCATGGAGCTTGGTGGGCAAGACCCCTAAATTCGCTCGTGAAGTGGTTGTGTTCACGTACGACAATGTCTTTTTCCTCGAATTTTTTCTCACAAATATGACAAACATCAGTTGCGACGCCACTGGTGTTACCCGGCTTCACCACCATTGGAACGATATTTTTAATTTTAGATTGCACTAATTTGGCAACCTCAGACATTTCTTTCGCAAACCAATCCATGCAATCCTCGCCTCGATAACTTCTATAAAATGAAAGTGAATCATCATTTTAAGTAATACCCAGCACTATAGGTCTTATGGTGCTGGTACTTTAAAGTTGTTTTAGATATTTTTGAATTGCATTTTTGTAATAGCGATTCAAAATCTGCATAAATTATAAAAGGGCATGTCTGTTTATAGATGTCGTTCTTGAATTCGACAAAATCATATTTTGGAAAAGACATTTTTTCTTTATTGGTTTTCTCACATAAAGCAGTGTGATTATCGAGCTTCTCCTGACTCATGAAATAGTTGAGACATCTGTCACAAAGGTATTTTTTGTTATGATATTTGTTGAGTTGTCTGGATAGCAAACGTGACAAGTCTTTTATCCAGCAGTAGTGGTGTCTGATTGAAATATCTTCATCATGAACAGGCGGGGCTTCATAATCATTTAATTTGGGGAAATATTTATCTTGAATCAATAATGAATTAGCATGTCTATTCAATTTATGTTTGGTCAATCTGATGGGCACGACTGAGTGATATTCTTTGTCTCTAATTGTATTCAATTCTGAGCCATAAACATTAATGGAAATATCATTTAGTTTTTGGAATTTTGTAATCTGAGGTAATTTTATCGGTATGTCTAGACCTTTTGTATTCAAAACTGTCGCAAAATGTGGGTAATTTGTTATTCTTCCAGTATTTTCTGCTGATGGATATAAAGCGCTAACTACGCTCCAATAGAAGCATGCTTTATCAAGGTTCTGTACATTGATACAAGCACGCTTATTTGAAATGTCCCTAGGTAATTCGATGAAAGACGAGCCGTTTCCTATTTAAAATTCATTGATGGCCACTTCCAAGGAAATAATTTACTTCAAAGCCCACCCACTGTTTTTCTCAGCAAATTCACTCAATTTATTCAAAATCATATCGATGCAATTAATTTTGAACCAATCCTCTAAATCTGTTCCTACGTCCACAGTAGCATTAGTAGTATTGAAATATTTTCTATCACTTATTTCAACATTATTTGATGTTTTCACGAAATCACCACAAAATGAAAAATTGATTTTCAGCATGGTAAACTTATCGAAGATCTTCAGAATTTTTTTCTCGAATAATTTGAAAGAATCCATCAAGAAGTCAATGACTTCCTTATGACTCAAATTGAGAATAAGTGCTGTTTGAAGTCTTGATTCAAATAATGAATTCACGTTTATCCATCTAACTGTTTGTTTTTGTTTCAAACCTGAGCCAACATGACGATATTTATGCATCGTTTTCATGAAGAACCTCATTCGTTTGAGCTCACCAATTTTGGTTTGTATTTTTCGCTTCAATCCGATGGAAAAATGAAATTTTCTCGTAGCCAAAATACATTTTCTAATATGAGAGTTGATTGACTTGAGAGCAAATAAAGCATGTGGTTTGGAATTATTTGTTTTGATCGCTAAAAGTGTCTCATCGATTTAAGTGAGGGTCCTATTGAAATTGTCCATGATTGTGTAATACCAATATATGCGTTTTCAGAAAGAAAAAAGTTACTCACTATTTATTTTCGATGATTTCGAAAGATGTGGCTGGATGCTGCTTTCCGACGTTGATTGTTTCTCCATATACCAAGGAATATTCGCCTGGGGTGAACTCTCCGACGTGAGGCTCGTAGTCAGCTGTAACCCTGTTTGGTAGAAATACCACAGAGTCCTCCAATTCTAGAAGAACTGCCTTGCCGAATCTCGTACTCGTTATTTTTGCTCCTTCTATTGAGTGCGCTTGTCTCAAGGATAGCTCCGTAAGCTTTCTTATATCCTTCTTTGCTACGAGGGAGGCTTTGTTCAGAGAGGTGAGATCCATCTGGAGAGAAGAATGAGTTAAAAAAGCATCTTTTTCGTTTGAAAAATTCAAATTGGAACGACTTAAGGTCTATAATATTCGCAGAAATGTGAAATTATTCACGAGAGATCGAAATGAATGATAAAAGACCAATAATATTTGCAAAAACTCAATATGAAATGGAAAAAAAAACGTCAATTATATCTACGCAGAATAGTGGAATTATTTTCTAAAATTCGAGATGAATTACAGAAGGTCTTTGGTATTTGAAGAAAGAAGACTCTGAATGCGATTGAAAATAAGTTGCAATAATTATATACGGTATCAAGAATACAAACTCAGAAATACAATTAAAAAAGGTCTGTAATATACGTAGACATTAGGGTATAAACAAGCACTTTGATATGAAATAGATGTACTTACTATTATCGGTATTATGGCGGCGAAACAGACAGGTTCTGGCACTGGTAGGTAAATAGGTAGTAGTTGGCTGCTTTCACTGTTGAACTGATGGTTGCATCAATGCGGAATGCAGTTTTGTAGGCGCAGATAGCGTGGGACCGCAGGCAGTAAACATGCAGTCGCGTCATGTTAATTGATATGCGCATATGAAAACATTCTGGCAATCTCGAGATAATGGTCAAACAAAATAAAAAACGCTGGTCATGGAATGTTGTTTTGAATATAAATGCGCATCTTATATGTAGCGGATAGCAATCTTGAGATATCATCATAAAAAAGGAAAACTCGTGTTCAAGGTTATCTGAGACTGGTTGTGTGAATATTCCTCGGAGAGCGCGTCTATAGATACACAGCGGTCATGCGGCGTCTTAATTGGAATATTATGCAAATTGATAATGTATTCCCAAGGCATAAAAAAACCCACAAGAAATCTTGCAAAATAACGAGCCAACGGAATAAACATATTTATATTCACATGAATCGACATGACCAGACAAGATTGAGCTTGATTTCACATATTCTTCATTTCCTACAGAAGAACTGTACAATTTTGAGTAATATTATTACAACAAAAAATGCTGAATTGATATATATGAACAAGTTCAACATAGCAAAGAATGTTTCATGATCCACTGCCCGTGTTGGTATTCATGATCTGAGAAACTGCCATTGATTCAAGTCGCCAAAGTTGAAAATCAATCTGATTTTATATTTCGTCTCGTTCTCGGGTACTCTTATTGAAAAAACTTTCATTAGACCATCATTGATGAAATCTCTTCGCATAGAAATCCACAAGCATGACTCATTATCGAAACAAATTCCTGCTTCGCTGACTTTTTTCGGCACATTCATGTACAAAATGTCTCCCATCATTGAAAACAACAATACGAATGATGCTTTCAAAACAACCATATTTTTTTGATGTGTTACTTGATAGTAGTATAGTTCTGGTACTGATAACGTCTTCCAATGAGGTTATTTTCGAAAAATTCCGAATCATCAGCTGTTTATCTTCGAAACGTTTTATTGCTTCGTCCAGTTCTCTTATTTTCCTCTGGAATTCCTCCAACTGACGTTTGAACTCTGTCGCAGACATTTGAAAACTGTTACAAAACATTCGACTATTCTATTTTTGCATCTCGATGCGCATGCGCATACGCAGTAGCTATAATGCTTGCATTTCTGCATGCCATTCCGTCAACCACATCATCTTGAGCAGATATGGAGAAACACTTTTTTTTACAGCAATATATTTTCAACGTTTTAGGACATTCATATTCTACTGAAACTCCCATCATTGATGAAGGTTCGTTGGAAAATAACACGTCAACTACTGACATTCAAAGATTTATACCTTTCTGTTTTTTTGTTGTCTATTCATAACAAAGGACGTATCATCTTTATTGAATCAGTGTACCAATTGACGTGAAACGAGAAGCATCTGAATTCTTTTGAACCAGCTTGAATTGAAAAAAAGAATGCAGCCTGAAGTAGCAGTGCTCTTAGATTTTTCAAAATCTCCAACCACGGCTCTGAAAAATCTCACCGAACAAGAATTGCAGTACATTCCAGTAGAATTTCTCATCGATTTTGCAGATCCTTGTGGACTACTAAGGGTGTGGCATAAACTTCCTGAAGAATATCGCAGCAACTTCAAACTCTAGATCAAGCTGCCATGCTTTGTTCATCATAATCGTCCAGATCGGCGAACACACTTCGAAAGCCAACCATCTTCTCAAGAAAAATGTCAACTTTGTAGAAAAGCATCACTATGAGATATAAATGATTTCGATAATATTCTCGTATTTTAGTTTTTATATCCTTTTACTCCATACATTATATGTCAAAAGTCATACGTCATATGTCGAACGTCATACGCCATCGCCAAAACGGCAATTATGTATTACGTAGCCCCCCGAATTATTCTGACGTCCGACAACGTAGCACACCGAGTATTTTCAACGTCTGGCACATCTGTCCCATCGCTCGCTAGCACTCGCTAGCAGTCTGTGCCTGTGCCACTGCCAATCTCTGTATCATTCTCACAACTCGTAAACTTTCCCGTCTAGTGGTGTGGCGCGATGATAGCGCTGCGGGCTCACAGCCCGTCGGTCGGGGTTCAAATCCTCGCGCAGAGCACACCCGACCAGATTTTTTTTAATTCCAAATATTCATTCCATCGAACTCACCATCCATTACTCGAAATCGCCACCATCATCCGATATTTGAATTTGTCACCATCCAATATTTGAATTTGCCGCCGCTCAGTACAGAGCGCAGCCACAGCGACACTAGTGCCACTAGCGACACCAGTGAGTGTTTTTTGAACCCTTGAATTAGAAGCCTTGTTGTCTTAACTACTATGTGAGTTGATAGGCTAGAGACATAGAGTGTGCACACCGATGAAGTTGATGTATCTTCATCTGCCTATCGTACTCGATATATACCCTTCAAAGACGTCTCATATTGTCACTACCATCATATCTACTGCAACTATATGCATGTCAGATGCTAGACTGCATAGTTACAGTGTAAACATAGTCGAAGTCGAAGTTTCTTGTCCTGCAAACTGTATGCGTTATACCCGCTTGGAAGTCGTCTCATATGGTCAATGCAAACTCGTCAGCTTCAATACTGTCAATGTTAGATGATAGGATAGAGAGATATAGTGTGCAAAACGATGAAGTCGATGTATCTTCGTTTGCCTATTGTACCCGTTATATACCCTTCAAAGTCGTATCATATGGTCACTGCAATGGTATCTGCTTCTACTGTATGCATGTCAGATGCTAGACTGCTGAATTACAGTGTAAACATAGTCGAAGTCAAATTTTTTTGTTCTGCAAGCTGTGTGCGAGATACCCGCTTAAAATTCGTCTCATATGGTCACCGCAGTAGTTAAACAATGCGGTTTGTAGGGAATTTCGGCAGTTGGCCCGCCTAATGGAAACCTATTACATTCATTATGACGTATAACGTTTAGTTCACCTAATAATAATTTTATTTAATTAAAAAAAGATACTCATACCGTATAGGATTTGAACTTTGGATCTCTGGGTTGGCAAGCCGACACGTTACCAAGTAGCTATGGGGGGTCCAATTTATCAACGTGCAAGTGTATGTACGACTCAACTTGTCCCCCTGTTTTCGAGAGATATTTTTTGGAGGGCCATGAGTATGGATATTCGACATATGGATGGGTATATGGATATTTGCAGGGGGGGGGGAAGTTCATTTTGCTTCATTGGGCCAATATGAGCAATTTAAATGAGTATATTAGGCTTATGAATGAGTTTCAGTAAATATTTCTATGTTCTACATAGATTTGATTTTACGGTACTGCTAGTGTCCTCACTCGGATGTGAGTGGAAACTGTTTGCTATGTTTACCTTCTCCTATTACAGAGGTCTTTTTGAAGAATCTACTCGTATGTGTTACGCTTCAACCTAATTCCGCGAGGTGTCGCTACTGATACTGTTTTCCAAGGTTTGTAGAACTGATGATTATTTTGTGTTTTCAATATTTAATATGTTTTGCTAGTCTATATGGCCGTTTTTTGTGTTCCTAGAGTACCTTAGTGAGCGAGGTGTTGCTACTGATACTGTTTTCAATATTTCCGTTCTTCAAACCTACCTTTGATTTCACCGTACCGCTGGGGTCCTCATTCGGGCGTGAGTGGAAACAGTTTTCTGCGTCTACCTTTCACAGAGGTCTTTTTGAAGAATCTATTCGTATGGTTCACGCTTCAACCTAATTCCGCGAGGTGTCGCTACTGATACTGTTTTCAATATTTAATATGTTTTGCTAGTCTATATGGCTGTTTTTGTGTTCCTAGAGTATTCCTTTTCATAAAATAAGTATATTATGTCACTCCCAAAACATTGAAAAACGCACATTAAACAAAAAAAAATGGACCGCAAAGCGTTCTGGATGGCGCCAAAAGACAAAATATGGAAATGATATAATGTTTCGCTTTGTGTACGTTCTTGTTGGAAAATTAGGTATTCTGAAGTCCGATGTAACTATATTCTTTGAAAGTTTCAATTCCCCAATGTTATCGATGAAATATAACATTCAGGTACCAGTACGTATAGGTATATCAACAATGAATAAATAATTGACTCATGCAATGGAAATTAATGAGTCTATTGCATCAGCTATACATAAAAGGTTAACATGCACCAGGAAATTGAAATGGAAACATTTTTTTCAAAATAAGTGAATGTATATGCAACGGAGAACTATTTATATAAGGTGAAATTCAGTTCGAGAAGTACACAGTTAGTTGAAAACACAGTGAATTTATATACC
>OU896708.1:34792660-34845660 GCA_918026855.4 Phaedon cochleariae
GCCATCAGAGTTCAAAAGGCAACCTAGAACAGTCAAAGAATTGGAAAGATGGAGAGCAACTGAACTCCGACAATTTCTTATCTACATTGGACCTGTAATATTGAAGAAAATATTACCTCCACATGTCTATGCTCACTTCATGATAATGAAATTTGCCACCACAATATTGTTGAGCAGTGAATTAAACAAGAAATATAATAACTATATGCAGGATCGTTAATGCAAGTGTTTGTATCACATGCTCCAAAGATATATGGCGAAGAAATAGCCACCTATAATTTCCATTCTCTCATACATCTGGCCCATGAGGCAGCAACTACATTTGGTAGCCTGAATACTATTAGTTGTTTTCCATTTGAGAACCACTTATATGTAATGAAAAACATGTTGAGAAAATCAAATTTACCACTTCAGCAAGTGATTGGAAGAATATCTGAAAAGGAAAATGTTATATCAAAAACTATTACAAAACTGGATGTATCTCTTTGTGGAAAGATTGTAAAGGCTAACAATATTCCAGAAAATTCTAGTGAAGAAATCAAGAACAAATATAGAAACCATGATTTTTACGTTAAAGTGATCTCTGAAAAAAGAAAACTGAAGTTATCCAGAAAACTTGGAAATAATATAGTAATGCTAAAGTGTGGAAAAATTGTCCAGTGTTTATACTTTTCAATTATTAATAATGAAGTCATTGTCATTGGCCAACCTTGCAAAATAATCAAACCATTTACAGATTATCCTGAGGATTCAAGCATTATTTCTCTTTTAGAAATTGAGATAACTGATGATAACAATTTAACAGACTTCTCTTTTTCAAGAATATAATGTAAAGGAGTGGTTATACCTTATGAAGGAAAATTTGTTTTTTCACCACTGTACCATTTATTATGATACTCACTCATACTCACGTACTTTGTCAGATTTAATGTATATAAGGAATCATCAGGCCAGGTTTTTGTAAAAGGTTTTGAACAGTAGGTGCTTTTTTCAGAATTTCAGTTGGATGGAACTTTTTATTCAATTTTATGAAGAAATTTATTGAGAATAATAGAAATCTTATATTCTAGAGATTATTGTATAGTGGAGTTCCCAGAAGAAGAGAAAGGAGGAGCAACCCCCATGTCAATTATTCCAACTAATTGGTTAAAACAAATGGAGATAAGGTGTTATGCAGCGGGCCAAGCAATATAAAAAGCAACTTAGATCTTGCCAGAGCTGTGAGATCAAAACTCCAACTGGATGAAGATGAAGTAGACTGGTGCAAAGTTAATATTAAATACAATACTAGTAAGTATTTTTTTCCTAGAGAGCTCTTTCATTCTAGAAACTAGCTCCCTACACATATCTCATAAAACATGTTTCACCTTATAAATTGAATTGAACGATATAGTTATGTTTTAGATATAAACCATTGAATTCTATTCATACTTCTATCAGAAAGATTATATTATTATATAAAATGAATATTTGAAGGCACCTGTGATATTATATTTGGAGTCTGAAATGAGAGATTCTATGACCTACTGGAATTGCAAAAAATATCAAGCCCATATTTCTCATCTCTTCATCAATTATATTTTGTTTCAGATGATTATGAAAAAGCTGTATCCAGGCTTAAATTTTTAGAAAATGAAACTAGTCTCTCATCTGCACCATCAGATGAGGATGGTTCTGCAACAAAAAGGAAATCCAGAAAAAATTCAAAGTATTTCTCAGATGACGAAACACCCTCCAGGAAAAGTTTTCATAAAAAACAAACATTTTCATCTCAACGTGAAATATCTTCTGATGATGAAGAAATACCAGCAGTGCCAAAAATCACCAAACCAAGAAATACACCAGCAAGACCATCCATTGAACAAAATCACAACACAACTGTTTTTTCAGCATCAAGACCATCCATGGAACAAAATCACAACACAACTGTTTTTTCATCTAATGAAAGAACACTTGTGCAAGATCCTGAAGAGCCCCTATATACATTCAAAGAGCTCTTCAAATATGTGAAAAGAATTGAAAGTAAGTCATCTAAGATTAGGAGAACTGTTTCAATACCTGTCCTTTGCCTATCATTTATTTATTCATTTCAGTTATTCCATTACATTTTTCTTCAATATTACATGATATACACATACATATATAAAATATATTAAAAATCTCAAGTTTATTGAATAGGTGGACTGGGTTCGAAGTTCAGCGACATCAGAAATTTTTCTGACGGCCCAAGAAAGTGTTTGGGATCACACATTGAAAGGAAAGGCCTATGTCATGCCTTGCTCGCACAAGTCTAGAACAAATTTTGGAACAAAATTTTTTTATGTTCAACAAACAAGCTTGGTTCTTTCAAAGTTTCCATTTATTGGCATTCCTGATTATATGATTTCTCTAAATTATACATTAATTATTTGAAATGATTCATTTCTGAAGTTTGTAACAAGATTTATAGTCTGTTTCATTTTTGTTGGACCACCCTGTATCAGTGTTTGCTTCTTATCCATTTTGAATATTATAATGAGTAACTTCAATCTGTGAGAAAATGAGTCAATATCTGTCAAACTTCAAAATCTTAAGTAAATATCAGACAAGTTCCAAAAATTAGCCAAACAAATTAATTTCAAATAAACTGATTACCGCACTGGCAAACCATATCAAATAATTGTGGAGAATAATTTTTGCTGTCGAATATCCTATATTATTCTCAAAGAAATAAAATTCAAACAGATGACATTGTTACAGGTAAAGAATATCTTTTCTCAGCATAACTTTTGGAAATAATCTACAAATTTTCAATATCTCCAGATCTTCCAATTTGTGATTTCTGTGAACAATATACTTTTGATTTTTTACAGCGCTTGTGAAGTCTTCTATCACACAAACTGAAATACTTTCTGAGAAATTGGATTTAGTGACAAATTTAGTTCAAAGGAATCTCGAAAGAAACCAACCCAATGACATAAATACACAGGAGAATATGACAGTTGAGTCTGTTTCAACTGTGGACGATCTGAGAGAGCTCAACAAAAAATTGTTGGAGGATAATTTTTTTCTGAAATGGTATCTACTGATCTCTAATTTTTTGAAATTATCAGCAAACATTTCAATTCAGAATTATCAGGATATTTAGAAATATAAATGTTTAAGTATATACATTTTTTCAGTGCAATAAAATGAAGTTCATTGGGGGTAAAGATGTTGGTGAAACAATAAGAATAATGTTGGACAAAATGATCGCACATAAATTGTCATTGGTGGTCAATTGGTCAGGTAGAAATGAAAAATTCCCATTCAAGTCCATGGAGAATATAACAAAACTAATATTAGGTGAATATGATTGCATTTATTAATAGTTATTTGTTTTACTAGGGAAAAAAAACAAGATTTAATGCCGCGGCTGGCCAAGGCATTGAATATTCTCTTCTGCCATGTGGAACATATTTTTTTCCAAACTCGTTTCAATTTCAGACAGATTCCAAATAATCCATCATTTTGTTCACTCAATGTCATTGTTGATTTTGATTACCAATTTGAATCAAATTATTACTTGATACGACGTTGCATATGCAACAACCTTTTTCTGTCTAGGAAGTAAAAGTACAGCTTTTATGCCTGTTGAGTGTCATTAAAAAGCAACTTCTGATGTCATTTGGAGAAAAAATTATTTTCAAACCTAGACTGCCTATATACTTTTATTTTGGATTTGTTTTCCTTGAACTTTCTTTCACGTTGTTTTCAATCATTGTTGAAGACCCATTATCATCATTCGTTATTTTTTATCAATATATAAACTACTTACCAGATGAAGTGGGACAGCCAAAGAATTTACTAATTTTGATAAGCTATAACTCGAACATTTCTTGTCCGATGTTGGATTTTCAACCAAAGGTAGAAAGCATCATCCTTCGGCTATGCGTCATTGGCGCCGGGTTTTTATTTTTGCGATTCGTTCTCTTTGTACAGAGTGTGAATTAAGAGCCGAAAAAATTTCAAATGTTTGACCAATAATTTGAGAAATGTGAGGGACCATAGAATTCTTTTTGAGATGTTGGGTGAATGGTTGGTACGATACCTCGAGACGTCTTTGAAATTTTTTTGATAGATTGCGTTGCTATGGAAAAATCGCCATTTTATGTAATTTCATTCTTATTTCAAAATATGGCCTCTTTTAGTTGAACAATAACAGCCAACATCTGAACTGTAACAAGGGATATTTCTACTGAAGATAATTAACACCAGTACCGCGCAAAAAGGGGTTTATGATATTTGGAAACAAAAAATTCGTTTTTATCGTTACAGTTGAAGAAGTGTCATATCCTTAATTAGCATGATGTTGACCAATTCAGAGGTGCGCAAAAAAGAGGTTATGATATTTAGAAACGACAAAAACGTTTTTATTGAAAAAAATCAACAAGATTTTTTGAGATTTTTTCCGATGAAATTATGAAATTGTACTGCTCGAAAAACATCAGAAGCCAGAATTACGTTTTTGACTTTTCATTCATAAATATTGATACAAGAAAATTTTTACTGGGGAACAAAGAACAACACTTGGAAAAATTATTGAAAATGTTTCCATATGAAACTTTTTGAATCACCTTGATGATGGATCCAATTTAATACGCCAATGGATTACTTGGATTCCCACCATGGATAAGTAAAAAACAATTATAATGAGACCGAAATTCTGATTTTCCAATTTTGCACGCTTCTGAATTGGTCAATATCATGCTAAATGAATGTATGACAACTTTTTAACTGTAACGATCAACAAAACTGTTGATTTTTTTCAATAAGAATGTTTTTGTCGTTTCTGAATATCATGAACTATACAGAGTTCAACAAGAGCTACCATAACCGTCAAGAAAAGCGCTCTCTAGTAAACTTTGCCGAATTCAAATCCCGACCAATGTTTGTTATCGATTGCTCGAGGCGCTATCTGGGTCTAAAGTCGTCTACAGTTGACATAAAGTTGGACATTGAAGCGACTACAGGCATCCCTTCCGACACCAAAGCCTATTGCATCATCATTCACGATCAAATCATGGAACATCTCCCACTCAGCGAAATTGTTCGAAATATTGCCTAGTCAGGTGTTGCTGCATCAGTCAGACGTCAGTTTGCTTCGAAGAGTCATGGAGATCGCACTGGTTGACATTCAAGGGTTCATGGTTGATAGTGAATTCATTCCAAAGGAAATGACCATTCGCATTGGCAAAAAGACGAGTCATTTTCTATTCAAGCCATCTGTTGAATTTTCGAGTTTAAGCAGAGAAGATAAAAAGATGGCAAATCACCTGGAACGCTATGTGCATGGTTTGAGATATTCCAGTGGTTATGTGGATTCTAATGAGTTCGATGGAATACTACAAGACAACCTGCAGCAAACAAATATCATCTACGTTAGAGGACACCAAAAGATTCAGTTGTTGCAGCGAAAATGTGCAGAGTTGGAGATGACCAATCACATTGTGAATTCAGAAGATTTTGACAATTCTTGGTGGCAACCAATAACGTTTCAACAATCCATTCCACCTTGCATGAATCATTTCCGCGAAGGAAGGTTCCAGTGCAGTCTTTACAATGTCGATACCTACTTTATATGATTGACTATGTAATTTAATACCTAAATAAAAAACTATATATCGTAATTTCAGAGTTTTTATTCATCACATCCCTCATTTCGCAGTATAATGAAAATAACATGTGAGATTAAAATGAGTGAACATATTAGTGTACAACAAAGTGTCAAAACTGCAATGATATTGACAGAATCTTGATCATCATCTAATTTTGCGGGTGATTTATTCAATGTAAATGTCTGCCAGTCCCCAGTTTCGCCGTCACTGCCATCAGAGAACGATAATTTCAATTTGTAGTCGATAGTGGTCCCATTGTCTCGAGGCATGTCGATTGAATATACAGGTAGTTTGTTATCATCATGTTCCAATCACATCGTTGTGTACGATTCATATCAGAACATATGGCTGCATTCCTCGTATCATATGGTATGTTTGTGTAGAAGACGTTGTTGCTCAGAGCTGTCAATAGAATGAAGCTTGCTTTCAGTATCGCCATCTAGCTGTGTTGGTTGGATTCTTCTCGATGTAGGAAACGTTGCAACTGAACGTCTTGGTTCTGTGAACACCTTGTCCCAAATACTCAATTGCTCGAAATCTTTGAACAAACAAAATTTCTGCTCATACAATTGGATGTCTGCACTGAGCTTTCTAACTTTCAACCCAAATTCTTCTAGTGCACGTCTGTATTCGTCAGAAGACATGATACAACTATTTTTCACATCCATACCTTCAACTAATATCCATCCAATCTCTCTCTTTCTCTTCTTCTCACTTTTTTACCCTCTCACCCTCTCTTACACTCACTACCCATCCCAATGATACACAGAAAATTTCAATAATTATTTTATTAATGATAGATAGGCAGCATATATTATATTCACATTAATAGCCAGGACAAGTATTACATCTTCATAAGAAAAAACATATTCTGAAAAAAAGTAATTTTTCATTGTCTCCTTTCGCAAACTACATTTGTAAAGATGATATCATGCTACTAAAATCTGTAAAATATTTTTAAAGTAAGTCAAGAATCAATATCTGTATGTTCATCACCAGAATCGATGAATCTCTCATAATGATAATGTGAATCATGTAAATCCATATCACATTCATATCGTTCTTTAAGCCCAAATAATAATTCTTAATCTAAAACAAAGAAGTGTAAGTGTAGGTGTATGAGTTTTTTCCTTTATAAATGTTTGATGAAATGATTTACATGAAAAAAATTACTCTTTTGCCTTTGTATGACCCCATGGAAATGTGTCAAACGAACCTGGAATCAAATACCGTTTATCATCTTTGGGACTCAGAGCAATTTTTGATTGTTGAATGCTAAACACACTGTGGGCATATGAACGGATAGTACGTTGAGACACTGTTTGTTATCTGAAATTCTTCAAACAATTCAAATAATCTTCGAACCCAATTTTATTCTTGACAACATTAGTTTTCACTCCTTTCGATTTTTTGACAACCTTACCCCCTTGTACTTTATATGCATACATTTTCGAACGTAGTCCTACGAAATTAGTAAAGATTTTCCCATTTGCTTCATCTTTCAATAAACCCAACTTTTTTTTATTTACTAGTGGCATATTATATTCATTATCTGGAGCATATTCAGATTTGTCAAATTGAGAGAGATCATCCTTTATAACTTCTTCATATGCATCATCACAATTCAATTCATATATAAAGCTGTCTGTATTCATATATAATAATTTACACCTTTCAATACCCATTCTCGAAAGCATATTTATACTCATAGTGAAATTTGTACATACACAATTTCGATAAATCTAGAATAGCCATTCCTACGTATAGAGGTTTATTAAAAATTATTTCGGCTTTCTGCATTTCTACGGCAATCAAGTTTTCTTCTCAAAAATCGTCCTACCACGGAATCGTGGACTAGCTATAAGATTTTTGGCTTTATAGCGACCCTTCCACGATGTCACCAGTTTCACCAATCTATGCTTCCGTTTGTTTTCCATTGTCTTACCGAAAACTGCATTATTCATTAGTTTATAAAGATTTTTCTCAAATTCATTTTTTGCTACAGTCCTCGAAGCAGTATTGAGATCTATATACGATTTGAGCCATGTAGATTGCCTGAATTTCAAAATTTTGTGGATTTTCGTCAGTTTCTGTCCGTTTGCTAAACATTGTTTCAAATTTCTATAGTGTGAAATATAATCTTTTTTGTCGTAAAGTGTTGTCATTAATTCTGGTAATTTTGAGCCGGGTGGTATGCGATGTTCAGCAGCAAATGAAAAGTCTTTGTGATTGTTATGTAAGTCGCGAGGATATTCTAAGTCTACTCTCCATATATATCCTTCAGGTGCATCATCAGCGATATTCATTACGTTGAAATTTTCAACGTTTTCCATCCATGAGAAATCTCCGAATGGTAAAGACTCTGACATTGCCCAACCGTACAAATTATTTACATCTAAATACATGAGATATTTTGAAGGTTTATTGGAATCATATTTAGACATATACTTGTTATTAGCTTCTGAATACCTACCACTACAAACAGAAATACCACCACGTAATGCCTTCTCTATGAACATGATTTTATCAACGTCATTCAATAATTCCAGTTTGCATTTGGTGTACTTTAACATGGCATCTCATGTATATCCAGGCATGGTATAGTACCATGCTGGATCTAACCAATAAGTTGTCCTACATTTCTGCCGGAATTTCTCGAAAACAGCGGTCAACAACATAACGTTTGTTTTCAAATATAAGTCAGAATATTATCCCAAATTTTTAATTTTGAATGATGACCATACCTTTCGAGCATTGGCGTACTGCTCATCGCTAATGTAGTTGTTAATGTCTTTGGATACGTCTTCCAGTCTTTTTCATATATTCAATGACGATGACTTTTACTTTTTATTATATTGACACACTGTCACGTTGGTCCGTCAGACCCACTTGACTGTATTCTCACAATATACCGTGTGAAGGCATAACATTCTTCCCCCTGAAGAAAAACAAAATACATGGTTTTATAACTAGCATAGTTGAATACAAATGAAACAAAGATAAACATGTTTATATTCAATCTTCTAAGGGTAATCTTCCAAGTTTGGCGACTGGTCGTCTGGATATTCCGTTCTTGGTCTTGACGTCGACTACCCTTATCCTTCCATCCACTCCAGGAAAGAGTTTCTCAACTTTGCCCAACTTCCACGCATTTCTTGGGAGATTCTCGTCCAGTAAGACTACGATGTCATCTACCTTGATCGGTTGATTGTCGGTTGTCCAACAATTCCTCTTGGTAAGACTTGGTAATTATTCCTTTACCCATCGCTTCCAGTAGTTGTTAGTCATTTGTTGAACCCGCCTCCACTGTTTCCTGAGATCATGTTGGTCGTTTAATGAAATGATTTCCTGGTTACCATTTGAAGACCCCAATAAAAAGTGATTTGGTGTCAACGCTTCGAAATCATTTGGGTCAGTCGACACCTTTGTCAATGGTCTCGAGTTTACCATGAACTCCACTTCACTGAAAATCGTCAGTAGCATCTCATATTTCAGTGGTTGATGTCTAAGAATCACAAAGAAAGAATTTTTCACAGCTCTGATCAACCTCTCCCACACGCCGCCCATATGTGGGCTTCCAGGTGGTATAAATGTCCACTTTATTTTCTGAGTAATCATGTCTTGGTTTATTTTCGTCTGGTCTAAATCTTTCACAGCTTTTCGTAATTCTTCAGATGCTCCCCGTAGGTTCGTTTCGTTATCTGAATATATCTGGTTAGGCTGTCCTCTTCTAGCAATCATCCTCCTTAGTGCCAGGATTGCAGAATCTGTAGTCAGTGTATGCGCTACTTCAAGGTGTATAGCCCTAGTCGTGAAACAACTGAATATTACGCCCCATCTCTTCACTTTACTCCTGCCTACAGTAACCAAAAATGGACCAAAATAGTCGATACCACTATAAGTGAAAGGCCTCACGTTTGGTGTCAGTCTTGTTTTCGGCAATTGTCCCATCAATGGTATAATAGGTTTGGCTTTGTCTAGACGGCAACGTTGGCATTTTGAGAATGTAGATTTCACAGCTGCCCTGCAATGTATAATCCAATACTTTTGTCGTGCCTCGTTGAAAACTAATTCAACTCCTTGATGTGCATATCTCTCGTGAAGATGCTTGAGAAATAAATATGTTAATCTGTGATTATTCGGTAGAATTCCAGGTTATTTAGTCGAATAATTCATTGCGGTAGCTGAATTTGTTCTTCCATTCATCACAATGATTCCGTTTTGGTTTAGTTGAGGAGACAGATTTTTCAATCGGCTTCGTTTGGGTAGGTACTTTCCTTTTTTCAACGTCTTATAATCGTCTGGAAAACAAACTTTCTGACATTCTTTTATCAACATGGATTCTGCAATCTCCATATCTTCTACTGTGATATCGCTCGTGAACACTTCCTGTCGAATTTTTCCTATCAAAATTTTTGAAGATCTTAGTACCCATGCTACCACTCTCAAGAGTTTTTTCCAGTCTGAAAATCTCTCAATATCAAATAAGATGTCAAGTCTTCCTCTTTTGTCAATACTATCAGTTGAGAGCATGGTAACTTCTTTTGTCCCTTGGTTTTCAATAAAATTTTTCTTCGGCCAGGTAGTTTCATCTCTTAGTGATAAAAATTTGGGTCCTGAAAACCAATCATCAAAATCTGTCATGTTTGTACAGTTTTGGTTGTATGTTCTTGTTGCGGTGTCTGCCCCATTCATTTTTGATGGTACCCAGTGCCAGTCTCGTGCATCAGTTAGCTCCAATATCTCTCCAATCCTATGTGCTTCGAATTGTCCCAAGGCTTTGAGATTACTGTTGATCCAATAGAGTACAGTCGTTGAATCAGACCAGTAAAAAACTTCATCGATAGAAATATTGAGTTCATCTTTTATAGTTTTTCCGAGACGACTTCCTAGTAGTGCTGCCTGCAGTTCTAGGCGAGGAATCGAGATTGGCTTTGTAGGTGCCACACGTGCTTTCCCAGATACGAGAGAGACATCGACTGTGTGCTCGGTTTTTACTCGCAGATAGGCTACAGCAGCAAAACTCTGTTTACTAGCATCGCAGAAGATATGTAGGCCAGTTCTGATCGCTATGGGAATGTTCTCGGTGTAACATCTTGGAATAGTAATATTGTTTATCTTCTTCAAGTCAGTAAGCCAAGTTATCCACTGCTTATGTATTTCATCATCAATAAAATCATCCCAACCGATTCCTGTTCTCCAGATATCTTGGATCAGCATTCTGCCTCTTATGGTGAAGTTGATCAAAATACCAAGTGGATCAAATATACCCATAACAATCTTCAGTACGTATCTTTTCGTGGGTCGTTTGGATATGTCTTCTGCAGAAAGATCTTGCAATTGGAAAATAAAAACGTCATCTGCCGAGTTCCAGTACATTCGAGGTATCGATCGTGGGTTCGAGACCCACGAACGCAGACTTTTTCTGATGGCCTAAGAAAGTGTTTGGGATCACACGTTAAAAGGTAAGGCCCCCGTCATTCCTTGCTCGCACAAGTCTTTCGAAGACTTCTGAGGGTTGCTCGTAAGGGGGCAACCGAATGACGGATAGAACAATTTTACAATTTTTTACAATTTTACAATTCCCAGAACTCTATGTATTGAAGTGTCACAGTCTAAAATCAAATTTTTGTTGTTACTTTCCTCGATGGTCATTTTGACAGCAAGTTCTTTAGAATTTGTCGACCAGTTGACTAATTCAAAACCGCCTTTTTTCATGGTGTAGTTAACTTGAGAGATAATATTGAAGGCTTCTTCTGGGCTATCAGCAGAGTCTAAATAATCATCGACGTAATGGTTTTTCGTAATCGCATCGATTATTCTTTGACTCTTGCCTATTTCTCGAGCATTCCGGTTTTTTATGTACTGGGCACATGCAGGTGAACAGTTAGCACCAAATGTTATGACCAGCATTTGATAGACTCCACATGGATCATTGGGATTCTCTCTGTAAAGAAATCTCTGGGCATCTTGGTCTTCAGGTCTTATTCTGATTTGGTGGAACATTTCTTTCACGTCGCTTGTGAATGCAATTTTCCTTTGACGAAACCTCAGAAGTACTGCTATCAGAGGTTCTAGCAAATCTGGTCCTGGCAAAAGATTATCGTTCAGACTTGTACCATTAGATTTTGCCGCAGCGTCGAAAACCAAGCGTAGTTTGTTTGGCTTATTCGGATTAGTTACCCCGAAGTGAGGTAAATACCATATTCTGTTATGCTGTGTCATAGATTCTTTAGTTGTCAGTTTTTTGATATACCCTTTCTCAAGATAATTCTTGAAATTTCCATGGTATTTCCGTCGGAGTACTTCGTCCTTGTGCATCTGTTTCTCGACATACAGAAGTCTTCTTAGTGCAGTTGATCTGCTTTCAGGTAGATGAATATCTTCAGATTTCCACAGTAGCCCTATTTCATATGGATTTTCACCAATTCGTTTTGCAGTTTTGTCCATTGTCGATAGTGCTGTCGCGGTCGCTTTGTCTTTAGCTGTTTTTGACGATGCAGAGACTCCAAATGCGTCGATTGTGAATGAATTTTTGACCAGGTTGTGAAGATATGTGTCCGATGAGTCATTATCACATATGTGCAGGACAGAGTACTTGTTCGGCACGTCCTTTCCAACTCGTCCATGAAGTATCCAACCTAAATTCGTCTTCGTTGCCATTGGTACATTTTCTGGACCATGTGATATTTTCCTCGGGACGGTAAGATGAATGTTATCTTGACCAATGAGAATCATTGGTGGTTTTGTGATATCGGAAATAGGCAAACCATTTAGATGAGAATGATGATTCCAATCCCTGAAATGTACTTCCTGGGTTGGTAAAGAGAGATTCTTCATGGAATGTACATTTTTCAATGTAAATGTTCTAGCACCACGGTAAATTCCGGAAATATCCATGTCGAAACATTCAGAGTCTTCATGATTCGAGACAACATCGTTTGTCCATTGAAGGCTGAGACTATGTCTGGTTCCCTTGATTTGTAGCTCCTGAACTATAGAATCATCAACTAATGTCACGGTTGATGCTTCGTCACAAATAGCTACAGTCTGAACTACACATCCGTTTGAACCATATAGCTTGATATTTACCATTCTGAGAAGTATATTGTTCAAACCATGTCCAGTAGTAAGAACATTTTCTTGTCTACTGGTCGAAGTGTTTTCTGTTTGATCCATTCGATGGGATACGTCTGGTGGAATTCGAATGTCTTCTTTATGAAGTAGTCTGTGGTGAGGTCGTCTGCAGCCATTAACTCCACATGTTTGTCGTAGTCTGCATTTAGAAGTCTGGTGATTATTTCTTAGGCAAGAAAAACACAACTTCATTGTTGTCACGTGTTTCCACTTGGTGTCGATGTCGTCTACCTTGAAGTCATGGCAATCAACTATTTTGTGGCCCATTTTTGAACAATATTTACAGGCTTCTTCATCCTTGGTTGAGGTTAGTACAAATGATTTCTCCATTTTCCTGTTGGCAGTTTGTTTGAATGTATTTTTCGTCAAGAATGAATTTTGCGGGAGTTTTGTAGATGATGTAACAAAACAAGCTGCATTCGCTTTTATGGTCAACCAATTTGAAAAATCTTCCAGGTTTACGAGTCCATTCTTGTTGTAAACTGTTTCGCCCCAGCAAAGTCTCAACGTATTCGGCAATTTTTGTATCAGTTCTCTCAGAAGTTGAGGATTTTGTAGGTGAGCATCGTATCTCAAAGACTTTATTGTGGAAACTAGTCCACAAACGTGACTGGAAATATTAATGATTCCCTCCATGTCATATTCACGAATTGGAGGTATGTATTTAATTTTTCCTAATAGGTTATCAATAATCTGGCCAGGACGTCCAAATCGCATCTCTAAAGATTTCAGTACTTGAGTTAGATCTTCTGGACACATAAGCATACCTTCCACAGCCCGCCTTGCTTCTCCTTTTAGACACTTTTGTAGTTTTATCATAGCTTCTTCATGAGAATACTGACAAAGAGTGGAGATTTTTCGGAACTGATATATGAAGGTTGGCCATTCTTCAGGTCTGCCGTCAAAAAAAGGAAAGTCTTTCTCGATTGTACTACGAGTAAGGAATTTTTCTTGTCTATCACTTGTAATGATCTTGGGACTATTTGTGGGAGCTACTGATTTCAAAATATTGTTCAATGTTTCACAAAGCTGTCCAATCTCGGATTTTTGTTGAGGTATTTCTTCGGTTCTCTGTGCGAGTTGAGATGCTTCTCCAGTTTCTTGTGGTTGATGGTTGTCAATGGAATCAACCCAGTTAGCAACATACGACTTCACAGAGAAATTAGGCGAAGGCAGATCTTTTGATGAATTTGATAGAATTTGGACATCTGGATATAAACTTCTTTCGGAATTAGATCGTCTCGATATTGTTCTTCTATCTTCATTTTCCAATAACTCTGCTTCATTCAGTTGGTGTTCTATTTCTAATATATGTAGTTGTTTCTTCAATAACTCACTCTCAATTGCTTGTTCTGCTTTCTCATGTTCTAATGTTAGACGTATTCTTTGTACATCACTAATGCTCGATTTAGATGAAGGTAAAGAAGGATTGGTTTTAGATTTTCCATTCTTTTTACTTGTTATTGATCGTGTTTCATTATCTACTGCAATATTTATGTCGTTTGCAGCGATATTTGATTCGACATTGAGGCTTCCCATTTTGGCAGTACCTGTTGCAATGTTGGTTTCCATGACAGTACCTGTTGTACCAAACCCTGGTGGCCACGTAAATTCATCGTCCAATTTTCTCCTACCAGCTACTTGTCTACGAGTTCTTCCTTGGTCAGATTGTCGATCCATGTCTTCCATAGGACTTGTCGAGAGCTCGAAGGACCAGTGTTAATGTTTTTGGATACGTCTTCCAGTCTTTTCCATAAATTCAATGACGATGACTTTTACTTGACTTTCTACTTTTCATTATATTGACACACTGTCACGTTGGTCCGTCAGACCCACTTGACTGTATTCTCACAATATACCGTGTGAAGGCATAACAGTAGTCATCATTCAATTCATTATAAAAATATTTTTTTGTAGGTAATTCAGTATCATTCAATTTCTCCAAACAACTAATGTAATCGTAGGGAAAGACACCCTTCTTGGTGAGAAGGCTGAATGTATCATCGTTCAAATGACTGAATTCTATTTCAAAATATTTTCTATCCATGATTGAAGATAATTCATCTAAGGATGTTTCCATGAAGCGAAAAGAGTCAATAAATCGGAATTTGATGTCTGTATTGTCATCATGTGAAGTGAAAGATATGTACTTTTCCATGTTTATTGGAAGTATGCTCATACGGCCCTTTTTACTCAATTGACTGATCATGAAATTTGAATCATATCCCATCAGGTTGTGAAATGCAATTGGAACAACAAAGATTTTCTCGAAATTTATGTTGCATGGTGCTTGATGTGCCCACCCCCTGAACTCGCCTGAAAAGTGATTATGATCAGCTACGATAATGTCTGTCTCCCTGAATGGTTTCTCACAAATATGACAGATTTTTGATTTGCATTTGTCAGGACTAACAGTAATTGGCACGATTATTTCGATTTTAGATTGTACGATTTCAGCTATCTTGGACATTTCATTCGCAAACCAATCCATTCAATCTTCACCCCTATGGCTATTGAAAAATGACAAGGAATCATCGAAATCACATTTAAAATAATAGCCTGCACTATGAGCTACATGTTTCTGATATTTGCTTGTTTTTGATGAAACCATATCATCCACATGTTCTAATTGACATTCAAAGTCTGCATAAATTATAAAGGGGGTTGTTTGTTTGTAAGTGAAATTTTTGAATTCTATGTGATCGTACTTTGGAAATGAAACTTTGCATTGGTTCAATTCAGAACACAGCATTTCATGATCGATCGATTTTTGTTCACATTGAAAATAATTCATGCATCTTTCACAAATAAATTTTGTACCCTTATGTTTATTCACTTGGTTTGATATTAATCTAGCGACATATCTTGAATCAAGCAGTAATGGTATTTGATGTCAGAATCTTCTTCATCAATCGGAGGAGCCTCATAATCGTTTAATTTTGGATAATATTTGTTTTGAATTAGCAATAGATTAACGTGCCTTTCTAATTTATTTTTTGTGAGTCTGGCTGGCACCACAGTATAATATGATTTCTCCTTGACTAAATTCAACTCTAATGTGTATACATTCACGGAAATGTTATTGTCATTTTCAAATTTTGGAATTTGACGTAGAGACATGGGTGCATCTAAATCTACTGTTTTCAGAACTGTAGTGTAATATGGATATGAAGAAGTCCGTTCCCTATGTGTTTTCGCTGGGTAGAAGGCACTTATGATTGACCAATAGAAACATGCCGAGTCAGTATTTTTTATATTCAAACATGCTTGCTTTTTCAAAATTTGTTCTGGAAGTCTAATAAAAGATGAATCATTTTCCATTTCAAGTTTGTTAATATTAATTTCCATTGATATTATTTTATGCAAAGCCCACCCAAAGTCACGTTCTTGAAATTCGCTTAATTTATTCAAAATTTTGTCCTGAACATTATCATAGTACCAATGTTGTAAATCCGTTCCTACGTCCACAATGGCATTTTTAGTGTTGAAATATTCCAATTCGATAATTTCAGCATCGTCTGATTTCTCTATGAATTCTCCACAGAAATTAGCGTTCACTTTAATAATTGGAAATTCCTTCAATATATTTTTGATTTTATTTTTGAATAAAATGAATGCATCCATAAAAAATTGCTCCAAGTCCTTATGTGTTATATTGATGATTATTTCCGTTCTGATTCTACTTGAAGAACCTGATGCCACATCTCTCCATTGAACCCTATTTTTTAACTCGAGCCCTCTACTGTCTCGATGTCTATTTCGGATAAAATTGCGAAAATGCTTAAAATGACCAACATTCGTTTGAAACTTTATCATCAAGCCTATGAACATCTCATTCTTATTAATTTCATTGTTACATAATCTTATGTACCTCTTCAAGCGATTTAACCAAATTTTTTCATCCCTATCAGTGAAATCATCAAACAAAATTTTCTTTAGTTTCCTAATGGTTATCACTAAGTTATCTGATTGTTAAGCGATATTCATCTTTACAAATGTATCTTGCAAAAAGTGACAAAGTAAAATGACTCACTCTCTGATTCTCAATAGCTTATGATGTTGGTGATTGAGGTGTGGTTTCGACAATCTCAAACTGTTCGAGGGGATGGAACTGGCCACAGTTTTTCTCTCCCTTGTAGACGAGGGCGTATTTTTTCAGTTCAAACTGCTCCACCGCAGGCTCGATGGCTTTGGTTGATCTGCCAGGCAAGAATACTTTGCAATCCTCCAACTCGATGAGTGGGGCTTCACCGTATTTTCCTGTTTTAATTTGTGCTACTACAATGGGGTACGGCACATCTAGGGGCAGTTGGCTCAGTTTCCTTAACACTTTCCTGTTGCATGACAGCCCAACATTATTGATTGCATTCAGATCCATCTGAAAAGAAAAGATTGTGGAACTGGTCTTTTCATTTTGAATGGTTGAATTATGATGTGTACACGAAAAAATGAATCGATGGAAACGCGCAATGACATTCACTTCTCAATATGAAAAACATTGAAATGAATTATGAAATGTACACTAAAAAAAAATGAAGATATCTAGCAATAGTATTCGCTTTTAGAAATAAAAACAAAAAAAAGTGAATAACGGAAATTGCATCAAACATCAGGATCAAGCTTTAGTGAATATCAAGAAAAAAAACTTACTTTCTTAGATATTGGCAGTTTTGGCACTACACAAGATTGCTATAAGATGTGACTAGGTGTTGATTTCATGTGGCTGTCTAACTGTAATGTAATACCTAAAAATCAGAGATCAAAAAACATCCGTGAAAATCTCTTCATTTCAAATGTTTGAAATAGAATGAGTGAATTATGATGTGTACACGAAGGAATGAATCGATGAAAACACACAATGACATTCACTTTTCAAAATGAAAAACATCGAAATGAATCATGATATGTACATCAACAATGAAATAATCACAAAAGAAAACATATCATGCAATAGTATTCGCATTTAGAAATAAAAACAAAAAAAATACTTGAAGAAATCGCATTACCAGGTGAATATGAAGAAAACAAACTTACTTTTATTAGGTATCAGCAGTTGTCACTACACAAGATTGCTATTAGATGTGGCTAGGTGTTGATTCATGTGGATGTTGTAATAAGGTACTCCACAGAAGTATATAAATTATAAATGTATAACTAAAGAGTTGGTAACCCTGATATATATTGATTTATATTGGTAACCGTGTATGTGTACACGACGCATGTGCGAACAGAACCTGTCAGCTCCTACATAGGAAACCACTAGAATAAAACCAGTTGCTTCTAGTCAGTCCTGAGTTTCAGTCAACCCCTCATACCTCTTAATATATAAAACATGGCGCAGTCTTGAGCACATGGTGATAAGAGGTCGCCATATTGGCGAAATGAGCGAAAAATTAATTTCGTGAAAATTTATAAGGCTTTTGCCTTCAAAAATAACTTCCAGAGTTATTTAATAACAATTGGTTGCTAGCAAAATGGATTTCAGAGGTGTACCGCCGATGATTTATGCAGGAAATCTATCAGAAAATTGGCGTTTTTGGGAGCAACGATTCTTGATGTACCTCACGGCAACGGAATGGAGTAAGAAACAGGAAACTACCAAATGTGCCCAACTCTTGACACTAATTGGAGATGAAGGTATAAGAATTTATAATACTTTCGTATATACGGATGAAGAGAAAGACAAATTTTAAGTATTGATCAATGAATTTAAGGCTCATTTCAATCCTAAGAAATACCTGACTTTCGAACGGTACAAGATGTTCACTTGCAAGCAGAAAAAAGGTCAATCTGTTGAACAATATGCTATAGAATTGAAAAACTTGTCTCAAAATTGTGAATCTCAAGATCTTCGAGAGAGTTTGGTCAAAGATATTCTGGTTTGTGGTCTACGCTGTGAGATGCTGAGATAAGTAGATTACTAGGGGATGATGTTTGTTTTATATATTAAGAGGTATGAGGGGTTGACTGAAACTCAGGACTGACTAGAAGCAACTGGTTTTATTCTCGTGGTTTCCTATGTAGGAGCTGACAGGTTCAGTTCGCACATGCGTCGTGTACACATACACGGTTACCAATATAAATCAATATATATATCAGGGTTACCAACTCTTCAGTTATACATTTATAATTTATATACTTGTGTGGAGTACCTTATTACATCTCTTCTCTCAAGAGCTTTCTTATATAAAATGTTGCTATGATTTCAAGTACACATTCTTCTATCAAATTTCGATTCTCTTATTATAATAAAAAGTCATAATTTACAATTTTGTTCACAATTTTACATAAAACCAGTATTGTACAGAAATAGTTTCACCCTAACATTATTTTTGTAAATCTAGACAATTTGTATAACACAAAGTTACATTTATTTGTATAAAACCTACATTTACTTGAAATACACATTAAAACTAACTATTCTGAGAATACTTGTGTTAGGGAATTGTAATGATCTTCTACCTCTTGACTAACTGTGGTTTTCTGAACAATATTTCGACAATATGTATTGCAAAGTTATTCTATAGATTAAAACTAAAAATTTGTTTTAATTAATCTCAACTTGCTTCATCTATTGTAGATGTATCATAAATATCAAGTTTTATTGTTTTTTTTTCTGACTCTGCCTTATCGAGATACAGATATCCCAATTTCAGGTTTAATTGGTTGGTCTTCTAAATCTACAACACTTTCTAGTTTGTCTTCTACTGATTCAGTACTCGTTTGAAAACTACTATCACTACTATTGCTACTATCGCTACTATCACTACTTTCTGGTAGATTGTCAAGATTGTCGTCTCTATCACAAGTATTCTCAGTCACCCCTAATACAGTCCCTAATACAGTCTCATGAGAATTTTCATTTTCCATCTGAAAATTTTCTTCATTATCATCCTGAGTCGTGCTTTCCGCTGTCATATATTGAGAAAAAGGTTCTTGTATGATATTCACTTTAGAAGTGCTAGGTATATTATTATTGCTATTTTGAGTTTCCTTATTATTTTTGATTTCTATAACTCTATAGTTTTTCCCCATACAATCATTATTGATAACTGTATGTGGTTCTCTTGTTGCTTGTCTCAACAGAGATTTTTTAATAAAACGCCTATTTCGTACAAAATATGACCCATTTTCTGATAATATTTCATGAGATCTGATACCAACTTTATTTATTATTTTTCCTAAACTCCAAGGTCCATTTGGTCTTATTTGAAACAAAATATTCAAATTATTTTGCAAATCCTCAAGTTCTCTCACACTTCTATTATCATAACTGATTTTTTGCTTTAGTTTTGCATTTCTCAAAGACTCATTATAATCTTTGTTGAATAATCTTGGTTCAAATTGACAATTTGTTTGTGGAATAACCGTTCTGAGATTTCTATTCATCAATATATTTGCTGGTGTGTTTTTGTTATCTATTGGTGTGTTTCTATATTCTAAAAGAGCTAAATTAGGATCTCTTTTGTCTTGGTGACATTTCCTCAATATATTTTTGACAGTTTGGACAGCACGCTCAATCTGACCATTTGATTATTGGGTATCTAGGCGAACTTTTAACATGACTGAATTCCCATCCTACAGAAAATTTTCTGAATTCCATAGATGAAAATTCTGGTCTATTATCAGTTACCACTTCTTTTGGAATTCCATGTCTAGCAAGAATAGCCTTAAGTTTACTAATAACATTTACACTAGTTAAATTTTTATATAAATTTGCTACTTCAACAAACTTAGAGTAATAGTCAATTACTAACAAAATATGATTCATTGTATAAATGAAAAATGTCACAACCTACTTTATAGAATGGAAAATTAACTATCCCGTGAGATATCATGGGCTCGGATCTTTGAGATTTTGAATTCACTTGACAGATGTGGCATGACAGAATCATGTCCTGAACATGTTCATTCATTCCTGGCCAGTATTTATGGTTTTTTTATGCCCATATGAGAGTAATGTAATTTGGATAGAATTTCTTGTCTGCTTGCTCTTGAAACTATGAATTTCTGTCCCTTATACACCAAACCATCAACCTCACATAACTCATGACGAAATCTATGATAAAATCTCAGATTTTCCTGAATATCTTTTATATTCTTTGGCCATCCATCTCTAAGAAACGATTTTAAGGTTATTAACTCAGTATCCTGACTGGTTTTTTCTATAAATTCTTTTCTTTCATCTTCAGTCACATTCAAATTCAGTGAGATTAAATTGATTTGGGCATCAATCTCCAAATCCCAATTCTCGTCAAATACTTCATCTTTCTCAAATGCCCCAGACAATGTATCAGCTAGAATTAAATCTTTTCCCGGTTTGTAAATAAGTTTAAAATCGTATTCCCTTAACTGAAGTAAGATACGTTGTAATCTTGGTGGGCAATTATTTAAAGGTTTTTTAACAATTTGTAGTAAAGGTCGGTGATCAGTCTCAATAATAAATGATTTTCCATATACAAATTGGTGATATTTTCTGACTTCCAAAAAAACAAGCTGAAAGCTTGTTAGGTATTTTATTCAATATCATCGACAACATCCCGTATTTTGGTATTTTGAGAGCGGATGTCACTTTTGAAATATAATAAATTAATTCGGTTGTCAATCATCGAAAGGTTGAATCTGTGCGTGAGAGGGATATTTTGGTCAGATTAATAAATATCGCCGTCGTTAAAAGGGGTATTTACTATCACTTCAGAAGTGGTGTTCGATTTCGCGGCCAAAAATTTCTATTGAGACGTTGTATCTGTTCGAAAGGAAGGTGCATTTTAGAAATCAGACAGAAGAATCAAGACGAAGAGAGGCTGAGTCGTTGATTAGGTTGGGTTTGGTTTGGTACATGTTTCGAGGTGTAGGTAAGCGTCTATAGATAAGTTGAAGTAGTCTTGGCTGATAAAATGATACATCCTGATTCTGATTCCAATAGTCTGGCAAATGGAGTGGTTGATGATGCGGAGAGCACAACTCCAGCAGCAAGTAGTAATATTAGTCATGGGGTAGATTTCCAAAATATGATGTTCAAAATGACAGAATTGATGACAGCTCAGTTGGATATTTTGAATAACAGTAAGACACAGTGTGTTGTATCGCAAGTACTATCGGCATTTTGATGGGGATAGGGAGCGATTTAGAGCAAAAGAATGGTTATATACGATCAATTTGAGTAGTAGTTTGCAAAATTTAGATGACATTTCCAGAATTAATATTGCTCGCGCATACTTGAGGGGTCCGGCAGTAGCGTGGTTTGATAGAGTTGGTAGGGGTATTGCCAGATGGGAAAATTTTGAATCTCAATTCAGATCAACATTCATTCAAACAATTTCTACCGCGGATCGCTGGGATAGAATGCGTTGTAGGATACAAAAGCCGGCGGAAAGTATATCTAGTTATTTTCATGATAAGGTGAGACTTTTATCAGAATTGAATCTATCATTCGCAGAGCAAAAATGTGAAATTTTGAAGGGATTGCATAAGGCAGATATAGCGGGAAATTTGATAATCAAAAATCATTTGACGGTTGATGATTTGTGGCAAGATTTATTACTTCTTGAGCAAGTGTATGAACGTATGAGAAAATCTAGATATGTTAACGACGATAGGAGTAGACCAATAACAAATGAGGGCAAAGGGCATGAGGTAGTTTGTTATAACTGTGGTTGTAAGGGTCATTTGAGAACAAAATGCGACAAACCTAAACAACAACTCTGCTATGGATGTTTTCAACCTGGTCATTTCAAAAAGAATTGCACAAAATTTCAAGCAAATGCAACTGTCACAGAAACGTCAAACATGGGTGGGAACGCGTCCGTTAACATAGTCTCGGGAAGGGAATGTACGACAGATTCTCTCTCACGATTTATACGCGAAGTCAAAGTAAACGGCATACCACATCAAGCGCTGATTGATACTGGTAGTGCAGTATGCACTATCACCGAAGATGCAGTTACCAAAGGGAATCATTCAAAGTTCAGAAGCCGTACGAGAATTTTTGGAAATCGATAACATCAAAGTCTCTAACGTGACAATGCATGTTGTCCCAAATTCTGCTCAGAGTATAGATGTTATACTAGGGCGCACTTTTACTGAACAAGATTGTTTGGGATATGTCCGAGTTGGCAAAACCTTGAAGTTCCTATGAAAGGATGAATTGCCATTTCCTGAGATGATTCAAGATGAAGCTGGTGAATCAATTTCATTGGTTGCGAATGAAGTTGTGGATATTCCAGCAAACTCTGTGATGCTTGTGACTGCGACGATGGGAGAAGAACAAGTCTGCGTTCCGCTGGAGAATCGAGGAGGTTCTAGCTGTCGAGTCAAGAAGATGCAGGAGTTGGGAAGAATTTCTTCACACATCAGTGGAGTAGACACTGGAATGGAATTGATCACTGAAGATATGATTAATATTGAATCAGGTATCGAACCAGAGACTAGGGCCAGGTTAGTTAACCTCTTCAATACATATCGAGATTGCTTTTCATTCAATTTGTCAGAATTGGGTTGCACAGATCTGATTCGTATGGACATAGTAGACAATAATAAACCGGTAGTATGCAAGCCATATCGTGCAAGTCTTTCAGAACGTACTAAAATAGCGAACATTGTAAAGGAATGGCGCGAGTGCGGTATCGTAACAGACACTGATAGTTCATATGCGAGTCCCGTGATTCTTGTATCGAAGAAAAACGGAGAAGCTCGACTTGTAGTAGACTACAGAAGATTGAATTCTCAAACCGAGCGCAGAACATATCCAATACCTACTGTGGATGAACAGTTCGAAAATTTGAGCGGTTGTAAATTATTCACGACGTTAGATTCAGCTCACGGTTATCTTCAGGTACCTTCAACAGAGGAAGCCAAGTTGAAAACTGCATTCGTTACACCGGACGAGAAAGGACAATTTGAACGCATGATTTTTGGGCTAACAAACGCTCCGTTCGAATTTTGTCGCTTAATGAATGTTGTTTTAGGGCCATTGAAAAATAAAGTTGCATCATGTTATTTAGATGATGTTCTAATTCCAGCAAAGAATTGGAGCGATATGTTCATTCGCTTAGAACAGGTGTTGCAAGCATTCAGGAGAGCCAATTTAACGCTGAAGTTGAAGAAATGTTTCTTTGGAATGTCATCAGTTGAATATCTTGGGTTTGTTCTTTCTGCTGAAGGCATACAACCAGGTACAGCGAAAGTTGCAGCGATTAGACAGTTTCCAGTGCCCAGAAATATACACGAGGTTCGAAGATTTCTTGGCCTGACAAGCTATTTTCGTAGATTTATAGCGGGGTATGCAGTTGAGGCAAAACCAATAAGTGATTTAACCCGAAAAGATAATGCATTTAGGTGGGGCGAGATAGAACAAAATGCTTTCGATAAATTAAGGCATAAGCTCTGCGAAAAACCTATTTTACAGCTATATGATCCAAATGCCGATGTGACAGAACTTCACACAGATGCAAGTGCAGCCGGATTAGCAGGTATTTTGCTGCAAGGTGATAGTATAGATAAACTACATGCAGTTTATTACGTTTCCAAAAAAACAAGTGACGTCGAGTCTAAATATCATTCATCGAAGCTTGAATTGATGGCTATAGCGTGGTGTGTTAACAAGCTACGTAATTATCTGATTGGATTGAAATTCACCATGTACACCGATTGCCAAGCTATAGTTTACATGAATTTACAGAAAAATCAGAGTAGCCAGGTCGCTAGGTGGTTTTATACATTGCAGGAATTTGATTTCGACATTAAATTCAGGAAGGGGCTGCGAATGGGTCATGTCGATGCTTTGTCGAGAGCTCCAGTATTAGTTGCATCCGATACTCGAAATGATCTGGATGAAATTCATGATATTTTCACGATTACTGTTGAAGACGAAGTCACTACGTTTCAAAATGCAGATGAAAATATAAGAAGATTGAAAAGAATTTTGGCTATAGAAGAAGACAACAGAAGTATTGAACAGAGGAACGAAGTAAAAGGATATTCTTTAATTGAGGGTAGATTAGTTAAAGAAATAAAAATAGATGGAGGCAATAAGTATATTTTCGTGATTCCGAAAAGCATGAGGAAAAGCATAGTGGTGCAATATCACGATATGGATGGACACTTTGGACTAGATCGTGTATTGAAACGTATTCAGAAAATATACTGGTTTCCGAAAATGAGGAAATATATCAAGAATCACATAAGAGCATGTTTTCCATGTATAGAAAATAAGATAGCAGCAGGAAGGCAGCCAGGGGAACTGCATCCAATATCTCCTCCAAAGAGACCATTTGAAAGGATTCATGCCGATCATCTAGGTCCTTTCGTGAAATCGAAAAGAGGTAATTGTTATGTTTTGTTGATTGTATGCGCATTAACAAAATATGTCAAGTTGTATGCTGTGGAAGATACATCAACAAGAATCAACATCAAAAAGTTTGAGAACTTCTTCGGATTGTTTGGAATTCCGAAATTGTTGGTTACAGATCGAGGAACCTGTTTCACTTCGAAAGATTTTGGTGATTTTTGTAGAGGTCTGAATATTCACCATACGCTCAATTCTAGTCGTTGGCCTCAAGCAAACGGGCAGGTAGAAAGAGTTAATCGGACTCTTTTGTCTGCAATGGCTACTACTGTAGAAAGTGAAGACAAATGGGACAATATTTTGGATAAAACAGGGAAGAGCCTGAACACGTTCCATAATAAAACGATTGGAAAAAGTCCATTCGAAGTACTCCATGGTTATCTACCTAGTTTTGGAGAAGATAAATTGGCAGCAAGAGTAGCAGAAATAGAGTGGACCCCAGCTGAAGAAATACAAACGGAAATAAGAGAAAGAATTGTTGAAGAACAGAAAAAGTACAAGGATCGGTACGACAAAAAGCGATTCATTGGATTGAATTATGATGTCGGAGAAATAGTATTCGTTCGAAGTACAAAAACAATACCGGGTGAATCGAATAAGTTGAAACCAAAGTATAAAGGACCATATAGAGTTATAGAAATATTACCCAGTGATACGTATCGTTTACATAGCCTGGACTCTGGTCGAAAGTTCGTTATCACTGCACACGTTTCACAATTGAAATCATATGCAAATCATGAAGAATCAGAAGATGAGGAAAGTACAGGAAGAGAAGATGAGTTTCGACAAGAAGAGAACGGAGGTATAGAAGAAAATGAAGACTATCACGCTGTAGTTAGCGAAGACGAGCAACTACAGGTAAGAAGAGAAAGTAAACAAGAACAAGAGGAAAATGAAGAAGACAAGTGTAGTGAAGTTGATGTGCGGGCCAAAGAAAGGCCAAAGCGTGTTACTAAATTGCCAAATCGTTTACTTGATTTTGTATTGGAATGATTTGACAAATTTTAGATTAAAGTTAAACCGGCCTGCGTGCTGAGAATTGTGCTATTTTATTGGCACTGTTAGTTATAGTTGTAGTTGTTAGAATCAATCTGCGAATTGATTTATTTTCTAATGATGAATGAGAGATGGATGAGTGAGGACACTCATAGTGTCAGAAAGGGCCGAGTGTTAGGTATTTTATTCAATATCATCGACAACATCCCGTATTTTGGTATTTTGAGAGCGGATGTCACTTTTGAAATATAATAAATTAATTCGGTTGTCAATCATCGAAAGGTTGAATCTGTGCGTGAGAGGGATATTTTGGTCAGATTAATAAATATTGCCGTCGTTAAAAGGGGTATTTACTATCAAGCTCTTTCTCTATCTGACTGTATCTGTTTTGAGCGTCTGTAAATACTCTTGATGCATGAGCGCAAGGCATGCCCTCTTGCATCAAAACTGCTGCCATTCCATTTTGGGAGGCATCAACTGAAATGGTGAAGTGCTTATCTATGTTAAAAAATCTCAAACACGGACTTCTAACTACAATTTCTTTCAGCTCATTTGATGTTTGTTCTTGTACTTTGTCCCACAAAAATACTACGTCTTTTCTCAAGAGTTGTCTTAATGTTGCAGTTTTTTCTGACAAATTAGGAACAAATTTACCAACATAGTTAACCAAACCTAGAAATCTTTGCAAACGTTTTACATCTTCTGGAGCAGGCATATTTATAATCGCTTCTATTTTTGAATTATCTGGATTTCGACCTGCTTCATTTATGACATGTCCTATGTATCTGACTTCACTGACAAAAAACTTGCACTTATCTTTATTGAAACGTAAGTTATTTCGTTGAGCTAGTTTGAAAACCTGCTCTAATCGAGTATTATGTTCTTCTATTGATTTTCCAGTAACTATTATATCATCAATATATATACTAATTTCCTCAACATTCCCAAAAATATCCATCATAAGTTCTTGAAAAACTTCTGGACTACTGACTAAACCATAAGGTAATCGTAGAAATCGATAACGCCCAATAGGAGTAGAAAATGTACATAATTGAGAACTTTTTTTATCTAACTTTACTTGTAAAAACCCATTTGTCATATTCAATGTACTGAAATACTTGGATCCTGCAAATTTAGAAGTGATTTCTTCCAAAGTTGGAATTTTAAAATAATGTCTTTAAATTGACCTATTCAAATCTGCTGGGTCTAAACAAATTCTGAGTTCCCCATTAGGCTTTTTGACGATTATTACTGGATTCACCCAATCAGTGCTCCTAACAGACTTCTCAATAATCTGCTGTTTTTCTAATTCATCTATAGTATTTTTAACTTGGTCCATAATTGCAAAAAGGATTTTCCTGGCAGAATGAACAACAGGTTGTATATTTGCTTTCAAAGTTATTTTATGAGAACTTTTCAAACATCCTATTCCTTTGAACAAATGTTTGAATCTATACAAGATTTCAAACCCACAATAGGACTACTATCTAAATCCACTACGTGAAATTTTATCAATTCATCCCTATTATTGACATGGCATGAGAGCGATGTTTGATCAATGATAGGTAAATAATTCCGTGTATAAGAGCAGAATTTTTCATTAGTTGGCAACATTTTTTCGAAATTAAAATTAATACCTCTCAACACATTTGCAGGCATGATGTTTGCCATTCCCCTAGTGTCCAGTTTGAAGTTGACCAGATGACCTTGTATTTCCATCTCCACAGCCCATGATTTTCTGGAGACGTTGTCCACTGCACTCTCAACAGAATCTATAAAAATATAATCTTGTATATCTGATGATTCATTATCGGTTTCTGAAGAAGAAACATCTTTGACACTATTGAGTAGTGTAGATAGGCCGGTACCAGCTCAAGATGGCCGCCGCCGGCAGTGACGTCACAACCGTTCCTGTGGTAAGGGTGTTGGCTGCACGGGTGACAAGATGGCCACCGGAAGTGACAAGTGACAGATGACAAGTGACAGATGACAAGTGACAGATGACAAGTGACAGATGACAAGTGACAGATGACAAGTGACAGATGACAGATGACAAGTGGCATATGACAAGTGACATGTGGCATAAAACACAAGCAAGTGACAGATAACAAGTGACAGATGACAAATGACAGATGACAAGTGACCGATGACATGAAACACAAGATGTGGCGAATGACAAGTGACAGATGACATGGAACACGAAGAGTGACAAATGACAGATGACAAATGACAGATGACAAATGACAGATGACAAATGACAAATGACAGATGACAAATGACAGATGACAAATGACAGATGACATGGGGCATGGAACACAAAAATGACAGATGACATGGGGCATGGAACACACGAAGTGACAGATGACAAGGGACATATGACAGATGGTAGATGACAAGTGACCTACGACACAGCATGGCACACAAGATGTGACAGGTGATAAGTGACAGGTGATCATCGCCCCCTCAACCTCAAAACTTTTCATTTTACTTTTTCCCTACCCCCCCCCCTTTCCTCCTCCCTTCTCCCCTGACGAATTTCACGTGACATATGAACAAAATGGCCGACGTTGACAGTGACATGACATTCGATACCAGCGTTTCTTGGAAGTCCAGCTACTGGGAAATTGCGACGCAATATTATACGAGAACAATGCAGCCCTTGTTTGCAGGTGTCCGATTACGTAACAACGTCATCCGATTGCATCATCCTTATCTGTGGGAGAACAATGCCTCCTTTGTTGGCAGGTGGCCAACGATGATCTCATCCTTATCTGTCCGAGAACAATGCCACCTTTGATCCCTCTATCAGACATGTTCAATCTTGAAACAAAACTTCATTTGTTCTGGCCAATTGCCCTATAGAGCAGAGGTCATTGAAAAGGAAGAAGAAGACCTCCTTTGTTAGCAGGTAGCTGATGACGTCACAATCTCAAACCCTATATAAGGCGGTTAGAACGTTTAGAGCGTCATTCCACTCTGAACTCTGACACTGGTCAGTCCATCTGCTCCACTCCTGTCTGTTCGGTTGATCCTGTCTGTTTGGTTGCTTCTGTCTGTTCCATTATATTTTGTGTGTGTGTTGTGGCAGGTGATTTTATAAGGTAAGGCTTCTCATTTATTTTCATAAATCTCAAGGTCATGTCATTTCTGTCTTTGATTATAATTCCGAGTAGGAAGATTCTAATTGGATGGATTTTTCAGCTATCAACGCTCAATTTGCGGTCTTCAAGCCGACTGTTGCTGTGAGTAGCTTGCCTATCGACCAGTCCCACCCAATTGAAAACATTAGGGTGGCCCAGACGCAATTCGGGGAGGCTATTGTGCTCAAACTTGAGGCATTTAGCGTCTGTCTACCAAGGTGGTTGCCACCTTCAAACCGCAGCTTCCGACTTTCACCCCAGACAGATACATCCTGACTTGCAAGAAGAGCGAGACTGCCAGCACTAGACCTGCTCAAGATTATTGAGAATTAGAGTTGAGTAAAATATTATTTTCCGTTTGATATATCTCGCAACATGAATGTCAATAGTATTGCTTCTACTAGTGATGATATCGTTGAGAAATGTAGAAGAAAAGTGGAAATTTTGAGAAAGAAGACGAACATATCTGCAGAAGAGAGACTGTTATGGAATAGGCAAATAGGGACGCATATAAGAGAATTCAATAGGGCGATCAGGGGGACCAATACGACAGCAGGGGTTTTGAGAAAATTAGGACCGAATGTGGGGCATTTGAAACGTTTTCAAAGTTTGATTAGGAAAAAGAATCATATTGGGGCGGGACTTGGCAATCGTAAAAATAGAGTTACATGGAGACTTGTTCAATCTGTTTTCGAGAGTAGAGTAAGGACGGCTGTTATAATCAATTTAAGTCATAAGGAGTTGATGCAATTTTTGCAGGACGCATCGCACATTTTCAAAATTCAAATTAGAAAAATATTGAGGAAATTAACCATTCTCAAAGTCAACACCACCTTCTGTGGTGAGTTTATCAAGAAATCGGATGACGCGGAGATTATTGAATTCAAATATTTCAATACAAAGAATGCTACAATGGATGAGGGAACGGATTTAGATTGTTGGTTCGCAGAGAATGTCATTGATACTATAGTGAATAAACTTTCGGAATTCCAGGAGAAGGGTAGTGGCTGGGCCTTGAGAGAAATTGTCTCTTTAGAGGTTAATGTTAATAAATTAGAAATTGGCAATGGTTCATCTTTCATAGGATTACCTGACCAAATTTCCAAGAAGCAAGCCTGCATCTATGTGAAAAACAATGATCAGGCATGCTTCTTCTGGAGTATCGTGAGCGCTTTACATCCTGCTAACCGTAATGTTGACAGCTCGTATTCTCATTACAGCCAAGTTTCAAATACCGCAGGCTTGGATGTACCCATCACTCTCAACAATATCCCTAAATTTGAAAAACTCAATGATATTTCGGTGAACGTTTACGCCTTGGAACTGATCCATGTTAGAAAGGCAGAGTATTTTGAAGTAGTACCCATAAAACTCACGGAACATAAGCAGCCCAGACATGTCAATCTACTTCTCATTCAAAGTGAATATTTCCCCAAGCCCAACGATCATGATGCATTGCCTGAAGAACGACGAAGAAATAAATTATCATTATTGTTGGATAAAGGACATGTCCAGACTGCTATCTTCACAGCTCAATAAACATGATCATAAAAAATATTTCTGTGATAGGTGTCTAAATTATTTCTCAAGTGAACCAAAATTGGCAGATCACAGTGTTGTATGCGAAAATGTCAATGAATGCAAAATTTCATTCCCCAAATACGATTCGGTTGTTTTCAAAAATCATATATACAAGCAAAAGGCCGAATTCATCATCTACGGTGATTTTGAATCGGTCTTGGAGGACTGTCATGACAAAATTTCTGAAAAAATGGTAAAATATCAAAAACACACAGCCTTCAGCGCAGGGTACTATTTCAAATGCTCATATGATGATAGCTTGTCCTATTACAAGAGTCATCGAGGTCCTGATTGCATGGATTGGTTTGCCACAGAAATGGCAGATGTTGCGAAATTTGTACAGGGTGTCCCAAATTGCTTGATTTTGGCAGTTTTCCCTATTTCCAGACCAGGTAGAGGAAAACTGACCTAGGGTTCTAGAGCTTGATTTTCGTGAAACGTCGATTGGTGAAAACCGCATTTCGATATCTCAAACCGTTTCCGAGATATAGGCAATAATTGACATTTGACTGATTTCGAAAAATTGACATAACTTCTTTATTCTTGGATATTTTTCCAAACGGTGAAAACTTTCTATAGACACTTTATGATGTAGAATAAGATGCATATGTCAAAAAAAATATATCGCGTATCAATTGTCTGATATCATAGCCAACTTCGTTATTTCAAATAGAAACCATAGTTGGCATTGGCTTCATAAAATCGGAAAAAAAATAAGCTTTCCAAAAATATATATGTTAATATATTTCTAGTCATCCTTGCTGTTGATATAACGTATTTATCTTCGGAAATCACAATTTGGTGACATCTCAACTTAGTAAGCCATGGAAAGCAAGAGTTTTTTGTCAAATCAATAATTATATGATAATGAAGTGATAAAAAACAAGTAATTGAATAAGAAAGTAGCAATATTGAATTGTTTAACAAAATATTTGATTCAGTAGGTAACAATAAATCTCCAACGGTTTATTGAGCTTATCACAAATAGTGTTCGAATTGTCCACCATTTCGGTCAAGACATAGATGGCATCTCTTCTTTACTGATTTCTCGGCGTTTAAGAGTTGTAATGGTGTTATTCGAGCGATGGCATTCCTCACTCTTTGCTCCAACTCTTGACGCGTTCCTGGTATGGTTTTGAATATTTGGTCTTTGACGAAACCCCAGATAAAAAAGTCCAAAGGACTTAGGTCCGGGGATCTTGCAGGCCATGGTACGGGGCCCCGTGTTCCCATCCACTGATTCCCGAACATTTGATTCAGTTTGTTAATTGTTACCGCCGCGTTATGGGCCGGTGCGCCATCTTGTTGATAAAACTTTCTTATCGAATCGGCAAGAGGCAAGTCTTCTAAATATGGTTCAACAAAAT
The DNA here is from genome assembly GCA_918026855.4 of Phaedon cochleariae. NCBI lineage: Eukaryota > Metazoa > Arthropoda > Insecta > Coleoptera > Chrysomelidae > Phaedon > Phaedon cochleariae. The sequence continues at coordinate 34,824,864 of OU896708.1, forward strand.
TTTCTAAAATATTAACGTATCTTTGGGAGTTAAGGTTTTCATCATAAATAAAAGGACCAATCATTCGTTGCCCCACTATTCCAATCCAAATGTTGAAACCAAATCGTCCTTGCATGTTTCTAGGTTGGAAAACATGCTCATTATGGTCCGACCAATGATGCCGATTATGCCGATTGAATATTCCACTGCTGGTTACTCTTGCTTCATCGGTCCAAATAACATTTCGTAGGAAATTTTCAGTTTCATTGCAACTCCTTATAAACCAGTTGCAGAAGTTGATTCTGCGTTCTTGATCACCGTGAAATAATTGATGTGTGAGCCTGACTTTATAAGGTTTAAATTTATGTTTCTTGAGAATCCTTTGGGTTCGACTTCTGCTCACACCCCTAGTTACTTCTATTTCTCTGGTGGAAACTTCAGGATTCTCTAAAACCGCTCCAATTACTCCTGCCTCTACTTCGTCTCTACCTTCAACGGCATACTGTCTAGATCTGGGCTTGACGAATGATCCATGATGCATCAGGCTAGTTTCCAATCTATCAAATATTTGGGCGCTAGGCTGCTGGCGTTCAGGGTATCGTTCGAAATATAAATTTCTTGCAGCTTCATTATTGCGGCCTGATTCAATAAAGCAAACAAACATCTGGCATTTTTCAAAGTTTTCAAACATTTTGATGCAAGCAGGTGACAGCTTTTAGATATTTCATTTATTGTCGAACTGACAGATAAGCAAAACAACTCTTGCTTTCCATGGCTTACTAAGTTGAGATGTCACCAAATTGTGATTTTCAAAGATAAATACGTTATATCAATAGCAAGGATGACTAGAAATATATAAACATATATATTTTTGGAAAGCTCATTTTTTTTCCGATTTTATGAAGCCAATGCCAACTATGGTTTCTATTTGAAATAACGAAGTTGGCTATGATATCAGACAATTGATGCGCGATATATTTTTTTTGACATATGCATCTTATTCTACATCATAAAGTGTCTATAGAAAGTTTTCACCGTTTGGAAAAATATCCAAAAATGAAGAAGTTATGTCAATTTTTCGAAATCAGTCAAATGTCAATTTTTGCCTATATCTCGGAAACGGTTTGTGATATCGAAATGCGGTTTTCACCAATCGACGTTTCACGAAAATCAAGCTCTAGAACCCTAGGTCAATTTTCCTCTACCTGGTCTGGAAATAGGGAAAACTGCCAAAATCAAGCAATTTGGGACACCCTGTACAGTCTAAAATCAAAGACATTGTTCCTCTGACTCATTTCCCAGATAAGGTTGGTGTAACACACTGCCATATCTGTGAAAAGGCGTTTGCAAGCACTGATATCATCGTAAAAGACCACCATCATTTCACTGGTGCCTTCAGGGGGTGGGCGCATCAATCTTGTAATTTGGGGTACCGCAAGTCCTTCGTAGTGCCCATAGTTTTCCACAATTTTTCCGGATATGATTCTCATTTCCTTCTGAGAGAGATTGTCAAACGTGGACAGGTGAGCGTACTTCCAATGAATATGGGGAAATACATTTCCTTCACCCAACATAATATAGAAACCGGTATCAAATTCAGATTCATAGACTCTTTGAGATTCCTGGGTGCCAGTTTAGACGAATTAGCCTCCAATTTGACGAAGGATAGCTTTCAGAATTCAAGAAAAGAATTCAATCAATTAGACGCTTTTGAATTCGATCTACTCACAAAGAAAGGTGTTTTCCCATATGACCACATCAATAGTCCGAGAAAATTAGACGAAACTGAACTTCCACCCATTGAGAACTTTTATAATGAATTGAACGATGAACATATCGATGATGTGAAGTACGCTCATGCTCAAAACGTATGGCGACAATTTGGATGTCAAAATTTAGGTGAATATTCGGATTTATACATGAAAACAGATATCCTTCTTCTGGCAGATGTTTTCGAACAATTCAGAGAAGCTGCTTTGAGGACGTATACCTTAGATCCGGCTTGGTATTGAACCCTTCCAGGTTATACGTGGGATTGCATGCTGAAGTACACGAAATTTTCGTTACAAATTTTGAAAGATGTTGACATGCTGATGTTTGTCGAAAAGGCGATAAGAGGCGGTATTTCGGTTTGTTGTAATCGCTATTCTGAAGCCAACCATAAGTACACTTCAACATATGATCCTACGAAACCACCAAAGCATCTTCTCTACTTGGACGTTAACAATCTATATGGATGGGCAATGTCAAAGCCCCTCCCTTATGGAGGGTTTGAATGGACCAATGCCAACATTGACGTCACATTGATTCCTGACGATGCGCCAGAAGGATATATCTCACAAGTAGATTTGGAATATCCGGAAAATTTGCACGATCTACATAAAGACTTTCCGTTTTGTGCCGAACACCGCAAGCCACCTGGTTCCAAGTTGGCAAAATTGATGACCACGTTACACCATAAAAAGGAATACATCATCCATTATGTTAATTTGAAACAAGCTCTGGCTAATGGCTTGAAGCTCACCAAAATTCACAGGGTAGCGAAATTCAAACAGTCTACGTGGTTGAAGCCCTACATTGATCTGAATACTGGATTGAGGGCTGCAGCCACCAACACATTCGAAAAAAACCTATATAAACTTATGAATAATGCCGTGTTTGGAAAGACGATGGAAAACATCCGTAAACATCGCGTCGTCAAATTATGTAGATCGTGGAATGGACGCTATGGGGCTAAAAATATGATCGCCAGCTCAAAGTTTCGTGGCCGGACGATTTTGGGTGACGATCTGATTGCTATCGAATTGGCTAAATCCGAAATAGTCTTTAACAAACCCCTATACATAGGGATGGCTATTTTGGATTTATCCAAGACGTGTATGTATAGTTTCCATTACGATTTCATGCTTCCAACGATGGGGATAGAAAAATGTGAGTTAATGTATACAGACACCGATAGTTTTATCTACGAACTTGGCTGTGACGATGTATATGCGGAACTTATCAAAAATAACTTGTCCAAATTTGACACTTCCGACTACCCTTCTGACAACCCGTATGAAATTCCGCAAGTGAATAAAAAGGTCCTGGGAATGATGAAAGATGAGGCGAATTCGGAAATAATAACACACTTTGTAGGCTCACGTTCAAAAATGTATGCCTACAAAGTGCAGGGGGGTAAATTTACCAAAAAATCAAAAGGGGTTAAATTTAACGTGGTAAGGAATAAGATATCATTCAATGATTATGTGACTTGCTCGAAAGACTTCAAGGGACAGACAGTCACTCAGCGGACAATCCGTTCCTTCAACCATCAAGTATTCAGTATTAAACAGTCGAAAATTGCGCTGAGTCCTTATGACACCAAGAGACACCTACTTCCAAATTGTTATGACACCCTGCCTTTCGGACATTACTCCATAGCTGACATATGATTCTTCTTCTATATGCATTCCTCAACAATATCACCCTCATGTTCTGAGAAATATCAACTGAAATATAATATTTTACCCCTACCACTGTACTTTAGGAATAAGTTTTAGTTTTATTTGTATACATTCATTGTTGTTACTTTATCTGTTGTTTTACCATGTTTAAATATGATTATTATGAATCTTGTTATTTCATTTCATACATTAACAAACATGATGACTAGACGTGCATCGATGCGTCAAATGCGTACGACGATGCGTCAAAAACTTGTATCGATACGTCAAAAACGTGTTCCGATGCGTCAAAAACGTGCGTCAATACGTCAAAGTCAGGACAGCATGTCTCTTGACACGTTATATATGACACGTGACAAAATGAAAGACCAAAATGACCGTCGTTGACAGTGGCATATAAGATACTAGTTAATTTTCAGAAGGGTTAGGCGATACGACACTGGCTCTCAACGTTTCTTGTAATTTCGTTGAGTCAGCTGACCTTGAGGAAAAAACATTCAGTGGAACTTAATGAACGTGCAAGGAAACGTCTAAAACGTACAACGAAACTCCATTGCAGAGGAGGGTCACCACTCTCACCTCCTCAGTTCTACACATAATATGGTATCTTCGATTGTGGGTTAATAGCATTTCTTATGTCGAACACTTGGTCAGTCTGAATACCATCAAAATATCTGAGATCAGACAGAGAGGATGTTGATAACAAACAAAAAAAATCGAGAGTCTTCATATTATCCCTAACTCATATTGGGCAGGTGAGGGGAAACATATATTCTAGCTGTTATTTTTTTCTTCAATATTTCGTCATAGAAAAGGGTACCAAAGAAGGAAAGATTTGTAGTTCGTGCAAAAAGGGTCACCACCCTCACTTCTCTCTCTGTTTTACCCATCTATACATAAGATATGATAGCTCAGATTGTATCATTTTCGTTAAAAATGCATGTTTATTTTTGTTTTTGATCCTGGCTTTACTTGGGCACCCTAGAAGTGGTTCGAAATTCACTATAAGCTGAAGGTTCCACTCTTCCTAACCTCACACAAGTTTCGACTCCTGGAGAGTTAGTTCCCAACTTCGAAGTAGCGATATACAAATTAACAAACTTACAAATACAGAATTGACATATTGAGGTCATCATAATATCATTCTCGGGAAATTTCCCCGTGAAAAATCGTGATGGAACAACGTGACGATCTCGTGACGCAACCAACACACTTAGTGCATCGTACGCGTTATGCGTTATACATTCGTTAAACAGACGTCGAATATTATTTTTCGAAAACATCAAACGTGAGTCGCAAGCATCGAAAATACGTCAAATGCGTCAAACTTACCTCGAACAGGCCAATATACATTCAAAACCCACAACAAACTGATAAATGACGTCACAAAGCGAGATCATACGATGAAGAAAAATTTGAAAGACGATAGGAGCAGAATAAACAGGGTCTGTGAAAGAACGATTCATGATGAGTGGCGGATATATGACAAATGCTTACATCCTACCGACACTGACTTGCCTAATAGCTCAATATAGGATAGGTCGAAGAATTGATCGATAAGATTGGTGAGGATTGATATTATACCGCTCTCTGGACACATCCAAGTTACGGAAGGTTAGACACATCCGATTCAGGATGGGTTAGACAGGTAGAACGTTCATACACTCACTTTCCTTGACTCTTTTGCAAACGTTGAAAACGTTTATGGAATTATCAAAAATGTGGGGGGGAAAGACGTCAGTAGCGTGCATCGTGCTGCCATCTATGTGATACATATCCTCACTAACACATCAATTTGTTTGATTGACCAAAGAATATCCTGAAGCCTCAGAGTCCCAAGAATTCGAACAGGATAGGTTAGAGAGTAGGCCGACATCATGGGTTGGGTTTGATGCTTCATCGATCTGGACTATCCAAGCTACGATAGGTTGGATCTATTTTTTTTATGGTGGCTTGTTTGAGATTATCAGAAACGTCAAAAACGTCACGTTTTTCAAGCTTCTGACGGAGTCAATTACCTCGTCAGACAGTCTAGATATTAAGCCGTCATTGCTAAGAAAGCATCACCAACGTTAGAAACGTAAAAAACGTCAAAAAACGTCAAAAACGTGACGTTTTTGACGTTTTTCACGCTTTCGACGAATGCATTCAACGTCCTATGAGAAAACATGTGTCAAAACATCACCAACGTCTGGAACGTAAAAAAAACGTCAAAATGTCACGTTTTCCACGCTTATGGCGAATCAACGTTCAAAGGGCGTGTCAAAACATCAAAGACGTACGTCAAACACATCAGATACGTCACGTTTTCCACGCAGCTATGATAGGTTAGACCTATTTTTGTTTGGTCGGTCTAGGAACATCTAAGCTACGATAGGTTAGACCTATAGACACATCCAAGCTACGATAGGTTAGGTTAGGCCACATCTTGTGTTCCATGTCATCTGTCATTTGTCATCTGTCACTTGTATTCTGTCACTTGCTTGTGTTTCATGCCACCTGTCACTTGTCATATGCCACTTGTCATCTGTCACTTGTCATCTGTCACTTGTCATCTGTCACTTGTCATCTGTCACTTGTCATCTGTCACTTGTCATCTGTCACTTGTCATCTGTCACTTGTCATCTGTCACTTGTCACTTCCGGCGACCATCTTGTCACCCGTGCAGCCAACACCTTAACCAAAGGAACGGTTGTGACGTCACTTCCGGCGGCGGCCATCTTGAGCTGGTACCGGCCTATCTACACTACTATATTGACAGTATGAATCTTTCTATTGTTATTTTTGTTATGATTATTATTTCTAGAGAAACATTTATCTGGAAATCTTTCCTGTTTTTTAAATCTACACATTAGAGAGAAATGATTTTGTTTTCCACAATTGCTACAGACTTTACCAAACGCTGGACACTCTCCTGACTGATGATGTCGATTACACTTAGGACAGTTTGAGTTACCATGGTGTGTTGTCCTCTGTTTGCTCTGATGATGCGCTTCTCTGCTATTTTCATTATACCTTCCTTGGCTTGAATAATTTTGTCTGCCTTGGACCATATCAATATTACTGTTCGACTGTTCCTTATCCATCCCATTACTCATTTGTCGGTTATGCTCCCTTGTGCTTTCAATGTTCATGCAGACCTGGAGAACTATCTCAAGAGTATCAACATCATCTCCTAGTAATCTACTTCTCAGCATCTCACAGCGTAGACCACAAACCAGAATATCTTTGACCAAACTCTCTCGAAGATCTTCAAATTCACCATTCAGAGACAAGTTTTTCAATTCTATAGCATATTGTTCAACAGATTGACCTTCTTTCTGCTCGCAAGTGAACATCTTATACCGTTCAAAAGTCAGGTTTTTCTTAGGATTAAAATGAGCTTCAAATTTATTGATTAATACTTGAAATTTGTCTTCCTCTTCATCCGTAAATACGAAAGTATTATAAATTCTCATACCTTCATCGCCAATTAGTGTCAAGAGTTGGGCACATTTAGTAGTTTCCTCTTTCTTACTCAATTCCGTTGCCGTGAGGTACATCAAGAATCGTTGCTTCCAAAAACGCTAATTTTCTGATAGATTTCCTGTATAAATCATCGGCGGTACACCTCTGAAATCCATTTTGCTAGTAACCAATTGTTATTAAATAACTCTGGAAGTTATTTTTGAAGGCAAAGGCCTTATAAATTTTCACGAAAATAATTTTTCGCTCATTTCGCCAATATGGCGACCTCTTATCACCATGTGCTCAAGACTGCGCCATGTTTTATATATTAAGAGGTATGAGGGGTTGACTGAAACTCAGGACTGACTAGAAGCAACTGGTTTTATTCTAGTGGTTTCCTATGTAGAAGCTGACAGGTTCTGTTCGCACATGCGTCGTGTACACATACACGGTTACCAATATGAATCAATATATATATCAGGGTTACCAACTCTTTAGTTATACATTTATAATTTATATACTTGTGTGGAGTACCTTATCACAATGTTGATACTCTTGAGAAAGTAATCCAGGTCTGCATGAACATTGAGAGCACAAAGGAGCATAACCGACAAATAAGTAATGGGATGGATTAGGAACAGTCGAACAGTAATATTGATATGGTCCAAGGCAGACAAAATTATTCAAGCCAAGGAAGGTATAATGGAAATTGCAGAGCAGCGCATCATCAGAGCCAACAGAGGACAACACACCATGGTAACACAAACTGTCCTAAGTGTAATCGACATCATCAGCCAGGAGAGTGTCTAGCGTTTGGTAAAGTCTGTAGCAATTGTGGTAAACAAAATCATTTCTCTTCAATGTGTAGATTTGAAAAACAGGAAAGATTCTCAGATAAATGTTTCTCTAGAAATAATAATCATAACAAAAATTACAATAGAAAGATTCATACTGTCAATAGTGTCAAAGATGTCTCTTCTTTAGAAACCGATAATGAATCATCAGATATACAAGATTATATTTTTATAGATTCTGTTGAGAGTGCAGTGGACAACGTCTCCAGAGAATCATGGGCTGTGGAGATGGAAATACAAGGTCATCTGGTCAACTTCAAACTGGACACTGGGGGAATGGCAAACATAATGCCTGCAAATGTGTTGAGAGGTATTAATTTTGATTTCGAAAAAATGTTGCCAACTAATGAAAAATTCTGCTCTTATACACGAAATCATTAACCTATCATTGGTCAAACATCGCTCTTATGCCATGTCAATAATAGGGATGAATTGATTGAATTTTACGTAGTGGATTTAGATAGTAGTCCTATTGTGGGTTTGAAATCTTGTATAGATTTAAACTTGATACAAGAAGTTGAGGCAGTAGAAAAAAATTCTAGTACGAGTAAAACAATACTCCAGAACAATAAAGTTTCTGACTTATTGAAAAAATATAGGTAAACATTTGTTCGAAGGAATAGGATGTTTGAAAAATTCTCATAAAATAACTTTGGAAGCAAATATACAACCTGTTGTTCATTCTGCCAGGAAAATAGCTTTCGCAATTATGGACCAAGTTGAAAATACTTTAGATGAATTAGAAAAACAGCAAATTATTGAGAAGTCTGTTGAGAGCACTCATGGGGTGAATCCAGTAGTAATCGTTAAAAAGCCTAATGGGAAACTCAGAATTTGTTAAGACCCAGCAGATTTGAATAGGTCAATAAAAAGACATTATTTTAAAATTCCAACTTTGGAAGAAATCACTTCTAAATCTGCAGGATCCAAGTATTTCAGTAAATTGGATATAATAAATGGGTTCTTACAAGTAAAGTTAGATAAAAAAAGTTCTCAATTATGTACATTTTCTACTCCTATTGGGCGTTATCGATTTCTACGATTACATTATGGTTTAGTCAGTAGTCCAGAAGTTTTTCAAGAACTTATGATGGATATTTTTGGGAATGTTGAGGAAATTAGTATATATATTGATGATATAATAGTTACTGGAAAATCAATAGAAGAACATAATACTCGATTAGAGCAGGTTTTCAAACTAGCTCAACAAAATAACTTACGTTTCAATAAAGATGAGTGCAAGTTTTTTGTCAGTGAAGTCAGATATATGGGACATGTCATAAATGAAGCAAGTCTCAATCCAGATAATTCAAAAATAGTAGCGATTATGAATATGCCTACTTCAGAAGATGTAAAAGGTTTGCAAAGATTTTTAGGTTTGGTTGATTATGTTGGTAAATTTGTTCCTAATTTGTCAGAAAAAACTGCAACATTAAGACAACTCTTGAGAAAAGACGTAGTAGTTTTGTGGAAAAAAGTACAAGAACAAACATTTAATGAGTTGAAAGAAATTGTAATTAGAAGTCCGTGTTTGAGATTTTTCAACATAGATAAGCACTCCACCATTTCAGTTGATGCCTCCCAAAATGGAATGGCAGCAGTTTTGATGCAAGAGGGCATGCCTTGCGCTCATGTATCGAGAGCATTCACAGACGCTCAAAAGAGATACAGTCAGATAGAGAAAGAGCTTTCAGATTGTTTCTTTGGAAGTCAGAGATATTACCAATTTGTATATGGAAAATAATTTATTATTGAGACTGATCACCGACCTTTACTACAAATTGTTAAAAAACCTTTAAATAATTGCCCACCAAGATTACTACGTATCTTACATCAGTTAAGGGAAAACGATTTTAAACTTATCTACAAACCAGGAAAAGATTTAATTGTAGCTGATACATTGTCTGGGGCATTTGAGAAAGATAAAGTATTTGACGAAAATTTAGATTTGGAGATTGATGCCCAAATCAATTTAATCTCACTGAATTTGAATGTGACTGAAAATAAAAGAAAAGAATTTATAGAGAAAACCAGTCAGGATACTGAGTTAATAATATTAAAATCGTATCTTTGATATGGATGGCCAAAGAATATGAAAGATATTCAGGAAAATCTGAGATTTTATCATAGATTTCGTCATGAGTTATGTGAGGTTGATGGTTTGGTGTATAAGGGACAGAAATTCATAGTTTCAAAAGCAAGCAGACAAGAAATTCTATCCAAATTACATTACTCTCATATGGGCATAACAAAAACAATAAATAGGGATAATTTGTCTTTTTACTGGCCAGGAATGAATAAACATGTTAAGGACATGATTCTGTCATGCCACATCTGTCAAGTGAATTCAAAATCTCAAAGATCCCAGCCCATGATATCTCACGAGATAGTTAATTTTCCATTCTATAAAGTAGGTTGTGACATTTTTCATTTATTCAATGAATCATATTTGTTAGTAATTGACTATCACTCTAAGTTTGTTGAAGTAACAAATTTATATAATAATTCAACTAGTGTAAATGTTATTAGTAAACTTGAGGCTATTTTTGCTAGACATAGAATTCCAAAAGAAGTGGTAACTGATAATGGACCAGAATTTCCATCTATAGAATTCAGAAAATTTTCTGAGGAATGGGAATTTAGTCATGTTAAAAGTTCGCCTAGATACCCACAATCAAATGGTCAGGTTGAGCGTGCTGTCCAAAGTGTCAAAAATATATTGAGGATATGTTACCAAGACAAAAGAGATCCTAATTTAGCTCTGTTAGAATATAGAAACACACCAATAGATAACAAAAACACACCAGCAAATATATTGATGAATAGAAATCTCAGAACGGTTATTCCACAAACAAATTGTCAATTTGAACCCAGATTATTCAACAAAGATTATAATGAGTCTTTGAGAAATGCAAAACTAAAGCAAAAAATCAGTTATGATAATAGAGGTGTAAGAGAACTTGAGGATTTGCAAAATAATTCGAATATTTTGTTTCAAATAAAGCCAAATGGACCTTGGAGTTTAGGAAAAATAATAAATAAAGTTGGTATCAGATCTTATAAAATATTATCAGAAAATGGGTCATATTTTGTACGAAATAGGCGTTTTATTAAAAGATCTCTGTTGAGACAAGCAACAAGAGAACCACATACAGTTATCAATGATGATTGTATGGGGAAAAACTATGTAGTTATAGAAATCAAAAATAATGAGGAAACTCCCCAGATAGCACACACTCGCCTAAGGTCATCCTCAATGTGTCGCCAAACGCCTGGAGAGGACGTTCTATTTTCTACAACCTAAGAACATCATCAGGCGTAAGTTTAGCGCTGTAATTGTCCTAAATGAGTTCTTTCAGTGACAGCCTGAGGATGTAAAGAATTTCGTGCCTACGGACGTCTTCAGATGACATTCCATGAAATAACGTGTCATCGAACACAAAAGGAAGAAAAAGAAGAACTAGAATTGAGGTTATGTCTCATGATAGTCATGATTTGTTCAAGATACATCACAATATATTGATGATTATATCAAAATTATTAGAGTATTCATTGAATACCTTCATCAAATTTCTATTTCACAAAATGATTGCGAGAAGAATTTATTGCACAGAATTAAAAGATAACAATAACAAAAGGATGATAATCTCTGTTGATGACATTTCTCTCAGGTAGCAAGAAACAATGGTGAGTAAATACTTTTACCCCCTCGGCCTTAGATTTGGCGTCTAAGGCCAATATTTCCTCCATTTGCCTGGATAACCTTGTCAAATTCTGGAGATATCTCTCATTGGCGTCCACGTCGCGAGGGGGGGGCTTTGGGAAACGGCTACTTAGCTGCTTCGCAAAGGCTAACAATGAGAAAAGTCACCCAATCCTAAGGTGGAGTGGATCCCGTGCCGATGGGATGCGTGGTACATGGGAGATGTGCAGACAACGAGCCCTCCAGAGAACCAGGCGAAACTCTGGAGTAAACAGCCTTGCCTCAGTAAACGGCTCTGCTGAGGTCGACCAACACATCCGCATTACTCGTGGGAACCATATGGAAAACCGAAAACAAAATAATGACGAACCTGCCCATCTGATGGAGGTTGAGGGGACACCATCCTCATCTTCATTGGATGCAGAGAATAGGCTTCTGGAGGGCGACTCTTCTGGAACGGGAACTGAGGCACATCAAACCTTGGTTACTGTGGAGGAAGAGCGCATCCTACAGGAGCTGATGGAGTCGACAGAGGAAGGGGAGGAATCTGGGGGCAGCCGTGAGCAGCCACCGGTTCCAAACCCTCAGGATCTGCCGGACACAAAAGTGAAGATGTCTGGAGCGCAGCGCAGGAAGCTGGCGATCCAGGCGGCTATGGCTCGTGGGGACCCGATCATTCCTAGGAAGCCTAGGTCAAATCGGAGGCCCACGAAAAAACCTCAAGCACTGGTGGCCGTAAATCCATCATGTCTTAAGAGACCAGACAAAACCATCTCCACAACGGGAAGTGGGAAAGTCTGCGAGGCCGCTGGAAAGAGGGGGAGATCCGAGACCAGCACACCTTCGCCGCTCCTTAAGAGGAGCAAACAGAGTGTCTCTGCGGGACCTTCTGTAACTAAACCCGTCAGTACACCAACTGGAGGCAGTTACAGTAAGGCCCTGACCTCCTTTAAGATGGCAGTGACTACGGGCAACTATCCCGAAGACAAGCTATCTTTGGAGCAGGTGAAGCAAATCCAGCTTCTCATTACGAGAGAGATCTGGAGATGTGAGCCAGGAACTGGGCCTCAATTCGCAGGCAGCTACCCTCAATCGGGGGTGCTGATCCTAACCTGCGAAAATGAGGAATCCAGAGAATGGCTCAAGCGGAAGGTGCCTACGCTGAAGCCTTGGGAGGGGGCCGCCCTTAGCGTCGATGACGCTAATAAGGTGGTCAAAACTCACAGGGCTGTGGTATGGGTGCCAACCGAGTTCCTGGACGCCAAGGAGCCGGCTAGGATCCTACAGCTCCTGGAAACCCAGAACAAGGGCATTAAAACAGGAGACTGGAGGATTATTTCCACCAATTCCGACAAACAAGGAATTACCCTTGTTCTTGGAATTGACGACCTCAACCTGAAGGAGTTGGCCAAGAGAGGCTTCAAAGCCTACCTAGGCCTGTCCCAACTTACCTTCAGGGTGGTAAGTAAAAAGAGCGCCGAAGATGCTGCAGGTCCTTCAAGTAAACCTGCAGCATAAAAAGGCTGCGACTGCTGCCTTAGTGAGGTACCTGTCCCGAGGCGAAGCTGACATAGTCCTGATACAAGAGCCCTGGATTCACGGGGGACGAGTCTCAGGACTGGGAGAAGCCAAGGGTAAGGTAATATACGATCTGACGGCAGGGAATGTGAGATCCTGCATTTTCGTTAAGAACGAGCTACACGCACTAAAACTGCTTGATTTCTGTTCTAGGGACCAGGCAGCAATTAGGCTGAAAATACGTATGGGAGGAATCTGGACGGAAATCATAATAGCCTCAGTGTATCTGCCATACGATTCTATCGGGCCACCTCCGTCAGCAGAACTGGAGAGGCTAGAGGAGTACTGCAGGCTTTCAAACCTACAGCTCATCTTTGGCATTGATGCCAATGCTCACAGCACAGCTTGGAGGAGCAGTGACACAAACAGAAGGGGTGAGTTCTTATTAGATTACATAATTTCTAAGAATTTAGTTATAATGAATCGCGGGAACGAAGCAACTTTTGTTACCAAAACTCGTAAGGAGATCATTGACATAACCCTGGCGTCTTCTAGAATAAGCTCTCAGGTAACTCGGTGGCGTGTATCTGAGGAACCGTCCTTGTCGGACCATAGGTATATCTGTATGGAAATTTCAGATACTGAACACCCGACAGAAGCCTATCGAAACCCGAGAGGTACGAACTGGGAGAAATTCAGAGAGGACTTAACAATAAACCTAGGAAACGTCAAGAAGATTATCAAAAACGGCACTGATGTAGAGGTAGCCTCCTGTCAGTTGCAGGAGGCAATAATATCCTCATATCAGGACAACTGTCCTTTGGTAAGGCGCAACAGCAGCAAAGACGTTAGCTGGTGGAACGAAGAACTTAAAACGCTAAGAAGAGAAACACGCAAACTTTTCAATAAGGCGAAGAAAACTGGGGAGTGGGGGCAGTATTCCATCACTCTGACCAATTATAATAAACAGATCCGTAGGGTGAAAAGGGAGTCGTGGAGGCGTTTCTGTGGAGAGGTGGAAACAACCTCTGAAGCAGCACGCCTCCATCGAATCCTAGCCAAGGCACCTGTTAATCCTATGGGGAATATAATGAAACCTGACGGGAGATATACTGAAACTGGCAGGGAAACTCTGGAGATTCTACTTCGGGCTCATCTGCCAGATTCGGTTGAAATTGAAAACGATAATCTACCAGACCCACTAAACCCTCACATGAGGGCTGCTGTTGGGGACTGGCGGGTATCGAAGAAGATTGTTGACCACAGTAAACTGCTGTGGGTCATAGAAACTCTTGAATCCTACAAGGCGCCGGGACCGGACGGAATTATCCCTGCAATGCTACAGCAGGGTAAGGACCAGCTGGCTCCGTTTATTTGTGGGATATTGAGAGCAAGCCTGGCAACGGGGTACATTCCGGTTGCATGGAAGAGAGCGAGGATCGTCTTCATCCCAAAGCCTGGAAGAGATTACTCTCAGGCTAAGGCGTTCAGGCCGATAACACTATCATCATTCATGTTGAAGGTGATGGAGAAGTTAATTGAAATGCATATCAGGGAAAACTTTCTCATTGAAAGGCCACTACATAAAAACCAGCATGCATATCAATCGGGAAAATCCTGTGAAACGGCACTTCATCAACTGGTGGGGAAACTTGAGGCCGCAATAAGCAACAAGAGCATAGCTCTTACGGCTTTCCTGGATATTGAAGGGGCATTCGACCACACACCCTTCATATCCATGGTAGCAGCGGTTGTTGAGCGTGGCGTGGAAGACACCACATGTCGGTGGATAAAAAACATGCTACACAACAGAACAGCGGAATCCACATTGCTTGGTGAAACCATGGAGGTGACGATTTCTAGGGGTTGCCCACAGGGAGGAGTTCTTTCTCCCCTGCTGTGGGATCTGGTTATTGACGAACTCCTGAAAAAACTAAACAATGTAGGAATTTACTCACAGGGGTATGCAGATGATGTTGTCATTCTAGTAGAGGGGCGGCATCCTGAAATTATTTCAGACTTGATGCAGAGAGCCCTGAAGATAGTAGAGGGCTGGTGCAGAAAGGCAGACCTCAGGGTCAATCCTAGTAAAACTGCACTTGTGGCCTTCACGAAAAAGAAGAAACTGGACAAACTAAAAGTTCCCAGACTTTTTGACACACAGCTAAGTATGACACAGGAGGTTAAGTATCTGGGAGTAACCCTAGATGCTAGGCTAACCTGGAATACTCAACTGCGAAAAACTGTCAGCAAAGGCAAAATGGCACTAATGGCTTCTCGGAGAGCGATTGGTAACACATGGGGACTGAAACCACGCATGGTACATTGGCTGTATACTGCTGTGGTGAGACCAATGATTGTATATGGATCGCTTGTCTGGTGGCCTAAGACTGAACAGAGATCAGCTATAATGGAGCTTTCAAAACTCCAGAGATTAGCTTGTCTCTGCATCACAGGTGCTATGCGCAGCACTCCTACCGCTGCTATGGAAACCATACTCAATATTCCACCTCTTGAAATCTTCATCAGGGCGGAAGCGAGGATGGGGGCATACAGACTGGAGTGTACCGGCAACTGGTATGCTCGGGGTGACTCCCTGGGACATACAAAAATAATCAGCCAAGTTTCAAGCCCACTAATGGATATGGGAAGGGACAAAATGCTGCCTAGAAATAACTATTACAGACCCTTCAACACTCAGCTCTACTGGGATGAAAGGGTCTTGACTAACTGTCAGAAAGGCACGTTAGTATGGTACACTGACGGTTCTAAGACTGATGAGGGCACGGGAGCCGGAATATATGGAGATAGACCCAGAACCAGGATGTGTGCTTCCTTGGGGAGGTATGCTTCAGTATTCCAGGCAGAGGTGCATGCTATTGAGGCATGCCTGAGAGAGAATATAGTAAGAGGATACAGAGGTAAACAAATCCTCATATGCTCAGATAGTCAGGCGGCCATTCAATCTCTAACATGCAATAAAATCAGATCAAAATTGGTCTGGGATTGCCTTCAAAGCCTGCTAATCCTGGCTAACCACAACAAGGTAACTCTTCAATGGGTGCCAGGGCATAAGGGAATTGAAGGCAATGAAGCAGCTGACGCTCTTGCCCGGCAGGGGTCTGCGACGTTGTTTATGGGGCCGGAACCTGTGTTCGGTATCCCCAAAACCTCAATACGCGGCTGGCTGGCAAGGTGGATGCAAGAAAGACATCAGGCATACTGGAACAATGTCCCAGGACAAAGACACAGTAAACTGATGGTTGGAACACTGTCCAAAACAGTGACTAACGACATTCTGAGCCTAAACAGAAGTCAGATCAAACAAGTGACGGGACTAATAACCGGTCACTGCCCCTTGAGGAAACATATGCATCAAATGGGCATCTATACAGACGAACCCATATGCAGACTATGCAATGAGGAGGAGGAAACTGCCACCCATGTAATACTGGAGTGCGAAGCACTAGCGCGTTGGAGATACAACCTTCTGGGAGCAGTAAACTCTCAAGAGGCATTTTCAAAGAATGATCTGGTGAAGAGGCTGCTAAACCTCATCAAGGTAGCGAACCTGTTCACCTGAGTCAACAGCATGATCAGGAATACAATAGGCCGAAAGGCTGCAGTGTTTTGGGCTTCAAACCCTGACTGATCATTCTGCCATTAATCAATCAATCAATCAATCAATCAAATACTAAATAGAATCATTTTGATAGTACCGGACATGAAATATTGATACATTCATATACATTATTGATTGTTTCAGGAGGTTATTGAGAACACAAACTTGATGATATCATCATAGCAAACATGTTTTATTCCAAGATAGCTTTGCTTCTTCGGAATCTATAAAATATTGTATGGAAGCTTGAACTTTCAGTATGAATTCAATAAAGGTATAGGTACCTGAATCAAATCATTGATATAGTAGGTACTGGACAAGAAATGTTAATGGGTTAATTATTTGTTTCAGATGAAGGTATTGAGAACACAAGATTGATGATGTCATCAGAGCAGAGATGTTTCATTCCAAGATATTCTGGCTTCTTCGAAATCTATGTGAGATTGCATAATGCATGTTTGCACTTTCAGTATATTCAATAAAGGTAGGTACCTAAATCAAATCATTGATATAGTAGGGACTGGAACATGAAATATTAATAGGTACATTATTTGTTTCAGGAGGTTATTGATAACACAAAATGATATGATATCATCAGAGCAGAGATATTTTATTCCAAGATATTTTGGCTTCTTTGGAAATTATGAAAGATTGTACATATTATGCAGACTTGAACTTTCAGTAGATTCAATAATGGTTGGTACCTATAACTACATAAATCATATCATTGATGATAATAAGTACTGGACATGAAATATTAATACATTGTTTGTTTCAGAAGGTTATGCAAAACACAAACCTGATGATATTTTCATTCCAAGATAGTTTTGCTTCTTCAGAATCTATAAAATATTGCATGAAGGCTTCAACTTCCAGTTGATTATTCTGCATCAGGAATGTCCAGAGTTCAGAAATCAAAAACAACATGGAGAAATATAACTATCAATAGGCAATAACTTCTAGTAGTGCTCAACAAGAAGCTGAAATACATTTCTTTGGAAAGGAAATTGAAATTTTTCAGAATAAGTTATAAATAATAGAATGTAAGTTTTTCATTTGGTTTTTCATTTGAACCTATTATAAATAGAGGGAAATTTTGCAAATATCATGAGATCCATATTATTTTGAAGAAATTATCATTTGCATTATACAAGGTGAGTCAATAGTGTGTTATCCTTGTATATTAGCCAAACCATCAGATAAATAGAGAAAATTCAAGTACAACAGTAATATGGTTTCATGAGAACTTTCACATTAAATTGTTTTCATATATATCTGTAGGGTGTTCGAATTCCAAGATATATTGACTGATGATTGTTTTTTTCCAAATGGGACACCCTGTATACTATTGCATTTTTAGGTTCTTCCTGAAGAGCTGATTCCATCAATGTATCACACTTGGGGTCTAGCGGGAATGATTACAGAGATATAGGGTGTTCAAAAACAAGATTTTTCAATTTTAGGATTTTTTTTGTGGAAACTATTCAATATTGGTCAAAACGGCTCACATATCCTTATAAACTTTCGATTTACTATCTACTGACATTCAATCGGAACAAATAGAGGGTGGGTTAACATTCAGAATACTGATCAGCTTATTGTATCTGTTCCAAATAAATATCAGTAGATAGCTAATCAAAAGTTATGACAGGAACATGTGAGCCGTTTTGACCATTGATGAATAGTTTCGACACAAAAAATCCTACATTTGAAGAATCTCAATTGTCAACACCCTATATCTCTGTAATAATTCCCACTGGACACCAAGTGTGATGCATTGATGGAATCAACTCTTCAGGGAAATTTCAAAAATGCAATAATATACAAGGTGTTCCATTGAAAAAAACCAATCATCAACCGATATCTTGGAATTCGAACACCCTATAGATATAAAAACAACTTCAGGTGATTGTTCTTATGAAACCCTATTACTGTTGTACTTGAATTTTCATTTTATATATCTGACGGTTTTGCTAATATCGGAGGAGAACACACTATAGTGACTCATTCTGTATACGAATAATATTCTCCCATAAATCTTGAATCTCCTTGAAACATCATCAAAAACCGCCTCAAGTTGTTACCATGATGTCCTGAGGTTGTCTCAAAAGATTTTATAGGGATGTTCTGAGACGTTATTAGTATGTAGAGAATGGTAACAGGAGGACGTCTTGAGAATGTCCTCAGGCTCGCTCTCGACGTCCTGAGGACATGATTGTGAACGCCTCAGAAGGGCCTCAAAAGGAATTTGTGCTATCTGGGTCAAAATAGCAATAATAATATACCTAGCACTTCTAAAGTGAATATTATACACGAACCTTTTTCTCAATATATGACAGCGAAAAGAACGACTCAAGATGATAATGAAGAAAATTTTCAGATGGAAAATGAAAATTCTCATGAGACTGTAATAGGGGATGTATTAGGGGTGACTGAGAATACTTGTGACAGAGACGATAATCTTGACAATCTACCAAAAAGTAGTGATAGGAGCGATAGTAGCAATAGTAGTGATAGTAGTTTTCAAACGGGTACTGAATCAGTAGAAGAAAAACTGGAAAGTGATGTAGATTTAGAAGACCAACTAATTGAACCTGATATTGGGATATCTGTATCTCGATATGGCAGAGTCAGAAAAAAACCAATAAAACTTGATATTTATGATACATCTACAATAGATAAAACAAGTTGAGAATAATTAAAACGAAGTCTAGTTTTAATCTATAGAATAACTTTTTGCAATAGGTACATATCGTCGAAATATTGTTCGGAAAACCACAGTAAGTCAAGAGGTAGAAGATCATTACAATTCCCTAACACGAGTATTCTCAAAATAGTTAGTTTTAATGTGTATTTCAAGTAAATGTAGGTTTTATACAAATAAATGTAACTTTGTGTTATACAAATTGTCTCTTTTCACAAAAATAATGTTAGGGTGAAACTATTTCTGTACAATACTGGTTTCATGTAAAATTGTGAACAAAATTGTAAATCATGACTTCTTATTATAATAAGAGAATTGAAATTTGATAGAAGAATGTGTACATGAAATTATAGCAACATTTTATATAAGAAAGCTCTTGAGAAAAGAGATGTAATAAGGTACTTCACACAAGTATATAAATTATAAATGTATAACTAAAGAGTTGGTTGATTTATATTGGTAACCGTGTATGTGTACACGACGCATGTGCGAACAGAACCTGTCAGCTCCTACATAGGAAACCACGAGAATAAAACCAGTTGCTTCTAGTCAGTCCTGAGTTTCAGTCAACTCCTCTTACCTCATAATATATAAAACAGATGTCAAACGTTGACTGAATTTTGTCAGAGCGCTCCGCTGTTATATATCAAGGTGGTAGAATGAAAACATAATGTTTCTCACATAATATGTTGTCTTCTGATAAGAGATTGTTTTTTCCCATTTCTTGTAAAATTTGTTTTTTTCTTTCAAATGATTAACTTGTTTTTCTATCATAATATCTTCTCATCAGTAATTTCCTGTTATTTGATTCAATTCAACTTCAATACTTATTTATATTCTCGTTCAACGCTGGGAAAAAAATCGAAACTAGCTCTTACCTTGTTTTTTCCATTTCTTGTAAAATTTGTTTTTTTTCCAAATGATAAACTTGTTTTTCTATTGTAATATCTTCTCATCACTAATTTTCTGTTATTTGATCATATTCAACTTCAATACTTATTCTTTTTTTTTGACGCTGGGAAAAAATCGAAACTAGCTCTACTATGTCATATCCAAAGAGACTATATATTTCATATGATATTTCCAACGCATTTAGGGCGATATCTCGTAAACCTTGAGACTTTGCATATAGGCAAGTTGCCATTTTTGAAATGTTCGCGAGAAATCCTTCTCTCAGAGTACCCAGAATTGCTTTGACAGTCCTCAATGAAATTCACTTTTATTAGATCGATATTGCTTTTGATCAACTTCATAATATTACGACGCCCCTCGTAACCGATACGATTTAAAAAATATTGTGAAGCTTCACAGATCACTTTATCACCAGCATTCAAAATCATAACTTCACTTTGTAATTTAATACCACTATCTATGAGTTTGATAAAATCCTCAACAGGAATCAATGGTTTTCTTCCCAGTTTCCTTCCCATTTTTATCAGATCTTAAAACAACCACACGCACTGATCAATCTGTGTCGACTTCCCGATTCTTAATGGGTGATGAATAGGTGAACACCGGTTTCTA